>JASVEL010013489.1:0-512496 GCA_032618575.1 Nicotiana noctiflora | reverse complement strand
AATCCGTACATATAAATTACACAAGAATCGGGGTCCATTTGGCCCTTCAAATCATCAATTTGAACTCTCTTGGGCTTCAAGCCATACCCTCCATTTTTACCCTCTGATTCCTTCAATTTTCAATGTTTAATCCTCGTTTTTATACCATAAAAACATTATTTGAGACTACAAATTCATACCTGATGGAATCTCCTTCAAAATTTCTCCAAATCGCTCAAAATTGCCTCTTCTCGAAGTCCCAAAATATTTTCTAACTTCTAAAATTCGAAACCAGTGTTTCATTAAACCTTTCTGAGATTTTCGCTTTTGCGGCCATTCGACCGCTTCTGTGGTTTTACTTAAACCCACTGGGACCGCTTCTGCGGTCTTAAACCACTTATGCAGTCGTCACCTCTTCGATCCCATTGACCGCTTCTGCGGTCTCTACAAAAATCCCAGGACCACTTATGCGGTGTCCGCTTTTGCGGAAAATGCCAGCCCTCTCCAGGATCGCCTTTGCAACCAAATAGGTGCATCTACGGAACCGCTCCTGCGGTCATTTTTCCGCAGATGCGGAAATGCCAGGAGCTTCAAATAACACACCTCTTGCAAACTTAAAAATTCTCGATTAACTATCCAAAATCACCACGAGGCTCCCGGGACCTCAACCAAATGCACTAATACAACCAACAACCTTATCTCCACTTGTTTCAATCCTCAAAACACGTCAAACAACGCTAAAACCAATAAATTATATCAGATTCAAGCCTAGTTTTCATCAAAGTATCCGAAATGCGCATTCAACCAAATACCCAACCAAACAACGTCCAAATGACCTGACAATTTGTAGAGATATCCAAAATCACTTAACGAATCTACTTCAACTCTCAGAATTCGCCAAAATTTCAACTTCACAAATTCAAGCCAAATTCTACACCGGACCTCCAAACTCGATTTCGATCGCGTTCGTAAGTCACAAATCATCCTTCGAAGCTAACCGAACCACCGGGAATCACATCCGAGCCCTCCAACCACATAATCAACTTCTAGTTGACTTTTCTACAATATCCTTCCTTCTAAGAGGCTAATTGCCTCATTTTCATCCAAAACCAACCTAACTCTATCCGATCAACTCTAATACCGATATTGAAACATGAAGCAACACAATAAGGGGAAAACGGGGCGGTAACTCATGTGACGACAGGCCGATCGTCACATTCTAATAATGAAGATATACTTGGTTCACGTTGCTCTGCTTCGGCAAATGATATAAACCAATAAAACTTTCTGATATGTGTTCTTTTAACCATAGTCTTGGAATTATTACAGGCAGAAAAGAAGCTATTTTATAGTTCCATGCCACAATTTTATCATAATAGTAATAGAGTAATTCATCATTATGTTGTCCACAAAAACATCAACAACTACCCAGTATAGTCTCACAAGGTGGGGTCTGGGAAGGGTAATATGTAGACAAGCCTTACCCCTACCCAAAAGGGTAGAGAGGCTGTTTCCAATCGACCATCGGCTTAGAGAATGGAAGGGAACGCAACAACAAAAACCAAAACAAAAGAGCATTAGTAATTCCTGCAGAAAATCGCATAAATAGTTATCTAAACATAAGAATTATACATAAAATGGCATGCAATAATATCAAACAGTAGCTACCAAAAATAACTACCATAAGGGGGACACAATCCAATGCACGAATCATCTATGAGTCGCCCTGACAAGCCTCACCCAACCCCGGGAAAGGAGTACAAAAAATCCTAGGAGCCCCTATCCTACAACCCTGATACTAGACCTCCAGACTCTTCTATCAAGGGCCATGTCCTCGGAAATATGCATCCTAGCCATGTCCTGCCTAATCACCTCTCCCCAATACCTCTTAGGCCTCCCTCTGCCTCTCCTCACGCCGACCACCGCCAGTCGCTCACAACTTCTCACCGGGGCATCAGGACTTCTCCTCCGCAGATGCCCGAACCACCTGAGTCTCGCTTCACGCATCTTCTCATCCACCGGGGCTACCTCCACCTTCTCTCGAATAACTTCATTCTTAATCTTATCTAACCTGGTGAGTCCACACATCCACCTGAGCATCCACATCTCCGCAACCTTCATTCTCTAAACATGAGAATTCTTCACCAGCCAGCACTCCGCCCTATACAACATGGAAGGTCTAACCACTGCTCTATAAAATTTTCCCTTGAGTTTCAGTGACACTTTCTTGTCACACAGGACTCCTGATGCAAGCCTCCACTTCGACCATCTCGCTCCTATACGATGAGTGACATCCCCGTCAATCTCCCCGTCCCCCTGAATCACCGACCCAAAATATCTGAAATTACTTCTTTTTTGGCCTTCAAAGAGATAGGAAAAAAGGAACCAAAAAAAAAAAGACGATCACCAGTTTGCCCCTGAAGATACAGAAAGAATTAGTCTTCTCGAACGATATGATCATCTTTGTTATATTATTTCTGGGAAATGAAAGGAAATATTGCAAAAGCAATAGTACAAATTAAATGTAAATCAGTGAGTTGATCATCGTCTATGTTTGTGTTTTTATAGCAGTCTTACTGTATAAATTACATTACTGTGGTACGATTTCTCTGTTATCAACTACATTTTCTCCATTTTAACACTAAAGGGTAAAATTTATGTGAGAAAATAAGTATTTCATATTAAACGGGGTAGTTTGATTACGTAAGGAGTTTAAGAAGAAAGAATAATACTTTTAAAACTTGTGATCTTAAAAGCTTAAGGGTTAAAATGTTCGTGGAGTCATGCCATTTGTGTGGCTATAAAAATTTCTCATTAATGGTAAATTGGTAAAATAAAGAGTTTAAAGTTTGAATCATTTCCAAATTTAAAAATATATCATTTGTTTTGGAACAAATTAAAAAAGAAAATATCTCATTTAATATGAAACGGATGAATTAAATTCAATTAGTTTTGCGGTTCCTGCAGTTGAACCGTAGAGGCTGTTACAAGAACCAAGAAAATATTTAAAAAACGGATTAGCATCAAGGAGATATAGCATATTAATTACAAATAACTCAAAAATATCCAATAAATTATGAAACCAATTAAAGAAACATAACACCCCTAACATTAATACTCCCTCTGTTCTAGTTTATGTGAGCCAATTTCCTTTTGATCTCTTTCAAAAAGAATGATCTCTTTCTAAATTTGAAAACAATTTTGCTTAAACTTAAAATTCTACCTTTAATGAGAAACTTTTATAACCACACAAATATTATAGGCTGTTTTTTAACTTGTTTGAGACCACAAATTTCAATAATCTTAAATATTTCTTAAAATTCGTATCTAATCAAATATGTTCACGTAAATTAAAATGTAGGGAATAACATATACGGGAATTTGGACTTAACGCTGAAAGCATACAATTGTCTACTCACCCTCATAAAATTTTCTCCAAATCACCTTTTTTTTTTTTGGTATTTGTCACAACTATGTTAATCTACAATTGGACAATTTTGTCCCTGATTAATTAGCTTTATTTTTCTTATTAGCAAAACTACTTTTTCTGTATTTCATCATCTGAGGCATGCATTTGTCCTATCATGTCATTCAATTTTTCTATGGTAAAATCTTGAGTTAATACCTTAAAATTCCCCTAAACTAATAAGTTTTTGTCAATTTTGTATTTAAATTATTTGATGTCCTAAACTTCTCCTGAAATATATTGTCCTTCATATTAAAAAACCTTATTGCATTCTTAGAGGTGCGTCTAGTACATGCTTCTAATTATCTAAAAAAAGTGCTATGTAACACTACACCTGGCTATTTAACTCAGCCTAACACTCGCCTGAAATATTTTTTTTTTGTCAGTTACCTACTTAAACTATATGGTGTCCCTAAAACACTCATGAACCGTATTCCCCTATATATTAAAACCTCATGTTGGACTTCAAATGTACTTTTGTCTAACTATAGTAACTCATGGTTTGATATAGTTACTCATGATATATTACTTTTGACTGATTGATTAATTCTAAGAATTTTGGCCAAAATAATATCAAATGTACTGTGTTAATTTTAGGTTTAATTGAGATTGTGCTTTATGCTAGACTCCAATTGATAAGTCCTTATTCATATTTACTTTGTACCACAGATAAAATACAAATAAAGACATACGGTGTTATTTTTCTTAAAAGTCATCTTATATTACATAAAAAGATCCCACAAAATAAAATTTCAAATAAAAGATCAATTGAAACAATTACATTCTGTAATTCCATATTACATAAAAAAAGGTTTAAGAGATTCAACTTTATTCTTTACAAGGTGTTGAATTTAATAAAAAAATTTAAATTGGTATACTTTTAACAATATGTGTAAGACATGAAAGAAGTCTAAAACAAGAAAGAGAATAAGTTATTGTAGAGAAAACAAGAGAGGGAGAAATTTTTCTAGATGAAACCCGTATGGTGAATTGAAGAAATAAGGTTAAAAATGAAGAAGAAAATGAAGAACAATGAAGAAAGGTGAAAAAATAAGGAAGAATGGTAAAAAAATAAGGAAGAATGGTGAAAAATGAGGAACAAAGATGGATGTAACTGAAATAAGGAGAATATTATTAAAAAATAAATTTTAAAGAGGGTAATGCTAATTAACCACTATTTTCTGTTATATGGGCCATTTTGATAGCTTTTTAAGCTAATACGCGCTCTCAAGCACGTATCTACAAATGTTATGCCGGGTTAACGAAGGTTGGATTTTGATACGAGCCGAGTTTTGGGGATATCGAATAATTTAAATAGGAAACTGACAAAAATATAATAATTTAAAGGATTTTTAGGGTATTAACTCTAAATCTATAGTTGAATTTGCTCATCCTGTATTCATTCTATCTTTTTCCATCATCACAGCGAGTACACTAGCTTTTTCTTTTTTATCTATATTCTATGTCGACCTTCGGATGTATCGGTTCGTAAATACCAAATCATGTTGAGTGAAAATGTTAAAAGGGAATAAAGTACGCCAAAACTCACGTGAAAGAAAATTATCTCTAAGGACCTATAATCTCTTGGAATCAGTGTACATTTAACGAAAAAGAAGATATAAGGAAAGAAGAAAATTTATATAGGTAATACCATTTAGGAAGAAATATAATTTTAAATTTTATTGGAGAAATACATAGTTTACCTATCCACCTTGTATTCAAATCCTGTTTCACATTTATTGATCATAAGTTTATTTTTACACATCAAATCTTTTAAATGTGTATTAATTATACACTACTTTTGAACAGTCTAGTTATATTCAATGTTGTGTATACACGCGCTAATTTAAATTAAAAAAATAAATGATACTTTGATTAAAATGGACAATCCATCCATTTTTGTAATCCCGACCCAAAAAGATCCGATCCGGTCGATTAAAAATAACTCCCGGCCAAGTTAACAAACATAATTCCATTTTAACCAAAATGTTCTTCAACCCTAACCTTTGAAGGAGACTCCGACTAGAACACGTCTGGTATTTGTTGTTGTTACTTTCATCATTTTCAAATTAGTATTCTCGTTTTAGGTTGTTCAATCACTTTGATTTAGATGGACGTGGGTCGAAATAGTTAGGGTTTATTTGGATCCGAATTCTCCATTCAATTTGAACCCTAATACGAGAATTGATAGAAGAATAATTATATATTACACTTTAATTGAACAAATATAATCAGCTTGAAAATATTAGATGTGGAAAGTGAAGTGGGGCGGAATTTTTTTGAAATTGTTTCCTCTTAATTTGAAGAAGATGAAAATGGTTGATTTTAATAAAAGAAAAAAAAGTGGGTTAGGGTTAGGAAAATGGGGCTAGTTCCAGTAATTCGTCATTATAATATATTAGGTGAGGCAGAAAATAACTTTTCACGCGCATAGGTCATGTTTCACACATCTTAGAGGCTGGTCAAAAGTAATATGTAATTGACACACATTTGAAAGGTTTGGTGTATAAAGTTATACTCGTGATTAGTAAATGTGCAATAGGGACTTTTAGTGCAAGGTAGATGAGTGAACTATGTACTTCGCCTAATTATATAAATTAATACGGATACTTTTAAGTTTTATACTCTCTGCTAATCTTTTACTCCTATAAGAAATTTTTATACCAGTAGCAAATATAGAGAACATCCATATAGGGAAATGAAGATAATATCTATGTCGGGTTAAAATATATATATAAAAAAAGTTGGGACAATAAGAGATGAGTTGACACCTTGCTATTTATTTTTATCTCTTTTTTTTGGATTTCGTTTGGGCAACATCCTTCTTTTCCTTTTTTTTCTCCCCTTAAACATATTTGTTCCTCCCATTATTTACAAACACTTAATATGTCATAATGGCTCAATTAAGAAAAATTTCTGTTACTGATCTTTTTTTCTTTCAAACTTTCATTTACTAATCCATATTGTATTCCCCTAAATTGAAAAAGGGTCCAAATACAACTATGTACTTTGCAAAAGGGTCAATTATAACCTTCGTTAAAAGTTTGGCCCATCCACCCCCTTACCGTTACATTATTGGGCTATATACCTCCCTGATTTCAGACGGAAGCCACACTGGATTATTCATCCACTCAACAGCGGCCATGTGGAAATTAATATCCACATAATCAGGTTTTTTAATTGCCCAACCCAACCAACTAACCCAACGCTGTAACTCGACCCATTTCATATAACCCAAATACAAAATAACCCTACCCTTTTCACCCCGTAAATCAATTACCGTTCCAAATCTTTCACCATCTACAACCTTTCTTCTCCACCCACAATAATTAGGGGATCTTTCTTCTCTACCCACGCTAATGCAATGGAATCTAGTGGAAGGTTTGTGCTGAAACTCCATACCCCCATTTGAAAGAAGATCTTCTTGTCACAAGGTAAGTTTTATTAGCTTTTTTTTTTTTTACATTTTACTGTTTCGTCAAGGTTTTATTTGGGTCGATTTAATCTTTGTCTGTTTAAAAGCATTATATATGTATATTTATTGTTGGATGAAGTTTATTCTTGTATTTTTGTTGGGGATTTGGTGGGACTTTGATTTTCCCGATTATAATGTTTGTCTTATATGTGTTTATTTTATTCCATGCTTTATCTTTATCCGTATATGATTTTTTATTGCTGGATTTTTATTTATTCTCATATTTTTTGTTGGGATTTGGTAGGTCGGCTGTCCGAAACCAGATTTACTTTTATGTTTTTTTATTCCATGCTTTATATTTATACCAATATTTTCTGATGTGGTCCCTTTTCTGTTATTTCTTTTGTTTTCTTTTTTTTTATTAGCTTTCGAAGGATGCGTTCAAACCATATAGAAATAAATGATGTAGATGTTGATGTTGGTACAGATTGTGAACATAGTCTTGGTTCTGGAGGTGAATATGAACCTTCAGATGGTGGGGAGTATGATTCTGATGAAAAGGAAGGTATTAGCAATGAAAGGAGGAGGGTTGTAGATGATAGGTTAGAAAACTATAAGAAGTTGAAGCTAGGTATGTCATTTAACGACATGAATGAAGGCAGGAATGCTGTAAATTTCTACGCTTTAGCTAATAAAAAGGCTTTGAAGTTGATTAAATGTGAAAAAGTAAGAACCAGGTGGGCATGTCAAGAAGGGTGTCCCTTTAGGTGTCTAATTTCTCAAGATGGGAAAACTGGTGGGTTTAGGATTAAGACTTGGAAGGATGTACACACTTGTGATGACGCCTTTAAGAATCCTAGAGTTGATGCAGCCACATTAGCTTAATATTTTAAGAGTAAGGTCCAAAATAACCCTAAATACACAATTAAAGATATGAGAGGTGAACTTGAACATGATTTGAAGTTGAATGTGAGTAGATCCAAATTGAAAAGGGCTAAGAATTTGGTTCTTCGGAAACTAGAGGGTAGTTTTATAGATGACTACAACAAACTTGAGGCATACTGTGAAGAACTTAGATTGTCTAATACGGGAAATGATGTAGTTATAAATATCTTCAAAGATGCACTAGCAGAAGGTAAGAGAAAATTTCTGAGAATGTACTTATGCTTTAATGCTTTGAAGCAAGGCTTAAAAAATGGTTTGAGGCCATTAATTGGAGTAGATGGTACATTCTTAAAAGGTAGAACCAAGGGTCAGTTATTGGTTGCATTAGGACAAGATTCCATGAATCATTTCTACCCACTAGCATAGGATGTGGTGGACAAGGAAACAAGCAGGACTTGGCGTTGGTTCATGGAGCAGGAATCATATTCATATCAGATATGCAAAAGGTAAATATTTCTGACTTTCTTCCATTCTACATTTTAAAGTATATGATGGTCTAATATTTCTTTCATTCTTTGTTTTGTAATTCATTTCATAGGGCTTGTTGGATGCTGTTAGCACAGTACTTCCTGAGGCTAACCACAAGTACTGTGTGAGACATATTGAGGCCAATTGGTGCAAGAAATGGAGAAGTGGTGAAATGAGAAAGCTGTTATGGTAGTGTGCATGGAGCTCATATGATGAGGAGTTTAAAGACCAGTTGAAAAAATTAGGGGAGCTGTCAGAAGATGCTGCAGAGGATATGTTAAAGTATCCTCCAAGGGCATGGTGCAGGGCTTCTTGATACCCAATTTAAGAATATGATGGTTGATAACAACTTCACTGAGTCATTTAATGCATGGATTCCTGAGGCGAGAGGAAAACCAATTATCAAAATGTTGGAGGACATAAGAGTAAATGTGATGGTGTTGTTAGGAGACAATGAGGCTAAGGTGAGAAGTTGGAATGCAGAATATAGTTCATCTTGCGTGAGGTTGTATAATGATTGGAGGGGCATATCACAAGATTGTAAAGTCGTATTCAATGGAGATTGGGGATATGAAGTATCTGAAGGAATTGATAGACATACTGTCAATCTAGAATAGAGAAGGTGTACATGTAGGTTATGGGATTTATCTGGCATTCCTTGCCCTCATGCAATAAAGGCAATGATGCATAACAGAGTACAACCTAGTGGTGAAATCCATTGGTGGTATAGTAAAGAAGCATACTTGCTAACATATAAGGAAAAGCTTCAGCCTGTGAGGGGTCGACAGTTCTGGAAAGTTGAACCTTCACAAGCAATGTTACCTCCTGATACTGTGAAGCAAGTTGGCAGACCCAAAGTGAAAAGAAATAGGGAACCAAATGAGGCAAGAAAAAGGATAGGGGAGTGGAGTCAATCAAGGAAGGGTAGACAAATGACATGTAGTAATTGTGGTGACCCAAACCATACTGCAAGGGGTTGTTACAAGGTAATATTTTCATATAGTTTGATTGATTAATATTACTACTCAAATTGTCTTGATTTTTTACTTCTTAATAGCCTAAGGCTGCTATGATGGCAGTATATGGTGCCAAAAACATTTTATTGAAGTAACAATTTCCTATTCCTAACTTAGTATAGTTAAGCCTATTCCTAAGTAGTAAGCCTATTCCTAATTCAGATACCTAACTGGTAAGTTCTTCCATTGTGCAAAATTTTTAGCTAAGTGTGTACTACTCAAATTGACTTGATTTTTTACTTGTTAATAGCCTAAGGTTGCTGCAATGGAGAGTGACAATGAAAATGTTGTAATGGAGAGTAACAATGAAGATGCTGCAATGGAGAGTAACAATGAATATGCTGCCACCCAAGCTGCAAGCTGCAATGCTCATGATGGACCATTTGCTGCCACCCAAGAGTTTACACCCTATGGCCCAGAAGTTGACAATGAAGAAGATCCTCTACTTAGGCCAATGATTGTTTCAGAAACTCAATTAAGGATTGAGAGGGGTAACCTAAGAGGACCTACTACTGGTGTAAGGAAAATTAAGTTTGCTGGAGATCAAACAGGGACTTCGACACCAACCAATCTTCCTTATTCTCCAACTAAGTTGATATGGAAGGGGAAAACTTCAATCTCATCAAGCCAAGTCCAACTTGAGGCAAGAAAGAGAATTTTCAAGATGATGGCAACAAAGGGCAAAGGCAAACCAGTCCAACTTGATGATGAAGATATGTTTTTGCTGTAAAGTTTCTGCTGTTAAGTGCAGTGTGGTGCTGTATTTTTGCTCTAAAGTTTCTGCTGTTAAGTGCAGTGTGGTGCTATATTTTTGCTGTAAAGTTTCTGCTATTAAGTGCAGCGTGGTGCTAAGTTTTTGTTGTTAAGTTTCTGCTAAGTGCTACTGTAAAGTATGGCTAAGTGCTACTGTAAAGTGCTATTGTAAAGTGTGGCTAAGTGCTACTGTAAAGTTTTTGCTAACATAGTTTTTGCTAGGTTTTTGATAAGTTTATGGTGTTAAATGCTAAGGCTGTCATGGTGTTAAGGCTGTTAAATGCTACTGTAAAGTTTATGCAGTTATGGTTTTGCTGTTTTTGCTAGATTGCTGTTATACGAATTGCTAAGGCTATTTTTAACGAGTGCTAAGGCTGTTTTTAACGAGTGATAAGGCTGTTATGTAAGGTTGTTATGTTAAGTGAAGCATAGGAGAGGCTGTTATGTTAAGTGAGACAAGGTTTAAGGACAACTTCTCCTATGCTTTACGTGAGACAATGTTAGGACAACTTCTCCTATGCTTTACGTGAGACAAGGTTTAAGGACAACTTCTCCTATGCTTTACGTGAGACAATGTTAAGTGAAGCTGTCATAATCCTTTATTGTAGGCAGATGCACCTTAAACCTTGTCTCACGTAAAGCATAGGAGAAGTTGTCCTAAACCTTTAACCAGGGGTATAATTGACCCATTTCGCAAAGTATAGAGGGGTATGTGGACCTTTTTTACGAGTTAAATATGGTGATGCACAATGTAATATGGCCAGCTCCTTTTGAGAAGCCTACGCTTCTTCTCCCTCTAAGAAGCACAGAATCATGAGAAAAGTCAGCTATCTAAGCATCAATTATACATAAAACATTAAACCATGTTTGAACATCATAACAAGAAAGCCATAACAATTATTTAATCCTTGAAATGAAGGAAAACCATAACAAGAAAGCCTGAAACGAAGGAAAACATAAACTTCACTCCAAAACATAAAACATAAACTAACATTAACCATGTCAATTATACTTATACCATATTTGAACCTCGGTTACATAATCACTTAAATATGTCAAACACACCTAAACTTTGGTTGATTTTCCGTTAGATATTTAATCATCCAAGCACGGACAAACCCAACTAAGCAACACCAAACCATACCAATGATTTTCCATTTTTTCGGGCTATCTTACTTCACAAATACTAAACCTCCATCAATATTTTCCATAGAAACATCATTGTCTCCTTTAAGATTATCTAATTCCTTAAAATCTTCAATTTTTGCAACATCCCCTGCTAATACGCTTTCAATCTCGACAACCTTCATCGGGAGAAGATTCCTTTCTCGTCTAAGAGCTTCATTTTCATTCTTTAAGTTACTGATCAATGTTGTAACTCTAATAGGAAGTTCATCATCTACCCATTCCTAAAACTTACAATTTTGTCCCTGCGCAACAATTACAAAAAAATTATCAAGTTAGTGTGTCTGCTGGCATTAATTATCTAAACAAAAATATACAAAAAAATCTTATAAAATTTACCTTACGCGTTAAACACTTGTTAAATCCTCTACCGATATTATTTGGAGTCCAAGCAGTGAATTGACTAACAGCAACTCCACAACAACATTTCCTCCTCGAACTATATGATGAACTCGAAGATCCATGGCTCATATTTTGGGAATTGGATGGTGAAAGATGGTGGGAACACAAACCCTTACTTGCTTGTATCGAGTAGACGATAATTGGGCTATGGACATTTGTCGAGCTATGTTTCTGCAACTTTTCCCCTGTTTAAGAGAGGATAATGGAGGTAGGGTTATTGTTTCTGCAACTTTTCTCTTGTTTAAGAGAAGATAATGGGGGTATGGTTATTTTGTATTTGGGTTATATGAAATGGGTCGGGTTACAGAATTGGGTTAGTTGGTTGGGCTGGGCAATTAAAAAACCTGATTATGTGGATATTAATTTCCACATGGCAGCTGTTGAGTGGATGAATAATCCAGTGTGGCTTCCGTCTAAATTAGGGGGTACATAGCCCAATAATGTAACGGTAAGGGGGTGGATGGGCCAAACTTTTAACGAAGGTTATAATTGGCCCTTTTCACAAAGTACAGGATTGTATTTGGACATTTTCCGTTGAATCTTTTCTTTTCATTTTTTTTGAAGCACTTATAAGTTAAAACCTACATGGTAATATTTTGTTCATAGGACTCACATATTTTTATTTGAAAGATTATGAAAAACAACGGTGACCTCCTTACATCTCTTGAATTAGTGTTAAGAGCTAATTCTAAGTCAGTGTAAAGGATTACTGAACTGAGAAAATCCTTATTATTCTTTTGAATAACTTCTGTTTTGGTTATTTCTTTATGCACATATTTCTAATGGGTTTAAATTGTCTGATCTGAATTATGAGTGTATTAGATGATCTATCACAGGATTTCTATGTGGTTTCATGATATTTGATAAATAAAAAGATGTAACATGGAGAGTCAATTTTATTGTATTGGTGAATTTGTAGGTGAGTTTTCTATAGAATTTGCAGCACTGCATTGTGCATAATTATAAAGTTTTCAGCCTTCCTCTATTCGACCTTTTTCATTCTTTCTGTACTCCATATTTTAATTGGCTCTTCATCTTACATGATAGAGGGATGAGAAAATTCAATAACTGTGTGAGAAATCATAACTACACAAAAATTAAAGGGTAAGGACTTGAAAGTAGCCATATGAAAGCCTCTGGTCTTGAGAGAATTACATATACTTTCTGGCGTTGAATGAGGCAATTATTAAGTTATAAAATATAGTTTGAGTTTTAATTTCATGTTTGGTTAATTTCTTAAAGTATAAGTATTGCACCTTTGTCAGTTATATTTGTAAACCTGTATATTTTGGTTACGAATAAAAATGTAAGAATATTTTAATTTTTTATTTGTTTATTTTTAATATTCGAGTATAAGAATTATTTCCTAAGTGAGGTGTTTTATGACTGCGCGAATCGTAGTTAAGTGTACTAGTTTTAATATATAATATAGCCAATCTCAACCTGTTATGAACTAATCATAGTTATTATTGTTGTGAGCGCATATAATCAATTCAAATCATATTTACTACCATATCAAACATGAATTCATACCCAAAAAAAAGTTTGTTAGTAACATTATTTGTGTAAAATTTTTATACCATCAAAACTCCGTTAGTAAAAAGAGATCCTAATAACGGTAACATCGCATTTACTTAAGATTCGAAGATGGATCGCATACTTAGATATAATATAAATTACATATTTTAATGCAACTTCTTTGAGTAAAAAAAAAGTAAAGGTAAGAGTCATTCTAATTGAGTAGGTAGTTTCTTTCCAACGAGATCCGATGCCTCACACTCATGACTCAACCTATAAATTATAGGGACACAACTCTAAATATGAAAAAGGGTTGAAGGCCTTCATAATTAGTCTCACAATTGAAACACTGTGATATGTATAAGAAGCGAGTCCGGAACCCAAATAATGTTAAAAAAAACAAAAAATACCAAAATAAACCAAAAAAAAAAAATACACAATTACACATTTCGCAATATAAAACTGCGAATTGCACTAACGGCCGTTAGTGCAATTCGCAGTTTTATACTGCGAAATGTCATTTTTTATTTTTTTTTTTAAAAATGGCCGTGTTTTCAAAAGTGGCCTATTTCGCAGTATTGTACTGCGAAATAGGCTATTTCGCAGTACAATACTGCGAAATAGGCTGCAAATGGGCCCACTTTTTAATTAAAAATCATAATTCGTAGTTTTGTAGTGCGAATTTGATTCTCAAAATTTTCTTATTTATAGACGACTAAACTTCATCAAAACTCTATCAACGCAAATTATTTCGGTTTTTCTCTCTTCTCCTTATCAATCCATTTTTTATAATGTCTCAAGTTGCCAAAATGAGGGTTTCATTGTATTGGGGGGGTGAGGTTATTGTGGATAATAACTCAGTGAGGTATAGCTCTCCTCCACAGTGTCATGTTAAATTGCCGCTTAATATGCAATACAATACTTTGGTATCGTTGTTACGTAAAAAAATGAGTGAGCGGAGGCGTTCGGTTAGCATTAAAGTAACCGGAAGATTTTCTTATTCAGTGACTCCGCATGGGTTTGCTTATTATTCGGAGTTTAACATTGACGATGATGAAAGTCTTAGAGATTTTTTGCGGGTTCCGGACGAATATAGAGAATACATTGTAATAAAATTATTAGAAATCTATGTCAAGGTTGAAGACCTTAGTAGTAATGAGGGAGTGCGTATAAGTGATAACCCACATTCATCGGATGGTTATTTTGGAGGAGCATTAGGCGGACAGGTTGGAGATGGAAGAGGTTCTCTTGATTTGAATTTGTCACCACAGGCGAATGAGGAGCCCGAAAATAATGTTACTACTTCGTATAATCAACAAGACGACTAGTAAACTTAAATTTAGTGAAATCTTTTTCTTTATGTTTTATTTGGATTTGTATTTATAGTTCTAATTTTCATAGGGTGTATCGTCCGGAATTGAATTTGACAAATTATGACCACGTCCCTAGTTGGAATTTGCAAAAATCTGCAGTATTGGAGCACGGTGGTCCCTCTGGTAGTTATCAGCAACCTCAAGAAAGCCAACATGAGACTTCAAGACAATACGAGTTGTAAGTATAGTGATGTAGTGATATGTACATTTAAATTTCAAGACAATACGATTAGGATACTTAAATTTTTGTTGGTTATATGCAGTGAAAACGAGCTTCTAGAAGCTCCTGGACTAACAAAGTTGCCCGTACACGATGTTTTTACTCGTGACTTAGCAGATGCGCAGAGTCAGGAGGATGATAGTGATTACGATAACAATGCGGATGAGTCTGGTGATGAGACACCCTTCCGTGAGGAGGGTGATGATGTGGAGGATGACGATGAGGAGGAGGAAGTGAATGTGGAGCCTGATTTGACTAGGGAGCATGTTCCTCCTCCCCCCCGGTCTGTCGAAGAGTGTATGAATCCCACGTGCCTTTTCATGAGAGAAATATTCCATACCTGGATAATTTGCCTGCCATGCCTAATGTTGATGCATTGACAAGGGGTTATGATGAATTACGATCGAAGATGTGGGATGAATGTAGACCAGGTGTTGTTACAAAAGGCATGTATTTCCCTGACAAAGCGCGCCTAGTTAGGGCTGTAAAAATCTATACCATAAGGTAGTCTCGTGAGATGACGATAACTGAGTCAACTAGGGATAAATACAAGGCTGTATGTCGCAGGTGGTTCTTGGGCTGTCATTGGATGCTTCGTGCTACAAAGAAAAAATCTGGTTTGTGGAAAATTGGTAAATTTATTAGCGATCACAGATGTGAAATGGACACATTCCATGAGAACCACTTCAACCTGGATGTTGACTTGATTTCGCTTGTCTTGGTTCCATTTTTGGAACTGTCTATTAGATTTAAGATTAAAGAGTGTATTACAGCTGTCCACAAGGAGTATGGTTGTACTATAAGTAAAAGAAAGGCATATCTCGGTCGCAAACGTGCCTTTGAACTAATTTATGGCGACTGGGTTAAGTCCTTTTCAAATCTTCCCAGTACATGGCTGCACTGCAACAATTTAACCCCGGTACTATTGTTGAATGGAGGCGCGAGCGAAGTCCTGGCGGTCCGGAATTTATATTCAACTATCTATTTTGGTCATTTCAAACCAGCAATAGATGGTTTTGTGCATTGTCGTCCCGTAATTTCCATAGACGGTACTCATGTCTATGGAAAGTATGATATTAAGCTTTTGATTGCAGTTGCTATAGATGCCAATGGCCAAATATTTCCACTTGCTTTTGCCATTTGTGCGAACGAAAGTGAAGAGACGTGGACGCAATTCTTGAACCACTTGAAGCAACACGTTGTGAAACAACGTTCAGGTATTTGTCTAATTTCTGATCGGCATGGTGGTATTTTAAGTTCTGTACGTCACTTGGTTGAATGGCAGGCACCGCATGCATACCACCGTTACTGTGTGAGGCACCTAAAGGCCAATTTTCAAAAGAGATTTCCTGACAAGGCGTTGCATGACTTAATGTGGATGGCTGCAACTGAGCACCAACTATGTAAATTCAATAGGTGCATGGAAGCAATCCGGCAGTTGGAACCACGAGCCTATAGTTGGTTGATGCAACATGACACTCAAATGTGGACATTGCATGCTGATGGTGGCATACGATGGGGAGCCCTCACCACGAATGTGTCGGAGTCATTTAATGGCTTGTTGAAATCTGCCCGTGGACTGCCTCTCACTGCCATGGTCCGCATGACTTTCAAACAGAGTGCAGAGAGATTTGTTGAAAGGCATGCAGCCGCATCGTCATTGTTGGATAGAGGTGTTGAATTTATGCCAAAACCCATGGAAAGATTCGAAAAGTACAGGAAGCGAGCACAGTGGCATTCTTATCTTCAGTACGACAATGAACAAGGTGTTTTCGAAGTTAAGACAAGTAATCGTGCACACCGTGGGAATAATGTACACACGGTGAATGAAAGTAGAAGGTTATGTTCGTGTGGGAAATGGACCATCTACCACATGCCGTGCCCACATGCATTGAAGTGCTTTCAACAAGTTGGCTATGGGGCAACAAACTACATTGATAGGCACTACAGTGTTGCAGCATACGTAGACACGTATAGTGGGAAGTTGCATCCTTTAGGTGTTGAGCATTATTGGCCGACGGAACCTTTTAAGTTGGTATGTAACAAGGAGTACTTGCGCAAGTTGAGAGTACAAAAGAGAACACGTATACCAAACCAAATGGATGTTGGTGAGTCTGTTTATGCACGTAAATGTAGCATATGCTCCCAAACTGGACATGACCGCCGTAAATGTCCTTCAAGTGCAAGTTCGTCCAATGTACCCAACTATCAACCATAACATTAGTTCCTTATTTTTGTATTATTAGTTGTAATATATGTATGTAGTACCTTTTGTGCATTTGAAATAAAATTATTCTTCAAATTACGTATGTTGTTGTAATTTTCTTAATGTGATGTTGTGCACTTTTAAATAGTGTATAATAATACGAAAAGTGAAGTTATGAAAAGCATGTGAATTGTCATATCTATGTCATTTCGTCCATGTAATTCGTAGATCAATACTACAAATATAAATTTGTCCTTTTATTTGAAAAAACCTTAAAATTATGTGATTTTTAGTGTCCTAGTAATTCGTAGTTCAATACTACGAAATGTAATTCGTAGTTCAATACTACGAAATGTAATTCGTAGTTCAATACTACGAAATGTAAAGTTGTCACTTCTTACGAAAAAGTTGCATTTTTTTGTAATTCGTAGTTTACAAAAAGTTGTCACTTCTTACGAAAAAGCTGCATTTTTTTGTAATTCGTAGTTTAATACTACGAAATGCAAATCGTAGTATTATATAACGATTTATGTTTATGTTGCCTATAAATACGGGGCTCATTACCGTCATTACATGTGCTTAAAATCTTACAAAGCGCAAATATTTCTTGCGAACGTTTCATATTTTCAAAGTGTGTTACTGTGCAATATTTTAAATGGCTCAATATGGAACACCAGTGTGTTACTGTGGAAAAAAATGTGTGCAACAAACATGTTGGGAAGGTGATGATGTTGGACGCCACTACTGGATGTGCATGAACCGGATGGATTGCTACAAAAATCCGAATGAGCCAATGTGTGAGTTCAATGAATGGGCTGAGGAACAGGTGTCTCCAAGCAAACTACAGAGAACGAATGCTTAATCTGCATAATATGTGGTTAGCGCAAGCAGAAAGCAACTACAATAGCAATATAAGAAGGATACAACTCAGGGACGAGGTGAGGGAAGAAAAAAATAAAAAACTAAGAGCAGAATGGAAATTGGCATCAGCTATGGGAGAAAACCAAAAAAATAAACAGGAAATTGCGGAGCTTAAGGCGAGAGTAAAAGAGTTAGAAGACGAACAAGAACGACTGCTAGAACAATTTAAGTGGCTAGAACGCAGAATAAATGGAAGCTCATAGACGAAACAATTTAAGTGGCTAGAACGTCTACTTGATTTTACTCTCGTTTAAGTGTCATTTCATTTTAACTGTAATAGTATGTTTGTGTTTGTATTGAACAATTTTAAGTTTTATGGGAATATTATGTTGTAAGTTTTATTGGAATGTTATGTTTGTGTTCTATTTTATATATAGATATTTGGCTCATTGTTCTATTTATTGCTTTAGTTATATTTGAATTGGAAGTGTTGTTTATAGATATTTGGCTCATTGTTCTATTTATTGCTTTAGTTATATTTGAATTGGAAGTGTTGTTTCTACTATTAATGCTATGTTTGTATTTATACATTAATGAAATCAAAAAATATTTATTTATTCACAATAAATATTATTTACACAAGTGTATATACATAATGAAATCAATGAGTGCCGCATGCTTTGTGCCTCAAATTTGCTGCTCGCCTAAGCCGCATCCCCTGTCGGTCTGGCACACTATCTGGATCATCATCGTCAAGCTGCCTTTTTATGGGAGGATGTGCAGCGGCATCTACAGCACAACTTGCAGGGTCGGAGGAATAGGCCGTTGGGCCGGCACCAACCTATAAAAAATAAGTAATGTTAGATAAAATAAGAGAGGTATTTAAATTATTATGGTTAACAAATTATTTCTCTCACAATGGTCTCGTCGAGGTCTTGCGTATATTTATCGATGGTTAGCTCATCATCGCATGTAGTATGGTCAAACATGGTCTGAGATGAAGACTTGCATAAAAACAGATGTAATGAATTTATTGCATCGAAAGTAAAATAATGTAGAATTGAAAAACAAAAGTAATACAAACATACCGCATCAAATGCAGGGGACGATGTATAACTCAACCTACGACCGCCATCCACGTCACGGGTCGGCCGATGCTCAGCTGCAGTAGATGTGCCAGCGAAGTACTCATGTACATCCGCGTCAAAGGTACCCATAATCTGCAATGGTTCGGATGGGGTCATCTGTGTCGCTGGCAATGACAACTGAAGGTCGTATGAGGGCATACTGCTGCCAGGGTCGTATGAGGGCATGCTGCTGGAAGGGTCAGCTGGATGGGTCATAAAACCCCGCTGCATGCTGCTGGAAGGGTCAGCTGGATAGGTCATAAAACCCCGCTGCATGCTGCTGGAAGGGTCAGCTGGATGAGTCATAAAACCCCGCTGCATGCTGCTGGAAGGGTCAGCTGGATGAGGCACATAACCCTCCTGCTCATCTCCAAACCCCCCAGCTCCAAACCCTGCAGGTGGGTCGACCGGCTCCTCAACACCCCCTCGCCGTGCACGTCGTCGTCGTCCCTTGCGAGCCCTAGCCCCTGCACGGGGGACTGGCCTACCCCTCTGGTACGCGTCTGCATCCATATAATCGGGCTCATCATCTAACCTATTGCCCTCCCTCGCCTCCTCCAGTCCCAAACGACACATCTAGGCAACCATCTGTGCATACTCAACCAGTCCAGGGTTGTCTTCACACTGCTGGATATCTACACTAGACTGGTAGACCCGGTGAAACCAACTAACCTGTGAAATAAGTCAATTAGTAAATAAATTACTCTATGCAATAATTATATGATATTAATACGTCAAAAAAATATACCAGTGACTCGTGTCGTCCGGCATACGGTCTGTACCGGCCGTCAACCATGTGGATGGGGTTCCCGACATACTTCCGGGTGTGACGTCTGTACCAGCCCTCATAAATCGCAACACTAGCCTCCTGGTACGGTGTCGGCGGTGGCGGGATGCGCTGAGCTCGCTCCTCCCAATGAACTACCTGGTCACGCAGCCACGCTACATAATCCCGGCTCATGTTGTGACGGTCGTCACGCTGATAATGAGTAGGGTCCCAGGAGGGATCACTCGGTACCGGCTGATGACGACCAAACTGACGAAGCACACGCTCCATCGCATGATACTCAACAACTTCCCAGAATATCAATGGGACGGAGCTGCCCCATATGAGCCGGTCTGCCGAGCAAATAGCAGGTAGGTGGGAAAGTAGCTCATCGGTGTACGGCATCCAGATGAACTACAACGAATAACAATAAATTAGTATGCAAGGTACAACTACATTTAAAACAACCAACTTTATGTAGATGTTTACCTGTCCAGTATGCAACATATCCAACTGGTCCCTAATAAGGGGGAGATTGTGGTGCACATCCACTCCTCGGTAATTCCCCCGCCGGAGAATCCATCTCACAGCTAGCGGGAGGGGCGGATAGTCCTGTGCCGGCAGAGGTGGCTGTAGTGGCATGATACGCTGCCACGCCCAAACCTAACAAAAAATATTGATGTAAATTATGAGTCATTTTAAAATATATAATTTGTGCTTAATTAATTTTGAAAGTATTTTTCACCTGCAGGAGTGGCAAAAAACCACCAATATCAATAGCTGCACCGATGCTAGCCCGGCACATGCTCCTGTAGAGATACGCCAGAACAGCAGCTGCCCAACTGTACTGATGCACCTGCTCCATATCCTCCAGAGGCTGGAGAAACCGCATCGATATCTTGTTCCCCGACGTGTTGGGAAACAAGACACACCCAAATAGCATGAGTAATGCCATCCGAGTGAAACGGATAATCCACAGCTCCTCTGTCTCCTGCGTGAACTGTGGATGCAACTCCGCCGTGAAATCTCTAATGACGGATATCTGGAGACCACAACCACCAACGTTGCCCTCCGGGTGCAAACCTGTCATCCGTCCCATCGCATCCGCCAGCTGTGCGCGGGTCATCCGTCTCCACTCCTGGGGCAGTGTCAATGCGCGGCCCTCAATGCGCAATCCATACAACACCTGCACATCCTGGAGAGTGATCGTAGCCTCTCCAGTAGGCAGGTGAAATGTATGCGTCTCTGGTCGCCACCGCTCTATCAACGCTGTGATGAGCGACCAGTCAAGCTGCATCCGTCCCAGCTCAAATATGTTGTATAAGCCGGTCTGCTGTAGAAGGTCTACAACTCGTGGATGAAATGGATGCTGCGCCAAAAACTCCCACAGATCGTCCGGCCTCCTGGGGCGTATAGTGTGAAGAGCTAGATGGCCGTGCCAAATAGACTCAGATCTATGGTCACCCTACAGTACTAATAATCCTGCTGCCAAAGGTCCAGGGTGTGCAGGTTGACGAGATGCCATGTCGTGTACTATAAATAAGAAAAATTAATTATTACATAGAAAAATTTTATATTTTCATAATTTTGTTAACTTAATTAATTAAATTACATATAATTTAATATAGCGGTTGTTTAAAGGTTCACGGCTTGATTATTGAGGCCCGGGACCACATAATAATGATTAATTATTCTAAATCTCAATTTTAATATTTTCATAATTTTGTTAACTTAATTAATTAAATTACGTATAATTTAATATAGCGGTTGTTTAAAGGTTCCAGGCTTGATTTTTGAGGCCGGGACCACATAATAATGATTAATTATTCTAAATCTCAATTCTAATATTTTCATAATTTTGTTAACTTAATTAATTAAATTACGTATAATTTAATATAGCGGTTGTTTAAAGGTTCCAGGCTTGATTTTTGAGGCCCGAGACCACATAATAATGATTAATTATTATAAATCTCAATTTTAATATTTTCATAATTTTGTTAACTTAATTAATTAAATTACGTATAATTTAATATAGCGGTTGTTTAAAGGTTCCAGGCTTGATTTTTGAGGCCCGGGACCGCATAATAATGATTAATTATTCTAAATCTCAATTTTAATATTTTCATAATTTTGTTAACTTAATTAATTAAATTACGTATAATTTAATATAACGGTTGTTTAAAGGTTCAAGGCTTGATTTTTGAGGCCCGGGACCACATAATAATGATTAATTATTCTAAATCTCAATTTTAATATTTTCATAATTTTGTTAACTTAATTAATTAAATTACGTATAATTTAATATAGCGGTTGTTTAAAGGTTCCAGGCTTGATTTTTGAGGCCGGGACCACATAATAATGATTAATTATTCTAAATCTCAATTTTAATATTTTCATAATTTTGTTAACTTAATTAGTTAAATTACGTATAATTTAATATAGCGGTTGTTTAAAGGTTCAAGGCTTGATTATTGAGGCCCGGGACCACATAATAATGATTAATTATTCTAAATCTCAATTTTAATATTTTCATAATTTTGTTAACTTAATTAATTAAATTACGTATAATTTAATATAACGGTTGTTTAAAGGTTCCGGGCTTGATTTTTGAGGCCGAGACCACATAATAATGATTAATTATTCTAAATCTCAATTTTAATATTTTCATAATTTTGTTAACTTAATTAATTAAATTACGTATAATTTAATATAGCGGTTGTTTAAAGGTTCCAGGCTTGATTTTTCATGCCCGGGACCACATAATAATGATTAATTATTCTAAATCTCAATTTTAATATTTTCATAATTTTGTTAACTTAATTAATTAAATTACGTATAATTTAATATAGCGGTTGTTTAAAGGTTCAAGGCTTGATTATTGAGGCCCGGGACCACATAATAATGATTAATTATTCTAAATCTCAATTTTAATATTTTCATAATTTTGTTAAATTAATTAATTAAATTACGTATAATTTAATATAGCGGTTGTTTAAAGGTTCAAGGCTTGATTATTGAGGCCCGGGACCACATAATAATGATTAATTATTCTAAATCTCAATTTTAATATTTTCATAATTTTGTTAACTTAATTAATTAAATTACATATAATTTAATATAGCGGTTGTTTAAAGGTTCCAGGCTTGATTTTTGAGGCCCGGGACCACATAATAATGATTAATTATTCTAAATCTCAATTTTAATATTTTCATAATTTTGTTAACTTAATTAATTAAAGTACGTATAATTTAATATAACGATTTTTTAAAGGTTCCAGGCTTGATTTTTGAGGCCCGGGACCACATAATAATGATTAATTATTCTAAATCTCAATTTTAATATTTTCATACTAAAAGACTACGCTAAAATTAAATAAGGCTCTACGCTACAAGGCTCTACGCTAAGAGGCTCTACGCTAACAGGCTCTACGCTAACAGGCTCTACGCTAACAGGCTCTACGCTAACAAGCTCTACGCTAACATGATATACAATAACATATTAATGTAATACTAAAACAATAAATATACCAACATTAACATATTTTCTAATAAATTATAAAATAAAATTAATTCAAATACCTCAAATTAAAGTTGTAAAACTGAAATTTTGTTACCGAATTCGTGTCCAACAGTATCTTCGGGTGGGCCCCACTTGTATTGCACTTGAAGGGGACGGGTGGGACTTCGAAATCAAAATTTTGGCAAAAATTTGAAGAGAATTTGAGGGGGGGCCGAGGGAGGATTTGAGGAATTGTTAAGTGAGAGTGAGAGTGGAGAGGAAGGAGCGGATATAACAATGGTGGGCATTTCGCAGTATTGTACTGCGAAATGCAATTCGCAGTACAAAGCTGCGAATTGCATTTCGCAGTACAATACTGCGAAATGCCTTATTTTTAAAAAAAAAAATTTTTTTATTCATTAACTGTAACGCCTATTTTTCTAAAAAAAAAAAAATTTTTAATCCATTTCGCAGTATAAAACTGCGAAATGTACAAACGTCCTTTTGTACATTTCGCAGTTTTATACTGCGAAATGTGTAATTGTGTATTTTTTTTTTTTGGTTTATTTTGGTATTTTTTGTTTTTTTAACATTATTTCGGTTCCGGACTCTATAAGAAGCCAGTACCGCAGGCCCCACCATGAAACAAGAAACATATTCCATAGTGCTTGCAATACGGTACCAGTCACCATCACCATCATCAATTATCAAAATTTTCGAATTATCTTCTTCATTTTCTATGGTATTTTAACAATGATAGTTTTTTATTTATCATGTATAAATACAATCCACAAAAACCCAAAATGTACAGAAAAAGGACAACTATCCCATATATTTGATGCTGCGTCACCATTGTTCACCCACCCGTGCTGCTCCATTTCTCTATTTTATTATCCTTTTGTTTAGTTTTCTTCCCTCTGCTCATTTTTGCCGGACGCTACTAAAATCCAACTCAAATTAATTATTTACTTCTGCGTAGCTATTAACTTTTCAAAAAATCCAAATTGTCTTAAAATCAATGTAAACCTAAGAAAACTTTTACTTTGTGATATTCCCTTCTACAAAGATCAACAGTGGCCAGCTGTTGTTAGAGCAACACATTAAAAATCCAAGTTCAAATCCAACAACAAAATATTAGGCGAATTATTCTTATTTAGAGTTAGTTAATGCTTTTATCCAAGTAACAAATATGGGATGGACTAATCGAAATGTGAGTAGATTGTAATATGTGTATGGGTTCGAATTTGGTCGATCACATCTCAAAGGTAACACGACCAATCATTAGGTACCTACGTGCCAGTAGAGGGGGAGAGGGCGACCCGGGGGAAAGGAGAGATTCACTCGCGTCATCGTCGGCTTCGTTATAAACTATACTTCTTCCTTTGTTGTTCCCTAGATAAGTAAAGGATCCTCCATTATATAAGGGGGATCCAGGCGTTGAGCACGATCCGAATTTTTCACCATCGGGGTCGGAATGACGCCTACTTTCGGAGCTAGGCAAGCCAAACATTCAAACTTTTTCTGATAACATCCCAACAATAATAATAATACGAGTCATTTAAATAAAAGCGGAAGTCTTAAAACATAGATAACTCAAAACCTAAAATGCAGAAGTTCAACATTTCCCTACCCAAGACCGGTGTCGCTAACTCATGAACTAGTAAAGAGTGCTAAAAACAAGTCTGAATAGAAATACATTAATGTTTGTCTCGGTACAAGAAAAATAAACTATAACATAGAAGAGACTTCGGCCTGCGAACATCAGCTATGTATCTCGAAAGTCCCTGGATTGAATTCAGCCCCCGATCAATATCCTACTAACGTGGCCCAAAAATTGTTCCGATACTATGATTTGTGCAAAAGAGCACAGAAGTACAACATCAGCACAACCGACCTCGTATACTGGTAAGTGCTGGGACTAACCCCGACGAAGTAGTAATGATGCTAGACAGGACTACGAAATCAACATGTGCAGTTCAATGTATATATGTGTGTCACACCTCCTTTTTACGCACCCTACCTCGGAGGATAAGATGTATAGGGGAGTTTTTTCATTTAAAGTGACAATATTCGAAATAGGATTATTTATGTATTTCAGAATCGCCACTCGGAATATTCGACTTTCCAAATGAAGTCTGCGAACCCGAAATTCTATGTAAGGAATTCTGTTGACCCGATGGAAGGTGTTAGGTACCCCCGAATCCCGTGGTTTTAGCACGATCACATAAATTATTATACATAGATAAATATCTGATTTTAATACATGTTATAAATTATGTGCTTTATTAACTTTAAACCGCCTTTTATTATTATTTTTTATAGAATTGCAACGTCGCGAAAATGCGTCATGAACCGCGTGAATATAGGTGAGGCAATTATTTGTTTGAAACAATAGTTTAAGGCCAAACTACATTATATCATTTGACTACTGTTTTAATGCTACTAAAATAAGATACACGAAATACATTAGCCAACAATGGTCTATGAACTTTAATCCTTGACGAATAACCTAAATGACTGGGTTATTTTGTCTTGATCTTAACGTATAACAATGAATGAGGGCCAGTGATAAACCTACTAACATTAACTAATGAAATATGGAGCTATTGAAAAGGCATACTCAACTTCAATTTTAACTTTGAAACAAAATAGCATCTACTGAACTCATAATCCATTATGAATTTACGATATTTTAGTTTTAACTTTAAGCAAAATGCTAAACTAAACAAATGAAGACTAAATGCTAGATAATTGCTAACCGCAACAGTCCAAAACGATCCAGGAATGGTTCTAATTAACAGTCCTTTTACAATCCAATTATTACACTTCACAAGTTCACATGATATTCTAATCATCAATGTCTATACTACAGTTAAAAGACTTTTAACATTCAGGGTGACAAAAGTAGTAAATTATCAGGCTTTCGATTTCCATTTCTTCAATCAATTTATATAAACTGATTGAATTAGTCTCTCACACAGCAATTGGAATTGAGAAATACCTGGATTTACAACTGAGCAGAAAAAAAGAGTTAGCTACAAAAATAACACCCAACAACAAATAGCCCAATTCAAACTCATAGCAACAGTGACAATATTTGCACCAATACAACTTCAAAAGAATGAAGAAGGGGCTGGAACTTTTAGCACTACCAGTAATCAGAAACAAAACTCAACATTTGAACCCAAACTCTCCAAAATTCAAACAAGATCAAATCTTTTCAATCAGAGAAGGAATAAGAAAAATGTTCCAGTAGTTGAAGACTTTAGAAATTGTAACGACCCGACCGGTCGTTTTGAGTCCCGACACGTCATTCAGCAGATTGAGGCCATGAACAACTTCATCTCAGGTATATTGACTTGTGTGTATGGTCAAAATTAAAATTCAGAAAGTTTGGAGTCAAATCTAAATGGAAATTCTCATTTTGAAAGCTTAAAGTTGAAGAAATAAACTAGGATTGGAATTTTGAGTAAATGACCTCGGAATTGGGATCTAAAAGTTCCAGCATGCTCGTATGATGATTTTGAACTAGGGCGTATGTCCGGATTTGGTTTTTGATAACCCGTGAGCATTTCGGCGTATATGGTGGAAGTTAGTATTTTAGAAAAAATTCATAAATTTGGGTTGGAAGGCATTTTAGAGTTATAGATGTCCATTTGGGATTCCGAGTCTGGGAATAGATCCGTACGGTGATTTTGGAGTTGGGAACGCGATCGGAAGTGAATTCGGATGTCCGGAGGTCATTTTGAAGTGATTTGGCTAAATATAAGAATTTGAAGGTTAATGAGAAAATTCGACCGGAAGTGAAAATTTTGATATCGGGGTCGGAATGCGATTCTGAAAGTTGGTACAAGTCCGTAACGTCGAATGTGACTTGTGTGCAAACTTTGAGTCAATTCGGATCGATTTTGGTAGGAAAAGGGACAATTAATCTCTTTAAGGAAAGCTTAAGTTGGAAAAGTCAACCTAACGTTGACTTATGAGTTAGAGGGCTCGGAACTGAATTCCGATGATTTGGTAGTTTCGGGGGATGATTTAAGACTTAGAAGCGCAATTGGAAGTAATTTTGGAGGTCCGGTGAAGAAATTAGCCTATTTTGGCGAAGTTGGAATTTTGGCAAAATCCGATCGATGGGTGATATTTTGACCCGGGAGTCGGAATGGAATTCCGACAGTTGCAGTAGATTCGTTAGGTGATTTTGGATGTGTCTGCAAATTTTCAGGTCATTCGGATATCGTTTGGTCGGGTTTTTGATCGAAAGTGTATTTTCGGAAGTTTTTGGAAACTTAGGCCTTGATTTGATGAAGAATGATGATTTTGATGTTATTTCGGCGATTTGATCACTCGAGCGAGTTCGTGTGATGTTTTAGAGTCAATGTGCATATTTGGTTTGGAGCCCCGAGGGCTCGGGAGTGTTTCAGAGGTGTCTTGGAATAATTCCGGACATAGAAAATGGGCAGAAAATGCAGAAAAATCTGCTGTGAACAGTGACCATGAACAATGCCCACAAACAGTGCCCGTGAAACAGTTTCCGGACAGAATATATTTGAGGTCCGAAAATATATTGCCATTTTTGACGATTTGGAGCTCGGATAGGGCGATTTTTCGTTGGATTTTTGGAGAGAACAACGGGGTAAGTGTTCTTAACTCAATTTTGGTGGTATAACTCGAATCTATTGCAAGTTTTAGTGTTTAATTTGAGAATTTTTGTTGAAAAGGTTAGAAAACCCTCTTGGATAGAAATAGTGATTTAAGGGGACAAATGAACTCCAATTTTTGTGAATTTGGTATGTACAGACTCGTGGCGAGATGAGGATTCCGGAAATATAAATTTTGAAATTTTTCGAGATGTGGGCCCGGGGCTCGGGTTTTGCCAATTTCGTGATTTTTGATATTTTTCGAGTTCTTTCGATTGGGTTATGTTCCATTAGCCTATTTTGATATATTTGTACTGATTTTGGCTAGTTTTGACGTACGTGGATGCCGGTTCGAGGAGCTAAGGCGTCGCGGGCATGAAGCTTCTACCGGTTCGAGGTGAGTGGTAGTAGTAGATAATGTACTGAGGGTTTGAAACCCCGTACTAGCACTTCACAGTGCTATATTGAGATGAGACACGCGTTCCATGACGGGCGTGGTGACATGGTGATTGGGGGTTCGGACTTAGTCCTTCCCGACTTATAGTATACTGTGTGTTATGACTAATAATAAGTTTATAACTGTGCAATTGGGCTGATAGCCATGTTTGGGGCCTTGTGCCGATCTGTAGAGCATTAGGGAACCTATAGAGCTAGGTGACCCTTATATCGTGTTGGAAACATACACTCAGCCGTAGCTCTAGCTGTATATCATAATATGAGCCCGTACTAGATGTGTACATTGAGAGAGATTATCCGGGGTGGAATTCCCTGTTCTAGCTGAGTGCGCGTGAAAGGCCAAGTGTATATTGACTGAGACAGGGTAAAGGAACCACTGTGATATATTATATTGGGTCTGAGAGGCCAAGTATATACTGACTGGGATAGGGTCGAGGACCCATTACGAGGTATTATATATATATACCTATATTGGATTGGGCTGCACGCCACAGCAGTATATATATTGGATCGGACTGCACGCCGCATTAATATACATGTAATATACATGTGGGACGGACTGCACGCTGCAGTATTATTGCGCTTGGGCTGCAGGAGCCCCTTCGGAGTCCGAGTCTGCACACATTCTCGGTGAGCACTGGTGTATATTATGGGATCGGGCTGCACGCCGCAGCGAGTATAGAGATATATACATATATATATTAGATCGGACCGCACGCCGCAGTAATATTTGTGTGGATCGTGCCGCACGCCACGTATTATAGTGCTTGGGCCTAGGGAGCCCCTCCGAAGTCCGTATACACCCCCGGTGAGCGCCGTCGACGTTAAATGGAGCGGGCCGCACGCCGCAGCGGTATATGTATTGGAGCGGGCTGCACGCCGCAGCATTATACTTATTAATATCCTTATATATACTGAAATATTTATATGTTATAGACAGATGTATATGTCTCCATATATTGAGATGTCTGTATACCGTAGTGGTACGAGCGAGGATGGGGTCGGTGTGGGACCTAGATGAGATAAATGTGGACTGGAGATCAGAGTACTCATTATAGTGATGACTAACATGTGGGGGTTGTCTTAGAACTGTTTAGTGATAGTATAGGAGTTCTCATTTTCAGTTATTATTTATTATTATTACTCACTGAGTTGAAATATAATCACCCCACTCCCCTGCACTTTTTGTGCAGATATACAGGTTCAGGAGGGCAGTTGAGCTATCGCAACTGCTTTATTATCCCCATTCCGTGGAGACTTCGAGGTAGCTGCCAACGTCCGCAGTACCTGACCTCTTTCTTTTTATCATTTTGTTGTCTCCATTCTGGTTAGACTTGATTTTGTAGTAGATCTCATTTGGAGAGGCTCTAACTTGTGACGCCACGATTTGGTTGGGACTATGTTCTTGTATTTTAGTTCTACACTTCTTGATTTGTCATGAAAACATGCTAATCACGCCGATTAATCAGTATTAATTACACTTGACTGGTTTAATTGGATAAGATGGTCGGGCTTGCCTAGCAATGTGTTGGGCGCCATCACGACCGGGGTTTGGGGTCGTGACAAGTTGGTATCAGAGCCTAGGTTAACAGGTCTCGCGAGTCATGAGCTAGTTGGTAGAGTCTCGTGGATCGGTACGGGGACGCATGTACTTATCCTCGGGAGGCTGCAAACCTTTTAGGAAAGCTTCAAATTCTTGAAATTCTTATCGTGCGTACTTGATTCAGTTTGAGGTATGATTCTTGAAATTCCTTCTACACGTTGATGTGCGCACTCGAGTGTTTAGTGATAATTTGCCTTGATGACTTATGATTCCCCAATCGAGGGATGAGATATAATCTCTGTGAATTCATGTTGGGCCAGTCGGGAGGACTTGAGGCCAGATCTTTGTCTATGGCTTGAGCACCAAGGTACTAATTTCGCGAGCCGGTATTATGAAGTTCATACGATCGGTATTGATCTTTATTGTGCAAATGGTAGTTTGATAATGGGAGAGCTGTAAGGTATTCGGTTCTTGTTGTGATTTGATATGTAGCCCTAGTTATGGGCGTGAGAAATATGTTCATTGCCTCTTAGCGGAAATGTGAAGTGCACAATGTGTGGTAGTATGAGTTTAGACTCAAGAAAATTGAATTGGTTGTGCTATGAGTATTGTGGTGAAAGGTATTTGACATGTGTTATGATTCGAGCAGGTGCAGCGCATGTCCATGTATCAATTTTGATAATATAACTTGTATAGTGTTGAGATTAATGTTGTTGATATACATTGCGATGTATTGTTGAGTTATGGATGTATTGTTAGAATGGTTTGGTGATTCTCTGGCAGGTGGTTAGGCCAAATTACAAAGGAAACTCTGCCGAAATTTTTGGAAAATTTGGGACTTAGAAAGATTTCTGTCACATAAAGAGAATGGGCTTATTGGTGGTGTGTGTATAAATGCAAGAATTGCAGAAGGGTTAAGGTCTCCGATGATTCGAGTCTTTGTCAAGGCTTGTAAATGACTTGAGTTTAATCTCATTGTAACATTTTGGCATCACTTGAGTAATAATGATATGAGTGGTTAAAAGTGCTTTGATGAATGGCTTCGGGCCAAAGAGGTTGCTATTAAATAACTAATTGCACGGTTGTGTGCTATGTGGGCACCGTCTTTAAGTATGTTGGGAAAATTCTGACAAGGTTATGGCGCTTCGTAGATGTAAAGAAATACTAGGATGTTTTGAACTACTGTTGGTAAGGAATGTTTGGTGTATAGAAAAGAAAGATAGCGAATTGTACCTGTAAGTAATCATGTTCTGCGATGTCAGAGTTCTAACAAAACACGAGTGGTTCTACTCAATAGGACAGTTGAATTACAACTGAATAAGGGTGAATGATGCCCGAGAATGGTTTTGCAGTGTTCAAGATTTTTCTTGTAACTGTCAGGTGCCTTAAGATTGTGTATGTGGCTAAAGATGGCGGTTTCGTTAGAAAAGATCAAGGCTTGTGTTATATCATGTGAATGATGGGATTCCATGTATCCGTATTGGGAAGTAATGATAACAAATTCAAAATCGCAGAAAGTTCTTCAAAATAAAGTGTGGTAGAATGTGGTACTTCTGGGAAACATTTGAGAGAGTATTCAGCGGCCCGTGAGTCTTAGACCGTGTGGTCTTGTGTACGCGTTTTGTGTGGTAAAAAGGGTTGAGGCATTGTGGTGCTACAGTAAAGACTGATATGAAATTAAAGATGAATCAGAAAGGAAATTGGGTAAATGGATCAATTTGTTAATAAACCGAAACGGTATGATAAGGAATACGAATAATTCCTGGTATATGTTTGAAGGAATGAGTCTCGCCGATATTGTGCAATAAAGCTTTTGAGTATTGGCAGTTGGTAACTTGGTATGGGTATAAGGACTCGGTCCTGGCAATTTAACTTATGTAATGTAATTGGGAGAAAGGGTTTGTGATGTGTTTTACCGTGGTTTGAAAATGAGTGTATTTCATGTTGGTATGTAAAGCTCGAAATGTGTAATGAGTTTTCTCTATATGGGATCATGAAAGTCCTTGACTAGTTGAGTGCGCTGATGTTTGCGGCGTAGGGAAAGGGATATGAATTTTCCCTGTTGTCTTAGTGTGGCATGGTATATGCGATGTGTTATGGAAAGTTGATAACGGCATGTTCAAGGTTTTGAGATCAATTCATATTATATGGGGAGTCATTAAAATCCTCAAGCAGCGTGGGCAGCTGCAGATAATCTGAGAATCAATCTTCCCGGTGATTTAGGAGAATGGTACTGCTATACTAGTATTTCGGCAGAGTCTATGGTCAAAAGGGCCAGGTAAAATAAACTGATAATATCTAGCGGTATGGTGGTATACTCCCGTTAGATCGATTGTAATAATTGAGTCGTTGATGACATAGTGAAATTTATGAATGGCTTTCGTGGTATGAATGGACGTTTGAGGTGCGCTATGTAATCGCACGGTGAAGTACGGAATCAGGCATAGTGATTCCTGTGTTATGTATGTGTTGGAGACTAGAAGTTCTCGTAACCCGCCTACGCAGCGGTGGTATATCGTGTGTATCGGCACAATGTAGCGGTTATCGGAAATTGGAAGCTCTAGTGGCTATCTCGTTACTTGATATGATGAATTTGAATAATGATATACGATTGCTTGACTGGTTGTCATAAGCCAGGTTGTCCAGACTAATGTGATATGGACTATGTAAGAAACATGTCGCAAACTGCATGGCAGAGCGCATCAAATCATGCTCCAGCAGGGTGGATGTACCCTAGGGCCAGCGGACGACTGGTAGGTATTGCTTTGTCAGTTGGGCCTTCGTGGCGGTTGTCAGTGTAGAGGTATCTACCATTGATTCAGTTCTGGTATTGAGGAACTTTGTCGGATGAGTTTCATGTGACCGAGCTCGAGGCCATATATACATGTTTGTTGAAATGAGCAACTTGAGTCGATGTGCATTCCCTTTTGCTAGATTTATGCGTGGATCGGGTGGCACGCCGCCACATGTATAGTATCTGGATCGGGTGGCACGCCGCCACATGTATGGTATCTGGATCGGGTGGCACGCCGCCACAGGTATGCTATTGGAATGGGTTGCGCGCCGCAACGGTGTGATGTGGGAAATATAGCTTCCTATATGTACCTTGTATACAATACTTCCTCTCTTCTGAGGAATAGTCCGTATTGGGTATCGCTCGGGGAATAGCACATCGGTTGTGTCCATTCAGGATTCGATAGCATATACTAAATGTATCACCGCGTGTGATTGATTGCTTGAGTTCGGACCTAAATATGTGTGTGGCTGACCGTTTTGAGCATTGCGACTTGAGGTGCTCCATGAGTAATAGTGTTTGGATAGAATCATGAGTTGTGGCAAGGCCACATGATGTTATGACCTATCGAGGAGGATTCAGGTACTCTAATTCTATGATGTGAGACGAGATCTCAGTTATGTGTTGTGATGGTATTGAAGAATTTGAATTATAGCTCTTTATGTGAGTCCGTTGTCATGATTCTAGTGTGTTCAGATCATTTCTTATTGGAGCCTGTGTTTTGCTCGTCGTGGCTTAGGACGATGAGGTGTCATATTACCACTGTGGTGTGTTATAATCGAAATGATCGTTGGAGTCATTAATGAGTGCGAACATACATGATTTCAGCTAGATAGAAAGGTAATATCGAGGTTTGGCTCCAAAATCCATTGTAATATCAGTCAAAAGAGAAATGGCTTCATAAATGGTGGATCTGAGGAATTGTTACGGTTTAGCCGTGTTTTATTTATCGTTGGCAGTATATGAAAGTGTTGGAATAAGACTTCAACTAATAAAAGATTTCTATCGGTATTTGGGTATTGTAGGCAACTGTAGTAATAAAGAATGTTATTGTGGTCATATGAGTAAAGTTATGCGAAGTGTAAATTCAACAAAGTTATGCATTAATGTTTGGGTACACCGTGTGGAGATTCATATGGTGGTCGAATGATGGAAACAGACTTGGCAAGAAATTCAGGGTGTTGGAATTTGGCCTAATGGCTTATTCGCTTGAATAAAGAATTATATCTACAAAATTATATAGCTAATGTGCTCAACTAAGTAGTGGTTGCACGGGAAGGTGCATGATGTGTTAAACAAGTTATTTGAGACTACATCATTGTAGTTCTCAGCACGTTCGAGGACGAACGTATGTTTAAGTGGGGGAGATTGTACGACCCGACCGGTCGTTTTGAGTCCCGACGCGTCATTCAGCAGATTGAGGCCATGAACAACTTCATCTCAGGTATATTGACTTGTGTGTATGGTCAGAATTAAAATTCAGGAAGTTTGGAGTCAAATCTAAATGGAAATTCTCATTTTGAAAGCTTAAAGTTGAAGAAATGAACTAGGATTGGAATTTTGAGTAAATGACCTCGGAATTGGGATCTAAAAGTTCCAACATGCTCGTATGATGATTTTGAACTAGGGCGTATGTCCGGATTTGGTTTTTGATAACCCGTGAGCATTTCGGCGTATATGGTGAAAGTTAGTATTTTAGAAAATTTTCATAAATTTGGGTTGGAAGGCATTTTAGAGTTATTCGTGGTAGCTAGGCAAGCCACTGTATTCATACTATCCTATTTTTAACACAGTTGTAATTAAATAAATGTGGAATACTTTATCGAAATAGAAACAACTAAATACAAAGTGAAAATCATACTGAATTCCTCTACCCAAGACGTGGAGTCACCAACTCACGAACTACTATGGAATACTACACATAAAAGTCTGTAAGAAATATAACACAATTCTATTTGTCTCGGAACAAAGAGACTCCAGCTAATAACATAAATTAAGAGAGAGACGCTGGGCCTGCGGACGTCTGCAAGCTACCTCGGTCTCAAATATGATCAACTCCCACGTAATCTATTTACTGCTGCTGCTGCTGCTGATCGTAACCTGGACCTGTGCAAAAACGCACAGAAGTGTAATATCAGCACAACCGACCCCATGTGCTGGTAAGTGCCTGGCCTATCCCGGCGAAGTAGTGACAAGCCTAGGACCAGACACTCACATAAACCCGTGCAATTCAATATATATATGTGTACCACAAAATAACAAGAAATAATCAAGTATTACCACAATAAGGAATATCTTAAAGAATTCAACAATTAACCACAGTTAATAATTTCACAAGGAAAAACAAAGTATAATGTAAACACAAGTAATATCACTTCAAGAAATAGCAAGCAGTTGCACGACATCACCCTTCGTGCTTTTACTCTCATCCTCACCAAATAAATAAATAAAGTACACGGTATCACCCTTCGTGCTTTTACTCTCATCCTCACATCCATAGTACGGCATGATCCTTCGTACATGGTTCAATAACAGGGCACGACATGATCCTTCGTGCATAATCAATAAATAAACATGGCACGGCATTAACCTTCGTGCATAAATAAATAAATAAACATGGCACGGCATCACCCTTCGTGCATTATCACTCTTCCTCACCCAAATAGCAATCACAGTTAAGGGCAAAGAAAGAAGCAGCAATTCATAAACCGTCCCATCAAGGGCAATCAATAATTATCTTCACAACAAGTCCCAACAAGGGAGAACAATAACAATTCATCCGTAATATATCTCAAAATAATCATTTTTCAACGACTCACGGTCATACTAGACGCCAGTGTATGGATGCTCGTCACCACAGCCCATACACCGCACTCGATCACATAACACATAGCACATAATCCTATTCCCTCAAGCTAGGATAGAACAAACACTTACCTCAAATGCTTATGAACAACTCAATCCGTGGAAATGTCTTTTCTTTCAATTTGGCTCCAATTCAACCGTATCTATACACAATTGATTTAATATCATCAATTCTACTCAACAAACTAATTCTTAAGACCAAATACAACTTTTACAACATTCTGCCCGGAATAGTGAATTTCAACCCCGGGCCCACATGGTCGGAACTCGGGGTTAGGACCAAAATCCGGTTACCCATCGCCCCACGAGTTCATGTATATGATTTGTTTCAAAATCGGACCTCAATTCGAGGTCCAATTTCCCAATTTATGAAAAACCCTATTTTCTAACAAAAACAAGAATTCTACCATGAAAATCATTGATTTCTTATGAAAAATATGTTTAATGATGTTAGGAATTGAAAGAATTACGTAAAAAGTGACTTACAATCGTTTTGATGAAGAAGAAATCCTTGAAGAATCGCAAATGGGTGTTTTGGTTTTGTAAAATGTGAAGAAATGACTGAAATTCGTGTTTTTCAGGTCTCTGTGTTCGCATTTGCGAACATGGGTTCGCAATTGCGAACCCCGACCAATTTCTGGAGTTTGAAAATTAAGCTAAGGGTGGGAAGTTCGCATTTGCGAACATTTGTTCGCATTTGCGAACACTGGCAGTCAAAGGGATGTTCGCATTTGCGAACCAATGTTCGCATTTGCGAACACATGTTGTATAAGGCAGTGTTCGCATTTGCGAACAATGGTTCGCATTTGCGAACCAAGGCAGTATGGGATAGGTTCGCATTTGCGAACTATTGTTCGCATTTGCGAACATAGGCAGCACTGGGGAGCTTCGCAAATGCGAACAATTGTTCGCATTTGCGAACAATTGTTCGCATTTGCGAACAAGGCTGGCTTCGCATTTGCGATCAATGTTCGCATTTGCGATCAATGTTCGCATTTGCGAGCCTTGCCTTACACTGTCCCCTTCGCAATTGCGAGAAATTCTTCGCAATTGCGAAGCCAACGGCTGGGTGAAAAAAACCAGCAGTTCAAAATTCAGAATTTCATCCAACGGCCTATCAAATCTTTACCCGAGCCCCCCGGGCTCCAAACCAAACATGTACACAACCTCAAAAACACATTATGGCTTGTTCGTGCGATCACATCGCCAATATCACTTCGTTTTAATCAAATCAAGCCTCAAACTCATGATTTTCATACTTTTGATTTTCAAAACTTCTTAACTTGGAACTCAAGGTCCAAAACATCTCAAACGACATCCAAATGTCACCAAACTTTACAGAAATCACATATATAATATTTAAGACTTGTACCGGGCGTCGGAACCAAAATACGAGCCCGATACCAAGGTCAATTAATTTATTTTCTTTAATAATTACATCAAAAACAATTTCACATAAAAATTCATAACTTGGGCTCTAGGCCTCAGAATTCGACTCCGGACGCACGTCCAAGTCCCATATTTTCCTACGGACCTCCCGGGACCATCCAATCTCGGGTCCGGATCCATTTACCAAAAATGTTGACCGAAGTCAACCATATCAATATTAATATCATTTTTATGCAAATTTCTCATAGAATTCATATTTTCTATCAAAAAATCTTTCCGGCTACATGCTCGGATCGTGCACGTAAATCGAGGCAACATAGAATGAGGTTTTCAAGGCCTCAGAAGCTCGAAATGATTAATAAAACAAGTGATGACCCTTTGGGTCGTCACAATCTCCACCTCTAAAACAACCTTTCGTCCTCGAACGGACAAAAGAAAGAAGTACCTGAGTCAGGAAACAAATGTGGGTAGCGGCTCTGCATATCAGACTCGGACTCCCAGGTCGATGCCTCAGGAGGCTGACCTCTCCACTGAACGCGCACAGAAGGATAACTCTTCGACCTCAACTGTCGAACCTGCCGGTCTAGAATAGCCACCGGCTCCTCCTCGTAAGATAGATCATTGTCCAATTGGACAATACTAAAGTCTAACACATGTGTGGGATCGCCGTGGTATCTCCGAAGCATAGATACGTGAAAAACCGGATGCACGACTGATAAACTAGGCGGCAAAGCTAGTCTGTAAGCCACCCCTCCCACTCTGTCTAGAATCTCAAATGGACCAATATACCTAGGGTTGAGCTTGCCATTCTTCCCGAACCTCATCACGCCCTTCATAGGCGACACCCGGAGCAATACTCGTTCACCAACCATGAAATCTACATCTCGAACCTTACGATCCGCATAAGTCTTTTGCTTGGACTGAGCTGAACGCAATCTCTCCTGAATAGTCTTGACCTTATCCAAGGCCTCCTGAACTAAGTCTGTACCCAACAACCGAGCCTCTCCCGGTTCAAACCATCCGACCGGTGATCGACATCGCCTACCATACAACGCCTCATACGGAGCCATCTGGATGCTAGATTGGTAACTGTTATTGTAGGCGAACTCTGCTAATGGTAGAAACTGGTCCCACGAGCCTCCGAAATCAATAACACAGGCTCGAAGCATGTCCTCGAGAATCTGAATAGTCCTCTCGGACTGGCCATCCGTCTGAGGATGAAATGTTGTACTCAACTGAACCTGGGTGCCTAACTCCTGCTGGACCGCTCTCCAGAACCGCGAGGTAAACTGCGTTCCCCGATCAGAGATAATAGATACTGGCACCCCATGAAGACGAACAATCTCCCTAATGTAAACCTCCGCTAACCTCTCCGACGAGTAGGAGATAGATATTGGAATAAAGTGTGATGACTTGGTCAGCCTATCAACAATGACCCAAATAGCATCAAATTTCCTCCGAGTCAAAGGAAGTCCAGTAACAAAGTCCATAGTGATCCGCTCCCATTTCCACTCGGGAATTTCAATCCTTTGGAATACACCACCAGGTCTCTGGTGCTCATATTTCACCTGCTGACAATTTAGACACCGAGCGACATACGTAACGATATCTTTCTTCATTCTGCGCCACCAATAATGTTGCCGCAAATCCTGGTACATCTTCGCGGCTCCTGGGTGAATAGAATACCGCGAACTGTGGGCCTCTGCTAAGATCAACTCTCGAATCCCTTCAACATTGGGTACACAAACTCGACCCTGCAATTTCAATACGCCATCATCATATAGGTTTACCTGTGTGGCACCTCCCCGCTGTACTGTATCTCTCAACTCACGCAAATGAGGATCACCAAATTGCCTCTCACGGATACGCTCTAATAAAGAAGAACGAGCGATCGTGCAGGCTAACACTCTGCTAGGCTCAGAAATGTCTAATCTCACAAACCGGTTGGCTAAGGCCTGGACATCTAGAGCTAATGGTCTCTGATTGACCGGAATATATGCAAGACTACCCATGCTGGCATACTTTCTACTCAATGCATCGGCCACCACATTGGCCTTACCTGGGTGATATAGGATAGTAACATCATAGTCCTTCAGCAACTCTATCCATCTCCACTATCGTAAATTCAACTCCTTTTGCTTTATCAAGTACTGTAGGCTTTTTTGATCAATGTACACCTCACATGTCACACCATATAGATAATGCCTCCGGATCTTTAAGGCATGAACCACCGCTGCCAACTCAAGATCATGAACTAGATAATTATTCTCATGTATTTTCAACTGCCTCGAAGCATACGCAATAACCTTACCATCGTGCATCAATACCACTCCAAGCCCTGTACGGGACGCGTCACAGTAAACTGTATAAGGCCTTGCACCCGTAGGTAGTATCAGCACTGGTGTTGTAGTCAAAGCTGTCTTGAGTTTCTGAAATCTCGCCTCACACTCCTCTAACCACTGAAACTGGACACCCTTCTGGGTCAACCTGGTCATCGGGGCTGCAATAGAAGAAAACCCCTCTACAAAACGACGGTAGTAACCTGCTAATCCCAAGAAACTCCGGATCTCGATCACTGAAGCTGGTCGAGGCCAATTCTGGACTGCCTCAATCTTCTTTGGGTCTACCTGAATACCTTCCACCGATACAATGTGACCCGGAAATGCTACCGAACTCAGCCAGAACTCACATTTAGAAAATTTGGCATATAGCTGGTTATCTTTCAGAGTCTGAAGAACCACTCTGAGGTGCTGCTCGTGCTCTTCCTGGCTGCGGGAGTACACCAGGATGTCATCTATGAAGACTATCACGAACGGATCTAAGTAAGGCTTGAATACCCGATTCATCAACTCCATGAATGCTGCTGGGGCATTGGTCAACCCGAAGGACATGACCAAGAACTCATAATGCCCATATCTAGAGCGAAAGGTCGTCTTAGGAATGTCAGCCGCCCTGATCTTCAGCTGATGGTAGCCTGACCTCAAGTCTATCTTAGAAAATACCCTCGCTCCCTGGAGCAGGTCAAACAAATCATCAATCCTCGGCAGTGGATACTTATTCTTTATTGTCACTTTGTTTAATTGCCGGTAATCAATACACATCCGCATCGAGCCATCTTTCTTCTTTACAAATAATACAGGTGCTCCCCAGGGGGAAACACTGGGCCTGATAAAGCCCTTCTCAAGAAGGTCCTGCAACTGATCTTTCAACTCTTTTAGCTCCGGCGGGGCCATACGATAGGGTGGAATAGAGATGGGCCGAGTGCCCGGTGCCAGATCAATACAGAAATCGATATCCCTGTCGGGTACTTGATCAATACAGAAATCAATATCCTCGTCGGGTGGCATGCCCGGTAGGTCCGAAGGAAAAACCTCCGAAACTCCCGTGCAATAGGGACCGACTCAATGGAAGAAACTTGCGCCGGAATCACGAACATAAGCCAAATAAGCTAGACACCCTTCTCGACCATACGTCGAGCCTTAACATAGGAAATAACGGTGCGGACGGAGTGGCTTGAGGTACCCTTCCACTCTAATCGGGGTGATTCGGCAAGGCTAAGGTGACAGTCTTAGCATGACAATCAAGAATAGCATGATATGGGGACAACCAGTCCATCCCCAACATGACATCAAAATCTACCATATCCAAAAGCAACAGATCAACACGGGTCTCAAGACCCCCAAATATAACTACGCACGAACGATGCACCCGATCGACTACAATAGAGTCACCCACTGGTGTAGCCACATAAACTGGAATATCCAGAGCATAGCTGGGCACGGCCAAATACGGTGCGAAGTAGGAAGACACATAGGAATATGTAGATCCGGGGTCAAATAATACTGAAGCACCTCTGCCACACACAAGAATAGTACCTGTAATCACGACATCTGATGCCTCTGCCTCTGGCCTGGCTGGTAAAGCATAGAATCGGGGATCTGCACCTCCCCTCTGAGCTGCGTCTCTAGGACGACCATCAACTGGCTGACCTCTACCTCTCGCCGGACGGTCTCCACCTCTACGGTCTCGACCTCCACCTCTATAATCTCTACCCCCGCCTGCGGCTGGCTGGGCAGGCTGAGGGTCAGCTGGGGCCTCGAATCATAGGACGAGGACCTCGGTGCTGAGAGTTGCCCGCTCGCTATAGGGCAATTCCGATAAAATGACTCGGGTCACCACAACCGTAGCAACTCTTGGACCGATAGGGCTGCTGGCCCCGACGACTCGAATGGCCTCCACGAACACTCGAAGAGGCCGAGCATTAATAGGAAGCTCTGGTCCGAATGATGCCCACGAGAACCGCGATCACCGGGTCCACCCCTGTGAAGCTCGAAGGGCGGAATGAAAAGGCTCGGAGGACCGGCCTCTATCAAAGGATTCTCTCGCTACCGGAGGAAGAACCACCAAACTCGCTCGAATGACGAGGCCTCTTATCCGAATAATAACCGCCTCCCCAGCGAGAGCCATCTCAACTCGCGTCGCCGCATTGGTCGCCTCCCGAAATGATATGTCACTCCCCACGCCCATAGCCATCCGGAGTCTAATCGGCTGATTAAGCCCATCTATAAATCCGCGGACCCTCTCCCGCTCCGTGGGAAGTATCACCACCGCATGACGAGCCAAGTCGATGAATCTCGTCTCATACCGTGTAACCGTCATAGTGCTCTGATGGAGGCGCTCAAGCCGCCTCCGAAGTACATCCCGTCGAGTAGCGAGGAGAAACTTCTCCATAAATAGTTCCGCAAGCCGATCCCATGATAAAGTCGGGGACCCCGCTCTGGACGAGTCGAGCAATAATCTCTCCACCAAGTCTTGGCGGATCCTGTAGTCTGAAGGTACCGAAGTCAACCCCGTTTGTCTCCACGATCCCCATAGTCTTGAGCATCTCATGGCAACTGAATAAGAAAGTCCTGAGGATCCTCTGATGCGGCTCCACCGAATGTAGTGGTAAATAGCTTGGAGAACCGATCAAGCCTCCATAACGAATCGGGAGTCATGGCCGCTCCATCGCCGCATAAGCCGTGGTACTCGACCGAGTGGCCACGGTGGCCGATCATCGGTGTTCGAGGTCGAGGAGCTACTAGCTCCGGAGTATGAGCAATAGTAGTTTGGGCCCCTCCTCCGACTCGAGAAGTGGTCGGGGCAACCGATAATAAACCCGCTCCGGTAATGCTGTCCATGAATCCCGCTATTCCGACCAAAGCATCCCGGAGATCCGGGGTAAATAAAGCCTCTCCTGGGACCTGAGCTGGGCCCACTGGAGCCGCTGGAACCGGAACCTCCTCGTCAATCTCAATATGAGGCTCCACCTCCGGGGTAGCTGCCTGGGGCTGAGCTCTACCCCTACCACGGCCTCTGATACGGCCTTGGCCCCCGCCCCTCACGGGAGCTGCCTGGGGCTCGGGCTGCTGGTCAGCGGACGAAGAAGCGCGTGTCCTCACCATCTGCGAAAGGACAGAATAGAAATCCAATCAATAATTGAGGAACAAGTCGCACGACAAGAAAGAACAAATGAGAGACTCTTTCCTAACTCAATAGACTCTGGAGGACAAGTACGGACGTCTCCGTACCTACCTCTCAAACTCTACTAAGCTTGTTCGTGAGTGGTGAGACCTATGTAACCTAGAGCTCGATACCAACTTGTCACGACCCGGATTTTCCCCCAACATCGGGATCGTGATGGCGCCTACTCGTGGTAGCTAGGCAAGCCACTGTATTCATACTATCCTATTTTTAACACAATTGTAATTAAATAAATGCGGAATACTTTATCGAAATAGAAACAACTAAATACAAAGTGAAAATCATACTGAATTCCTTTACCCAAGACGTGGAGTCACCAACTCACGAACTACTATGGAATACTACACATAAAAGTCTGAAAGAAATATAACACAATTCTGTTTGTCTCGGAACAAAGAGACTCCAGCTAATAACATAAATTAAGAGAGAGACGCCGGGCCTGCGGACGTCTGCAAGCTACCTCGGTCTCAAATATGATCAACTCCCACGTAATCTATTTACTGCTGCTGCTGCTCCTGATCGTAACCTGGACCTATGCGAAAACGCACAGAAGTGTAATATCAGCACAACCGACCCCATGTGCTGGTAAGTGTCTGGCCTATCCCGGCGAAGTAGTGACAAGCCTAGGACCAGACACTCACATAAACCTGTGCAATTCAATATATATATGTGTACCACAAAATAACAAGAAATAATCAAGTATTACCACAATAAGGAATATCTTAAAGAATTCAACAATTAACCACAGTTAATAATTTCACAAGGAAAAACAAAGTATAATGTAAACACAAGTAATATCACTTCAAGAAATAGCAAGCAGTTGCACGGCATCACCCTTCGTGCTTTTACTCTCATCCTCACCAAATAAACAAATAAAGTACACGGCATCACCCTTCGTGCTTTTACTCTCATCCTCACATCCATAGTACGGCATGATCCTTCGTACATGGTTCAATAACAGGGCACGGCATGATCCTTCGTGCATAATCAATAAATAAACATGGCACGGCATTAACCTTCGTGCATAAATAAATAAACATGGCACGGCATCACCCTTCGTGCATTATCACTCTTCCTCACCCAAATAACAATCACGGTTAAGGGCAAAGAAAGAAACAGTAATTCATAAACCGTCCCATCAAGGGCAATCAATAATTATCTTCACAACAAGTCCCAACAAGGGAGAACAATAACAATTCATCCGTAATATATCTCAAAATAATCATTTTTCAACGACTCACGGTCATACTAGACGCCAGTGTATGGATGCTCGTCACCACAGCCCATACACCGCACTCGATCACATAACACATAGCACATAATCCTATTCCCTCAAGCTAGGATAGAACAAACACTTACCTCAAATGCTTATGAACAACTCAATCCGTGGAAATGTCTTTTCTTTCAATTTGGCTCCAATTCAACCGTATCTATACACAATTGATTTAATATCATTAATTCTACTCAACAAACTAATTCTTAAGACCAAATACAACTTTTACAACATTCTGCCCTGAATAGTGAATTTCAACCCCGGGCCCACATGGTCGAAACTCGGGGTTAGGACCAAAATCCGGTTACCCATCCCCCACGAGTTCATGTATATGATTTGTTTCAAAATCGGACCTCAATTCGAGGTCCAATTCCCCAATTTATGAAAAACCCTATTTTCTAACAAAAACAAGAATTCTACCATGAAAATCATTGATTTCTTATGAAAAATATGTTTAATGATGTTAGGAATTGAAAGAATTAAGTAAAAAGTGACTTACAATCGTTTTGATGAAGAAGAAATCCTTGAAGAATCGCAAATGGGTGTTTTGGTTTTGTAAAATGTGAAGAAATGACTGAAATTCGTGTTTTTCAGTTCTCTGTGTTCGCATTTGCGAACATGGGTTCGCAATTGCGAACCCCGACCAATTTCTGGAGTTTGAAAATTAAGCTAAGGGTGGGAAGTTCGCATTTGCGAACATAAGTTCGCATTTGCGAACACTGGCAGTCAAAGGGATGTTCGCATTTGCGAACACATGCTGTATAAGGCAGTGTTCGCATTTGCGAACCAAGGCAGTATGGGATAGGTTCGCATTTGCGAACTATTGTTCGCATTTGCGAACATAGGCAGCACTGGGGAGCTTCGCAAATGCGAACAATTGTTCACATTTGCGAACAAGGCTGGCTTCGCATTTGCGATCAATGTTCGCATTTGCGAGCCTTGCCTTACACTGTCCCCTTCGCAATTGCGAGAAATTCTTCGCAATTGCGAAGCCAACTGCTAGGTGAAAAAAACCAGCAGTTCAAAATTCAGAATTTCATCCAACGGCCTATCAAATCTTTACCCGAGCCCCCCGGGCTCCAAACCAAACATGTACACAACCTCAAAAACACATTATGGCTTGTTCGTGCGATCACATCGCCAATATCACTTCGTTTTAATCAAATCAAGCCTCAAACTCATGATTTTCATACTTTTGATTTTCAAAACTTCTTAACTTGGAACTCAAGGTCCAAAACATCTCAAACGACATCCAAATGTCACCAAACTTTACGGAAATCACATATATAATATTTAAGACTTGTACCGGGCATCGGAACCAAAATACGAGCCCGATACCAAGGTCAATTAATTTATTTCCTTTAATAATTACATCAAAAACAATTTCACATAAAAATTCATAACTTGGGCTCTAGGCCGCAGAATTCGACTCCGGACACATGTCCAAGTCCCATATTTTCCTACGGACCTCTCGGGACTATCCAATCTCGGGTCCGGATCCGTTTACCAAAAATGTTGACCGAAGTCAACCATATCAATATTAATATCATTTTTATGCAAATTTCTCATAGAATTCATATTTTCTATCAAAAAATCTTTCCGGCTACATGCTCGGATCGTGTACATAAATCGAGGCAACATAGAATGAGGTTTTCAAGGCCTCAGAAGCTCGAAATGATTAATTAAATAAGTGATGACCCTTTGGGTCGTCACAGAAAAATTTCATAAATTTGGGTTGGAAGGCATTTTAGAGTTATAGATGTCCATTTGGGATTCCGAGTCTGGTAATAGATCCGTATGGTGATTTTGGAGTTGGGAAAGCGATCGGAAGTGAATTCGGATGTCCGGAGTTCATTTTGAAGTCATTTGGCTAAATACAGGAATTTGAAGGTTTATGAGAAAATTCGACCGGAAGTGAAAATTTTGATATCAGGGTTAGAATGCGATTCCGAAAGTTGGTACAAGTCCGTAATGTCGAATGTGACTTATGTGCAAAATTTGAGTCAATTCGGATCGATTTTGGTAGGAAAAGGGACAATTAATCTCTTTAAGGAAAGCTTAAGTTGGAAAAGTCAACCCAACGTTGACTTATGAGTTAGAGGGCTCGGAACTGAATTCCGATGATTTGGTTAGTTTCGGGGGATGATTTAAGACTTAGAAGCGCAATTGGAAGTAATTTTGGAGGTCCGGTGAAGAAGTTAGCCAATTTTGGCGAAGTTGGAATTTTGGCGGAATCCGATCGATGGGTGATATTTTGATCCGGGAGTCAGAATGGAATTCCGACAGTTGCAATAGCTTCGTTAGGTGATTTTGGATGTGTCTGCAAATTTTCAGGTCATTCGGACATCGTTTGGTCGGGTTTTTGATCGAAAGTGTATTTTCGGAAGTTTTTGGAAACTTAGGCCTTGATTTGATGAAAATTGATGATTTTGATGTTATTTCGGCGATTTGATCACTCGAGCGAGTTTGTGTGATGTTTTAGAGTCAATGTGCATATTTGGTTTGGAGCCCGAGGGCTCGGGAGTGTTTCGGAGGTGTCTCGGAATAATTCCGGACTTAGAAAATGGGCAGAAAATGCAGAAAAATCTGCTGTGAACAGTGACCATGAACAGTGTCCGTGAACAGTACCGTGAACAGTAACCGTAAATAGTGCCGGACAGAATATATTTGAGGTCCGAAAATATATTGCCATTTTTGACGATTTGGAGCTCGGATAGGGCGATTTTTCGTGGGATATTTGGAGAGAACAACGGGGTAAGTGTTCTTAACTCAATTTTGGTGGTATAACTCGAATCTATTGCAAGTTCTAGTGTTTAATTTGAGAATTTTTGTTGAAAAGGGTAGAAAACCCTCTTGGATAGAAATAGTGATTTAAGGGGACAAATGAACTCCAATTTTTGTGAATTTGGTATGTATAGACTCGTGGCGAGACGAGGATTCCGGAAATATAAATTTCGAAATTTTTCGAGATGTGGGCCCGGGGCTCGGGTTTTGCCAATTTCGTGATTTTTGATATTTTTCGAGTTCTTTCGATTGGGTTATGTTCCATTAGCCTATTTTGATATATTTGTACTGATTTTGGCTAGTTTTTACGTGCGTGGATGCCGGTTCGAGGAGCTAAGGCGTCGCGGGCATGAAGCTTCTACCGGTTCGAGGTGATTGGTAGTAGTAGATAATGTACTGAGGGTTTGAAACCCCGTACTAGCAATTCACAGTGCTATATTGAGATGAGACACGCGTTCCATGACAGGCGTGGTGACATGGTGATTGGGGGTTCGGACTTAGTCCTTCCCGACTAATAGTATACTGTGTGTTATGACTGATAATAAGTTTATAACTGTGCAATTGGGCTGATAGCCATTTTTGGGGCCTTGTGCCGATCTGTAGAGCATTAGGTTCGATCTGTAGAGCATTAGGGAACCTATAGAGCTAGGTGACCCTTATATCGTGTTGGAAACATACACTCAGCCGTAGCTCTAGCTGTATAGTATAATATGAGCCCATACTAGACGTGTACATTGAGAGAGATTATCCAGGGTGAAATTCCCTGTTCTAGCTTAGTGCGCCTGAAAGGCCAAGTCTATATTGACTGAGACAGGGTCAAGGAACCACTGTGATATATTATATTGGGCATGAGAGGCCAAGTATATACTGACCGGGATAGGGTCGAGGACCCATTATGAGGTATTATATATATATACCTATATTGGATCGGGCTGCGCGCCGCAACAGTACATATATTGGATCGGACTGCACACCGCAGTAATATACATGTAATATACATGTATGATATATATATACCTATATTGGATCGGGCTGCACGCCGCATCAGTATATATATTGGATCGGACTGCACGCCGCAGTAATATACATGTAATATACATGTGGGACGGACTGCACGCCGCGGTATTATTGCGCTTGGGCTGTAGGAGCCCCTTCGGAGTCTGAGTCTGCACACATTCTCAGTGAGCACTGGTGTATATTATGGGATCGGGCTGCACGCCGCAGCAGTATAGAGATATATACATATATATATATTGGATCGGACTGCACGCCGCAGTAATATTTGTGTGGATCGTGCTGCACGCCGCAGTATTATAGTGCTTGGGCCTAGGGAGCCCCTCCGAAGTCTGTATACACCCCTAGTGAGAGCCGTCGACGTTAAATGGAGCGGGCTGCATGCCGCAACGGTATATGTATTGGAGCGGGCTGCGCGCCGCAGCGGTATATGTATTGGAGCGGGCTGCACGCCGCAGCATTATACTTATTCATATTCATATATATACTGAAATATTTATATGTTATAGACAGAAGTATATGTCTCCATATATTGAGATGGCTATATACCGTAGTGGTACGAGCGAGGATGTGGTCAGTGTGGGACCTAGATGAGATAGATGTCGACTAGAGATCAGAGTACTCATTATAGTGATGACTAACCTGTGGGGGTTGCCTTAGAACTGTTTAGTGATGGTACAGGAGTTCTTATTTTCTGTTATTGTTTATTATTGTTACTCACCGAGTTGAAATATACTCACCCCACTCCCCTGCCCTTTTTGTGCAGATATACAGGTTCAGGAGGGCATTTTGAGCTATCGCAACTGCTTTATTATCCCCATTCTGTGGAGACTTCGAGGTAGCTGCCAACGTCCGCAGTACCCGACCTCTTTCTTTTTATCATTTTGTTGTCTCCATTCTGGTTAGACTTGATTTTGTAGTAGATCTCATTTGTAGAGGCTCTAACTTGTGACGCCACGATTTGGTTGGGACTGTGTTCTTGTATTTCAGTTCTACACTTCTTGATTTGTCATGAAAACAAGCTAATCACGCCGATTAATCAGTATTAATTATACTTGGCTGGTTTAATTCGATAAGATGGTCGGGCTTGCCTAGCAATGTGTTGGGCGCCATCACGACCGGGGTTTGGGGTCGTGACAGAAATCAAAAGAAAAAAAAATGGAAAATGAAATAATGTTTTTGGTTTTTGCTCCTTTTCTTCTTCTTTCTTTAACCACCCCTCTCTTTAGTTCTTTCTCCTCCCTTCTTTATAGACTAGAACTGAACCCTTTTAAATTCTAAGTATTCACTTTCCAACCTATTTATTCCTTCTATTTTCTTTCCACTCCAGTTTGTCTAGGCATGGAACTTCTATTTTTTTAAGTTCCAGAGTTCAAAATGTAGTGAATATCTTACTGTACAGCAGGTTCCACTACCATACTACCATTCTCATGTGTATTTTCAGCTTTTAACATTAAACTACTCTGGTTTTTAACTTCCCACTTCTAAAAACATTAGCCATGCTGTATTTTGCACTATAGATCCCATTTTTAAATAATTTATTCATTAGTTTAACAGTGCATTGAGTGTTTAATTGGCATGCCACTTAAACTAAACTCCGAACTTTTATCAAGATTGCAGCTATAACCAATTCACTTTCCTAAATTCAGCTATAACCGATTCAGACTTAATTCAAACAATGATTCTCACCAAATTAAACAGTATTAATAACATTATTATCACATTTTTATAACAAACAAACCTATGCAACTAATTGTCGATATTCATTTAATCGATTATAATAGATATAATCGATAACAAATAATCGAGATACAAACAGTGATTACCAGTTTTCGGACAAAATAGGGGAAATATGCAACTAATTATTCGATGATATTAATCAAATCAAATATGTATTCTATAACAAACACAATTAACAACAAACAGAAACAAACAATCGACCAAATAAAAGGTCTTTAGGAGAAGAACAGAAGATTTGACAAAAACCGAAAAAGATAAAAAAAATAACAAAACTAAACTAACAAAAAAATTAAATAAATAAAGATAGAAGAAAAGGAAGAAGAAATACCTCAGAAGAAAACATTAGAAATCAAATGGACTTGGGCTAATTTCGGACTTGGAACTTTTGAGGTCAAACAGACCTTAATTGAGTGTTCTCAACTGAGTACACTTCGACTACGGTCCATTGAACAACATAAAACTCTTCAATTTGGACTAAAATCCAAGCCTGAGTTTTTTAGGGTTCTTGGGATCTGATTGGGGCTCGAGTGGTTTGGGTTTGATTCGGACCAAACAAGCTATGGTTTGGTGATGAGGGAAGCTTGGGGAAAGTCTTGTATGATTTTGGGGCCGGTTGGGATTGTTTTTTATTTTACTCGAATCTTCGATTGATGATTCGAGAAGCTACGAGATGATTTGAAATAAAAAGTGTAGGGATTTGGAGAGGGGGGATTAGGGCAGTTTAGGGGTGTAAGTTTGGCGGGCATCGAAGTCGGCACCGTCGGGTTTTTGGGCGAGGGGAACAGGGGCAGCTAGGATTTTTGTTTAGTTCGTCTCTTTTAGAGACGAATGGGGTCGTTTGGGAATGAAATGGGTAAAGGGGGGTTTGGGGGGATTTGATATAACAAAAACACTCGATTAATTTGAACCGTTAGATCAAATGATCTCAACGGCTCAGATTAATTGATGAAGGACGGAACAAGGTCGTTTGGTGTAAAAATGGGGTCGTTTGGGTTTAATTAAAGGTTGGGTCCAGGGCTGGCGGTTATTGGGCTGGTGAGTGACGAGGTATTTGGGCCTGACTTGGGTCAAAATGGGATGGCCTAATCCGATTTTCTCTTTGTTTTAATTTCCTTTCTTCATTTTTCTTTTTAATTCCTAATTTGTCAAAAAACAAAATTATAAATTACATTACCAAATCAAATTAACTTATAAAAATACTAATTAACTTCTAGTAACAATTAACACACAAAATTCAATATTAATTAAAAATAAAGCACACAGCTAGACCTTTAAACGCTAAAACATAAAGCGTATTATTTTTGTGATTTTATGAAATAAAACTTGGTTTCTCCTAATAAATCCTAAATGTAAACGCAATATATTTATGTATTTTATATTAATTTAATGAATAAACACGCACAGAGAAATTGAAACAATACGAAAAAAACACAAAAATCAACAAAATTCACACACAACACAAAAATATTTTATTTTGAATTTTTTGGGAGTAATTCTCATACAGGGCAAAAATCACGTGCTCACAGCTGACCCTCTTTGCCCGGAAACATGAAGAGTTTTTGTGCAAAGTTAAATGAGCGGATATTAGCATTTTCTACCCGTTCGAGTACTCCGTGTGAAGCATTTTGAAAGAGTTCGACCGAGCCTTTGCTTTCGGGAGGCCTCCTACATATCCCTGGCTAAAAGGGAAACAAGTCAATGTAGTTCGGGAAGTTTTGGTAGTTGGGGCTACTAAGAGCTGTGTCTTTACAGTTACTGTTGTTGTTGTTGTTGTTGCTGCTGCTTACTGACCTCCTTATTACACCAAAAGAAAAATTGAAGCTAAGCTAGCTATGTTTATCGACTATGAGTTACAAGATTCCTATCTATAATTCTTTTGGACTTGATCTTGAGTCTTAGTTAATTTTTCTTGTAGACTTTGATCTGAATCTTGATGCTCGCAAGTTGTAGGTGTTTGTTTATTTCTGCAACATTGAGTGAAACGGGATTGGCGGAGCTTGTGACTTCGATTAGATTTTGAGCAATCCGCGCTTTTGGTTGGTCCAATATTTGAGCTTACTTTATTTTGTTTTTTGTTATTTTCTTCTTTCTGGATTGAGACTCACTTTGTAGGTCATCTTGAATCATGTGCCTCGGGGTCAAACCTGCTTAGGCATCAAATACAAATAAACGAACGAAATTTTCTATCCCAGTTTTTACTAGGAAAATTTCATGAGTTATTTGTGATACATATCTGGACAGTCAAATCAGGATTGTGTATCCTTTTGAATGGATCCAGGTTGTGTTGGGAAATAGCCTGGTTATGCCGAAAAGGTCCACAGGTTATGTCGGGAAGGTTGTCGGGTTATGCTTAAAAAGGTCCATAGATTATGCTGGGAAGGTCATCGGGTTATGTCGAAAAGGTCCACGGGTTATGCCGGGAAGGTCATCGGGTTATGCCAAAAAGGGTCCACGGGTTATGCCGGGAAGAATCATTGGGTTATGCCAGAAAACGTCTATGGGTTATGCCGGAAAGGTCATTAGGTTATGCCGAAAAAGTCCACGGGTTATGATGGGAAGCTCATCGGTTTATGCAAAAAAGGGTTCATGGGTTACGCCGAGAAGAATCATAGGGTTATGCCAGAAAAGGTCCACGGGTTATGCTGGGAAGGTCATCGGGTTTTGTCGGAAAGGTCCACGGGTTATGCCAGGAAGGCTATCGAGTTATGCCGAAAAGGGTCCACGGGTTATGCCGGGAAGGTCATTGGGTTATGCCAGAAAAGGTCTACGGGTTATGCCGGGAAGGTCATCAAGTTATGCCAAAAAGGTCCACAGGTTATGCTGGGAAGGTCATCGGGTTATGCCAAAAAGGGTCCACGGGTTATGCCGTGAAGAATCATCGGGTTATTCCGGAAAAGGTCCACGGGTTATGATGGGAAGGTCATCGGGTTATGCCGGAAAGGGTCCACGGGTTATGTCCGGAAGGTCATCGGGTTATGCCGGAAAAGGTCCATGGGTTATGCCGGGAAGGTCATTGGGTTATGCCAGAAAAAGTCCACGGGTTATGCCGGGATTTTGGAAAAAGTTCCTTGGGTTATGCTAAGGAGATCCTCGGTTTTTTGGCCGGGAGTTTTGAAAAAGTTCCTTGAGTTATGCCTGGGAGATCCTCAGTTTTTTGGCCGGGATTTGGAAAAAAGCTACTTGCTATCATGATTTGCTTTTCTTTTGGGGTTTTTATTTTATTTTCTTCTTTCTTCAATCTTATCTAACTTTATTCTTTTTTTTTAATTATTTATTTATTTATTTAGCACAACACATGAAAGAATTAGAGGAGAAACTTTCCTTTTGGTTGATTCTCTGCTACAAAGCTGTTCTAGCGGCTGTGCATTATTTTTCTCTTCTAGGTTGCATCCGTTTCTTGTATGGTCGCTTGAATTACACATGTTTTAACTTTAAACAAAGAACAATTTGTTAGTTTGAAACTGGAGTTGGTTTTGTGGCCTTGATCATCTCAGTTGCTTGATCACTTTCCCATTTCCGTCGAGAACTTTGCTGCTTGCCGATCTTGAGAGGGGATTCTTTCAAACTTGAAAACACTCAAACTTTTAGGTCTTCATGATGACTTGCCCGTGTGGGCTCTGGACTTTTCACTTTATTCTGCTCTTAGGACTTTTTCCTTTGACTTTCTTTCTTTCCAAGAGGTCTTTTCTTAGTAAGCATCAAACACCATGGTCAGTCAAGATTGGACTAACGCACTTGTTGAGGCTGGGCATTTTCTTCGACTCTTGTCAGACGAAACTATGTGAAACCGGTCCTGCTAGATTTTCCTTTGTAACAAGTTTCGGAATTTAGGGTTAAGCCGAAAGGGATTCAAGGAAAAGCAAACGAAGTGGGGAAAAATGAATTTAAAATAGAAGTGTGCCTTTCAGGGGAAAAGAAGGACTTATCTGGGGTGCATGATGACTTCAAATAGACATGACATGCTTCTTGGACTGGATACCTAATCCGCACCAACTTCCGGCTTCTTATAAATCCATTTATCCACATCTCCGAACCAGGGAACCTTGCCAGGACTTCTAGCGATGAGAATATCCCATTTTTTAGTCGATAGCGCCCTTTGCGGGTTTTTGCTAATCGACCTCTCTCATTTCTCTTCTCAAACATCGCATGATAGTGCTATTTGCGAGTTTTCACTAAACGGATTCTCTCATTTCTATTTTGTCTACTTCTATAGCCTCATGGTGCCCGAAGGTTTCATAGATAAGACTCTCTCATTTATTTCTCTTAATTTAGAATGCATCAAATTTCACCAATGATATTTCTTAATTTTGCTCGCCTATGGCAATTGATCCGAAGGACTTGCACTCGGTTTTGGGTACGGAGAATCATGGATAGGATTACAACTTTCAAATCATTTGGTGAGCTCATGGTCGAACCATTTTAACATCTGCCCCAGTTTCAACTTCGGGGAAAATTGGATTTTTTGTTTTGGTGTGACTGAACCCCAAATAGAGGTGAATCATTTGTTTTTTTTTGTTTGTTTTTGTTTTTTAATTTTCTTTTAATAGTGCTTTTGTATTCCAAAGAGGGTAGCCAAAGAAGTGTAACCGACTCAAAAGGGTTTGAAAAAAGGGTTTGATTGTTTTTGGGCAGCGGGAATAAAATCCTTCATCATCTCAAATGCACGAAGACATCACCGAAGCATCTCAAACATAGTACCTTTTGACTGTGTCCGCGTTCACAGCTATTCCAGGATCATTTCCTTCAATATCACCCAGATATAACGCTCCTTTCGGCAATATCTTCCCGATGATGTACGTACCTTTCAATTAGGAGCACATTTTCCTTTTTCTTCATGGTGATGGGGAAGAATGCGCCTTAATACCAGTTGTCCCACTTCAAAATTCCTGGGTCGTACTTTCTTGTTGTAAGCATGGGCCATACTTTGTTTGTACAGTTGCACGTGATAGACTGCAGCCATTCGCTTTTCATCAATTAAGGTCAACTGCTCGGATTGAGTCTTAACCCATTCGCCATCTTCAATCTCTGGTTCGACAATGGTCCAGAGTGAAGGAATTTCTACTTTTGCCGGTATCACTACTTCAATTCCATAAACCAACAAGTATGAGGTGGCTCCTACTGATGTGCGCACTATAGTGTGATATCCCAATAAGGCAAAAGGCAACTGTTCATGCCACTATCTAAAACTCTGGATTGTCTTTCTCAAAATATTCTTGATGTTCTTGTTCGTTGCATCAACAACACCATTGGCTTTGGGCCGATAGGGAGTGGATTTTCTATGCGTTATTTTGAATTGTTCGCATAGAGCCTCCATCAGATGACTGTTCAGGTTCGCAGCATTATCTGTGATGATGGTTGCGGGAATGCCGGAATAACAGATAAGGTGTGAATGTAGAAAATCCACTACATCTTTCTTGGTGACTGCTTTGAGAGTAATAACTTCAACCCATTTCGTGAAGTAATCTATAGCAACCAATATGAATCTTTGCCCATTAGATGCTTTTGGCTCAATCGAACCAATGGCGTCCATACCCCAAGCGACAAAAGGCCAAGGTGCTAACATAGGATGTAGCTCTGTTGGAGGTGCATGAATCAGATCTCCATGCACCCGACACTTATGGAATTTTCGGACGAAATTGAAGCAATCTTTCTCCATGGTTATCCAATAATAACCGGCTCGAAGTATTTTGTTTGCCAAGACATACCCGTTCATATGAGGTCCACACACTCCTGCGTGTACTTCATGCATGATTCTTCCTGCTTCCTCGATGTCAACACATCTTAACAAGTTAAGATGTGGGGTTCTTTTATACAAAACCTCACCGCTTAAAAAGAAGCCACTCGCATGCCGCCTAATAGTTCTCTTTTGGTCTCTAGTAGTATGTTCGGGGTATTCTTGTGTGTTTCAAAAACCTCTTGACATCCTAGTACCATGGTTAGATATTCGGCCCTGCCTCGATTGTATTACAATAACCGTGTCTTTCCCTAATTTGGATTTCCAAGGGATCAATGTAGGCATTGCCTGGATAAGGTAACATCGAAGCTAAGGTGGCAAGTGTATCAGCTAGTTCATTGTGACACTGCGAGATGTACCTGAAATCTATTTATTTGAATCACGTGCCGAGATCTTCCATGTGATGTCGGTAAGGAATAATCTTGATGTCTCGAGTTTCCCGTTCACCCTAGGCTTGTCGGATAATTAGAGAATCCCCCAAAATTAACAAATCTTCAACATATTGATCGATTGCCATATTCATGCCCATGATGCAGGCTTCATATTCAGCCATATTGTTTGTGCAAAAGAGACGGAGCTTAGATGTAGCCGGATAGTGCTAACCAGTGGGTGAGATAAAAATTGCCCCAATTCCTACACCTTTGGCATTTACATCCCCATCAAAGAATATTTTCCAAGCATAGGTGTCTTCAGGGACTACTTCCATTGTGTTTACCTTCTCATCTGGAAAGTAAGTATTCAACTATTAGTATTCCTCATCAATTGGGTTTTCAACCAAGTGATCTGCCAATGCCTGGGATTTCATCGCCGTGCGAGTGACATAGACTATGTCGAATTCAGTAAGTGAAATTTTCCACTTTGCTAATCTCCCGGTGGACATTGGTTTCTGGAATATGTACTTCAAAGGATCCAACCTGGTTATGAGGTGAGTAGTGTGAGCCTGAAGATAATGTCTCAACTTTCGAGCGACCAATTTCAAAGCACAACACTTTCTTTCCAATAAGGTGTATTTGATTTCATAACTAATTAAATTCTTGCTCAAGTAATAGATCGCCTGCTCTTTCTTTCCAGTTGCATCATGCTGCCCGAGGACACAACCAAAAGAATTTTCTAAAACTGTCAAATACAAGAACAAACGTCTCACTTAATCTGGCGGGACCAAAACTGGAGGATTTGAAAGATATTCTTCGATCTTGTCAAAGTCCTCTTAACACTCAACTGTCCATTTGATTGTTGCATCGTTCCTTAACAACTTGAATATGGGCTCACATGTGGAAGTGAGTTGAGCGACAAACCGGCTGATGTAGTTTAACCTTCTCAATAGACTCATTACGTCTTTCTTTTTCCATGGAGGAGGTAGGTCACAAATAGACTTTATCTTTGTTGGATCCAACTCGATACCTCTCCTACTGACTACGAAACCCAGAATTTTGCCTGATGGGACTCCAAAGGTGCATTTAGCCGGATTCAGTTTTAAGTCATACTTTCGCAGCCTCTCGAAGAATTTCCTCAAATCTCGAACATGATCGTCTAGAGTCTTGGACATGATGATCACGTCATCTACATACACCTCTATCTCTTGATGCATCATATCATGAAAAATAGCAGTCATGGCCCTCATGTATGTTGCCCCGATGTTCTTCAAATCGAACGACATAACCCAATAACAGTAAGTACCCCAAGGTGTAGTGAATGCGGTTTTTTCGGCATCGTCCTCATCAATCAACACCTGGTGATATCCCGCGTAACTATCCACGAAGGACTGTATCTAATGTTTGGCACAATTATCAATAAGGATGTGGATGTTAGGCAAGGGAAAGTTATCTTTGGGACTTGCCCCTATCCAAATCTCTGTAATCCACACACACCCGAGTTTTTCCATCTTTCTTCGGCACTGGAACTACATTAGCCAACCATGTAGTTTCCTGGACTACCCGAATTACCCCTGTTTTCAACTGCTTTGTGATTTTTTCTTTTATCTTATCACTGACATCAATTTTGAACTTCCTTTATTTCTGCTGAACTGGGGGACAATCAGGGTAGATTGGCAATTTATGCACAAATAGATCAACACCTAATCTAGGTATGTCATCATATGACCAAGCAAACACATCTTTAAACTCAAACAAGAGTTGAATTATTGCATCACGTGTTTTCTCATCTGTGTGAATGCTTATTTTGGTTTCTCAAATTTCTTCAAAAGTTCCCAAATTAACCGGTACTATATCATTCAAGTTAGGCTTGCGTTTATTCTCAAAGTGTTCCAATTCTCGATTTATCTCTCTAAAAGCCTCTTCTTCATCGTATTCCGGTTCTTGGTTGATTATTTCACAATTAGACAATGTGTTTAGATTTGGGCTTAAAGCCTGCAAGCATATCATGTTCTTTAAAGCTGCATTATTAGGATTGAAAAGAAGAAAAAAAATAGAAAAATAGAAAAATCAGAAAGTGTAAAGAAAATAAACGATGAAATATTGATTTCATTTCTTGGAATTTGGAAAAAGAACAGGGGTTGCATTCAAGAAATTGAAAATAGGAAATTGAAGAAAACAACCGAGTTACACTCTGGAATAACTCGTGATGCAGGAAAAGTGGCAGGACTAGTCTACCCGGACTCTCGCATGACTGGGAATGGTGTAGCCTCCTAATTTTGAAGTTTAGCATCTGCCCCCACATATAGCACCTCAGTGGTGCTTGTAATTTCTCCCAACTGAACCATGTGAGTCTTATAAAGCATTTCTCTCATTGACCCACACATTTCCTCAATTTCTTTGGCTGTAAAAGCCTCATCATCTTCTTCTTCATCATAAATTGGCTCGATAAAAGTTTCGTACAAGCGTGGTAGTGGTTGAGGTACATCCCATCCTTTATTCTTTCTCTTATTTTCCCACTCTACATCATCTGGGGTATGGTGGAAACCTATCCTAAAGAACTTCTTAGTTGAAGGCAAGGTGATAGATTCTGCTATTCCTTGCAATGATTTCCCAAGCCCTTTCCCCGCCTTGAACCCCCATCATTTCTCTAGCAACCATGATCGAGGCATTAGATAAGAAAGGTTGGAGGCAAGCGTTATCCTCTTTATACTTATCCGCTAATACGACTTCAAAAACCTGATAAGCTATGTGCTCACTTCCCTCTCTTGCTTCAAGATATGGGATGGATGGATCCCTATAGATAGATTGGTTGTCTTCTCCGTGGACCACAATTTCCTGATCCTCATATTCGAATTTCACCATTTGATGGGGAGTAGAAGTTATGGCCCCTGCAGCATAAATCCAAGGCCTCCCAAGAAGAAAGTTGTAAGATGTGTCTATATCTAGTACTTGGAATGTTATCTCCAACTCCACCGGTCCTATAGTTAATATCAGGTCGATTTCTCCAAGGGTATCCCTTTTGATGCCATCAAAGGCTCTTACACAGACGTTATTGGGATGAATCTTTCTGGTCCCAATCTTCATTCTCTACAGTGTGGAGTGGGCAAATGTCAACACCCGAGACCCCACCTACCATCACTTGTTTGACATAGTAGTATTCACACTTGGTGGTTAAATGTAGAGCCTTGTTGTGAGCCGCTCCCTCTGGAGGCAAATCATTCTTTCTAAACGAAATTTGATTGACAGCAAAGAACCTTTCTTCCATTTTCGAGCTGCTCAATCGAGATCTCAGCTGGTACATATGCCTCGTGCAAAGTTTTTACCAGGATCTTCTAATGTTCGGGAGATCTCATTAACAAGATAGCATAGACACTTGTTCAGGACACTTGCGCAACCGATCTACCACTTCATAGTCGGGCATCTTCATGTTCTGAAAGAAAGCCTCTGTTTCTTCAGTTCTTATGGGCTTCTTGAGTGTAAAGTGATTCTTCGAGGCTTTTTTTATCTCTTGCACACCTGAATATTTTTCAACAAAGGTATTCCCTGGGAGTTATCCTGTGATTTCTTTACCTTTGTATGTAACTATTATCTGCAGATAATTCCAGGGTACTGCAGACGGGTCCATCATCCGCTTCTGTGGTACGCGTCCAATAACCACTGTCTCATTCAGCCAAAGCGGTTTAATTGTCCCCCGGACCACATAGGATCCGTTTGGAACATACATTGGTGTTCTCTTTTTCACTTGAAATCTCCTCGGAGTACTCGTAACTAATGACTTTTCTTGGTGGCCTCTCAAGACATCGAGAACCCCATTTTTAGGAGGCACCACCTCTGCTTTTGTCTCGCCTTTCCCCCCAAATTTAGTACTAGCATTTTTAATTTCTTTCCCTTTGTCTCTTGCTTCGGGGCTGTCTTAGGCTCCATTTTTACATCAGCAATAGCGTTTATGGCTTTCAAAGTAGGCTCCATTTCTTTCCCTTTGTGTTCGCAGATCATCCTGATTACCGTCCCATTATTATTAGCGGGTAAGGGATTGTTAGTCACAATTGGGACCTCTTCGTCCCTTACCACTATCTTTCTTTGTTCTATCAGGTTCTCCATGGCCCTTTTGAAAGTCCAAAAATTATTTGTATCATGCCCTTTGGCCCCTGAATCATAGGCACATCTGACGCCCCGCTGATATGAAGGTGATTCCGGGTTTTTCCTATTTGGTGGTATGGGTTGCAGGAAACCCATTTGGCAAGCTTTGGGAACAACTCAGAATATGGCTCACCGATGGGTGTGAAAGTTTGTCTTCGGGGTTGTTCCCGAGGATAGAAATTATTCTGTGGTGGTTGGGGATTATAGTGGTTTCGATAAGGAGACTCATTTCAAGGAAGTGGAGCTTGGTTTTTGTTGGCTTGTTGTGGTGGTCAACCATAAGGTTGATCATTCATTACCATGTAGGGCTGAGGAGTATATGCCATATCTTGGTGGGGGTAGTAGTGCTGCGGGGGTCTTTTCGGAAAAAGAGACTTGGGGGTATGGTACTTTATTGCCTCTGACGCTGCCATGGATATTTCTTCCTTTTTCATGCCCCTTGTTACTCCTCCAGACCCATTGTGAATAGCTTGGGAGGTAGCTCTGATAGCAGATTGGCGAAGAATTCGACCCGTTTTCAAACCGTACTCGACCATTTCGCCAATCTTGATGGTTTCGGTGAATGGTCTACCCATTGCGGACATCATATTCTGGAACTAGTCTGGCTCCTGAACTTGGAGGAAAATCGTGACCATTTCGACCTCATCCATTGGAGGTTTTACCTGGGATGCCTGCTCGCGCCATTTAACTACGTATTCTTGGAATGTTTTCGAGGTTTTCTTCTTCTGGTTCGTTAATGAGTTCCTATCTGGAGTTATGTCGATATTGTATTGGAACTGGTTGACGAAGTCTCTGGCCAGATCATCCTATATGTTCCAACGGGATATATCTTGGTCCATGTACCACTCAGATGCGATACCAATCAGACATTCTCCAAAATAGGCCATGAGGAGTTCTTCTTTTCCGCCAGCTCTTTGCAGCTGGTTGCAGTACATCTTGAGATGGGCAATGGGATCACCGTGCCCATCATACTTTTAAAACATTAGGGTTTTGAATCCCAATGACAAATGCACATGGGGGAACATGCACAAGTCAGTATAGGACACACTTTTCCGCCCACTTAAGCCTTGTATATTTTCTAAACTCTACTTAAGACTCCTCATTCTTTTGGACATCTCATCATTCTGAGGCATTTTGGGAATTTGATCTTGCCCCGGTGTAATCTTGTCTTGAGGCGGCTGAGGATAAGCGTGGGTGGTAAACTGGGTATGTTACAATGAGAAATATGGTTCTTGAAATGTGAATGAAGAGGATTCGAAGTTGGGCCTGGGTAAAGCTGGCTGTGTCGTGGCTGAACAGGGCGATGCGGTGAATATGTTTGAAGTCGCACCTGTCACTGTCACTTGGGGGTAATACTTAGAAGGTGATCCGGTGAAGTGAGCTGAAATGGTAGGATGCCCGAACGAGGTAGTTATATAACTTATGGGGATGTTGGAAGTCCCACTTTCCCTAGGGAACAGCTCGGGGAATCCAGGGATCATAGTCAGCAGTTATCTTCCATTTCTCTAGGCGTCCCACATTTCCATTATGTGGAGACGTAGAGTTCTATTTTCCTCAGCAGTTGTTGAATCAGAAGTGGGAATGGTTGAGATTGAACTTTCCTCCAAGAGGGGAATCGTTGATAAGGGAATGTCTGAAGACATTTCAACACTTCCTTTCGACCTTGTGAAATATGTATGTACACTTTCTTTTGAACTTTTGTAGGACGGCTGGACATTTCCTTTTGACCTCGTAAATTATTAATGTGAGGCTAGATTACCACAAAACAAATCACCTTTCTTTATAACCTGGACACATCAATAACCTGATTAATTTGAGACAAGTAACATATAGGTAATCTCACGTTGGGGCGTGATGCACCTATACAATTGGATGGATTTCTACATGTTTTGCAACGGTTGCATGCATCATTCTGGCCTTTTTTATGCTCTTCATTTTTTCTTTTTATTTTATCTATATACATTATTTAGGGTTATGGTCGAATCTAGTAAAGATTTCCTACGTATCATGACCCCGCACGAATCAGACCAAAGCGTAGTTCACAAAAATGAAGGATGAAGAAACAAAATTTTCCAAAACATTTATTACCAACTAAAAATCTTAAAAGGGAAACAACCGACTTGAAACAAAGTACAGACTCAAATACTGCTAAATAGACTCTGGAATGGAAAGGAAAAAATGGACCCTAACAGATAATAGACTCTAGAAAAATACAAACTCGAGCTATGAGTACATTAAAACTTCAAATTGTGGCGCCCGCGGGGCATCGTTCAGCCTGGCCACGAGCTTAGGTGCAAGATCCCATTGTAGTTGCTCTAGTTCATGCATCGTCCACTTGACAAAAATCATTACTGCTGAGAAGAAAGTAGCGTGTGTCATATCTTCACACATATGGGACCTCTTAATGATAACATGGGCGATAGTCTCAATCTTGTCCCTTGTTCGATCCTTTTCTATGAGTAGACACCTTATTTGATCATTTCAAGCTTCCAAAATCTGAGAATCTTGAAGGTGTTGGTTTCGCAGCTGCTGTAGTTCTCTTTCCATTTAGGCTAAAAGGTCATAACAATATGTGCTTTTGGCCTCAAAAACTTCGGCTTGCTTGGCTGCTTCGTCTTCAAGGGTAGTCACCTTTCTTTTCAAACGGACAATGATTTCTCATAATCCTTTTTTAATTGGTGCAAGTAATGGGTGTGTTCTTCTGTTCTCTTTGCCCACTGTGTTCGGAGTCTCGCTATGATACCCTCGAATTTCATCAGCTTGTCTGGGCATCGAGTTATTTACTTTTTCAAACCCTTCACCAACCAGTCATCCGACCAACTCCTTTGTTGCTAATCAACATTTGTCCTCATCAGTTGGATTTAGGCCCTTAGGGTTTCATTTTCTTTGGCCAGATTCTTTTTGTCTCTCTCATCGGGTGCATTTTGCACATTGTTCCCAAACTCAAGGTCTTGGATTCCCTTCTCCTGTATTCCCATCTTGGCCCTGTACTGTTTTTCTTTAACCAAGCAGGCCCATTGATCTTGTGATGACTCGGTGAAATCTCCAAGGTGGGGTCTTTTAGCTGGTCTTTCAAACCCAAGTTCTCTTCTGTACCAAGCAATATATCCTAGTAATGCTTCGCCTTTGGACCTATCCCTTACGCAAGTGTTTGCCTTAAAGATTTGACATTAGTTCCAAATTTTGCGAATGACCAATATGGAGAACTGCCCATTAGACCCCATTTCGACTACTTGACTGCTGAGGTTTTCATTCTTCGGAACTATTTGGCACCTGCCCAACTGTCTCAAGACTTGGTATGGGGCATATGATTTGATACTTTTGAGACCCATCAGCAGCAAATGAGATTCTATTGCTAACATATATATGACTTCATCCAAGGATAGCCACCCAAATGTCCATTCTATCTGGCTTGCGGTGACAGAACGCAGGCATGCTGCCCATTCGATGACCCATTCTGGCAAACTAATCCGTCGATCCTTGTAGAAAACTCTTCTATACATGTCTTTTTCGGTAACCCATAGCTCACATATTTCGGACAATAGCATAAAAGTTCAATCATCCACATTTGTAGCAATATATTGCAACCCTCGAAGAAATACCCTCCGGCTTTGCAAGCAGTGAGAGCGTGGAAGATGTTGGCTAGTATCATGGGTACCAAAGTGCTGTTATCCTGGGTGAGCAGTGTACTGATGACCCCGGTGATTTGAATATCAACTTTCCCATCATTTCTAGGAAACACCAGAAGTCCCAGAAAGGCTACCATAAACGTAACATATCTATGTTCTTCCTATTTTAAACGGTTGTCCTTGCTGATATTCTGCTTTCTGGATTGTTGAAACCTTCGACATGACAGTATCTTTTGTATATGAATGACAGAGTACAAGAGCCATTTGCCAAATCTGGGTTGTGGATAGTTTTACATAACTTCAAAGTGTCTAAGAACTTGTGTACGGTTATGGCCCTTAGAGCAATTAAGTAATGTTTATTCCAAGGAATTTTGGAACCCCCGATGTACCCTGCTACCTCCTCTAATGTCGGCGTGATCTCGAAATATAAGAAGTGAAATATGTTGTGGGCCGGGTCCTAGAATGAGACTAGTGCCTTTATGATTTCCCCTCTAAGGTTGATCTTTAGTAACCCAGTAAGGCCTCCTAAGTACAACTTGATCCTTTCTTGTCGTGATTCACCCATGTCGTTCCACCACATATGCAACTTCAACGGGATCTTGTTTATAAGGGTTCTGGGTGAATTTTGACTCGTGCTCATTCTGCACATTTCTTAATGTGAGACAAAGGCAAAATTTATTCGATCTGAAACTAATTCATTTTTTTATTTATTTTTTTTTCAAAAAAATTATTTTTTTCAAATTTTAAAGATAAAAGACTCGGTTTTTCGAACGCGGCCTTTTAGCACTTTGGGGGATTTTAAGGCTGTGTGGGCTTAACCGGTCAAAGCCTAAAAAGTGATCAAAGGTGTCCGTTTATGCAAAGTCAACCTTCCGGCGTCCCTTTCGGGAACATTCGGCTATTTCCTGCAAAACAACATCATCGACTTATTTATGCCTCTTGTTTTATTTTTTCAGAAATAGAAAACCTGATACTACAAACACGGTCTTTCAGCGTCTCGGGGACGGAGATTCTAAGGCTGTGTGGGCCACATAACCCAAAAGTGGCCGTTTGTGCAAAGTTAACCTTCCTGCGTCTCTTTTGGGAGCTTTCGGCTATATTTGGCAAAACGGCATCACTCGACTTAATTATGAAGAAAATTAAAATTTTGACACACATTTTTTTTATTTTGGCTATTTTTTGAAAAAGAGGAGGTTGAACCCGATGGTAGTTGCTTACGTATCTCATACCTTGGGAGAATCAAACCGGCGTAGTTCGGTAAAAATAAGATGAACTATTTTTCTGAAAACTAGACTTTCCTTTTTCTTTTCAGCAATGTATTCTCCAATTTACAAAGAAGACTCTCAACCAAACATTTTTGAATAAATAAAGACGCTTTTTCCTTTTCTTATGCTATTTTTAAAATGATAAAAAGAATATATATTTTTTTCTCTTTTTTTTTCTTTCTATTTTCTAAATATTTTGGTAGAGTTTCGACACTATTTAGGTATCGGTGTGCTATTAACTCTCCACACTGATATTTCCCTTTTTATCAATATTTAAAAGCCAGATAACAAACAAGTTCGATGCAAATAAATGCGTAAAACAAACTGGATGCAGCAGGATGGTCTTTTTCATTTCAGGTTACCTGTCCTAGACGGACCCAACCCCTATGTTGAGTCCCCCAAGTCAAATGCAACATAATTCAAATAAGCGTTCCTACTATGAATCCAGCATAAGGTCGAGGTATTCTAAGTTTAAAACCTGGATATGTGTTCTAGACACTGTACTTGAGCAGACAACTCGAGTCGGGAGGGGGCTACGTATCGAGGACCTGTAAGATCGTCCGACTTTGTAACTTGTCTGACCCCTTTCTTATTTCAGGGTATGACACTAACAGAATAGAGAGTCTCAAGCAGTAAGCACATCCCCGGATATGAGAAGAGAAAGGTTTCGGCACAGTTTATATTTACAATCCAAATAATATCAAAGTGGTAAAATATTTAGCACATTTAACACGAAACATGGAGGAAAATCATATAAATCCAGATATAACAATTACTCTAAACTCGAATTCCTAAACCCTAAGAAAAACTTTCTAGGTTCTTATCCCCAGCAGAGTCACCAGAGCCGTCACACCTCATTTTTATGCACCCTATCCTAGAGGGTAAGATGCATAGGGGTGGTTTTCCATTTAAAGTGACAATATTCAAAATGGGGTTATTTATGTATTTCAGAGTCGCCACTTGGAATAAATTACGGTATCCCAAGTCACAAATTGATTTAAATCCCAAATCAAGGAAATTTTTTGACTTTCCAAATGAAGTATGCGAACCAGAAATTCTAAGTAAGGAATTCTGTTGACCCGAGGGAAGGTGTTAGGCACCCCCGAATCCCGTGGTTTTAGTACATTCACTTAAATTATTATAGATGGGTAAATACCTGATTTTAATACATGTTATCACTTATGCGCTTTATCTACTTTAAACCGCTTTTAATCATTATTTTTATAGAATTGCAACACCGTGGAAATGCATCTTGAACCGCGTGAATATTGGTGGGGCAGTAATTTGCGGTGATAGAACGCAGGCATGCTGCCCATTCGATGACCCCTTATGGCAAACTAATCCCGTCGATCCTTGTAGAAAACTCTTCTATACATGTCTTCTCCGGTAACCCATAGCTCACATATTTCGGACGATAGCCTAAAAGTTCAATCATCCACATTTGCAGCAATATATTGCAACCCTCGAAGAAATACCCTCCGTCTTTACAAGCAGTGAGAGCGTGGAAGATGTCGGCTAGTATCATGGGTACCAGAGTGCTGTTATCCTGGGTGAGCAGTGTACTGATGACCCAGGTGATTTGAATATCAACTTTCCCATCATTTCTAGGAAACACCAGAAGTCCCAGAAAGGCTACCATAAACGCAACATATCTATGTTCTTCCTATTTTAAACGGTTGTCCTTGCTGATATTCTGCTTTGTGGATTGTTGGAACCTCCGACATGACAGTATCTTTCGTATATGAATGACATAGTACAAGAGCCTTTTGCCAAATCTGGGTTGTGGACAGTTTTACATAACTTCAAAGTGTCTAAGAACTTGTGTACGGTTATGGCCCTTGGAGCAATCAAGTAATGTTTATTCCAAGGAATTATGGAACCCCCGATGTACCCTGCTACCTCCTCTAATGTCGGCGTGATCTCGAAATATGAGAAGTGAAATACGTTGTGGGTCGGGTCCTAGAATGAGACTAGTGCCTTTATGATTTCCCCTCCAAGGTTGATCTTTAGTAACCCAGTAAGGCCTCCTAAGTACAACTTGATCCTGTCTTGTCCTGATTCACCCATGTTGTTCCACCACATATGCAACTTCAACGGGATCTTGTTTATAAGGGTTCTGGGTGAATTTTGACTCGTGCTCATTCTGCACATTTCTTAATATGAGACAAAGGCAAAATTTATTCGATCTGAAACTAATTCATTTTTTTATTTATATTTTTTTTCAAAAAAAATTATTTTTTGCAAATTTTAAAGATAAAAGACTCGGTTCTTCGAACGCGGCCTTTTAGCACTTTGGGGATAAAAGATTTTAAGACTGTGTGGGCTTAGCCGGTCAAAGCATAAAAGGTGATCAAAGGTGGCCGTTTATGCAAAGTCAACCTTCCAGCGTCCCTTTTGGGAACATTCGGCTATTTCCTGCAAAACAACATCATCGACTTATTTATGCCTCTTGTTTTATTTTTTCAAAAATAGAAAACCTGATACTACAAACACGGCCTTTCAGCGTCTCGGGAACGGAGATTCTAAGGCTGTGTGGGCCACATAACCCAAAAGTGGCCGTTTGTGCAAAGTTAACCTTCATGCGTCTCTTTTGGGAGCATTCGGCTATATTTGGCAAAACGGCATCACTCGACTTAATTATGACAAAAATTAAAATTTTGACACAGTTTTTTTTTATTTTGGCTATTTTTTGCAAAAGAGGAGGTTGAACCCGATGGTAGTTGCTTACGTATCTCATACCTTGGGAAAATCAAACCGGCGTAGTTCGGTAAAAATAAGATGAACTATTTTCTGAAAACTAGACTTTTCTTTTTCTTTTCAGCAATGTATTCTCCAATTTACAAAGAAGACTCCCAACCAAACATTTTTGAATAAATAAAGACTCTTTTTCCTTTTCTTTTGCTATTTTTAAAATGATAAAAAGAATATATATATTTTTTTTCTCTTTTTTTCTTTCTATTTTCTAAAACATTTGGCAGAGTTTCGACACTATTTAGGCATCGGTGTGCTATTAACTCTCCACACTACTATTTCCTTTTTTTCCAATATTTAAAAGCCGGTTAACAATCAAGTTCGATGCAAATAAATGCGTAAAACAAACTGGAGGCAGCAGGATGGTCGTTTTCATTTCAGGTTACATGTCCTAGACGGACCCAACACCTATGTTGAGTCCCCCAAGTCAAATGCAACATGATTCAAATAAGCGTTCCTACTATGAATCCAGCATAAGGTCGAGTTATTCTAAGTTTAAAACCTGGGTATGTGTTCTAGACACTGTACTTGAGCAGACAACTCGAGTCGGGAGGGGGCTACGTACCAAGGACCTGCAAGATCGTCCGACTTTGTAACTTGTCTGGCCCCTTTCTTATTTCAGGGTATGACACTAACAGAATAGAAAGTCTCAACCAGTAAGCACATCCCCAGATATGAGAAGAGAAAGGTTTCAGCACAATTTATATTTACAATCCAAATAATATCAAAGTGGTAAAATATTTAGCACATTTAACACGAAACATGGAGGAAAATCATATAAATCCAGATATAACAATTACTCTAAACACGAATTTCTGAACCCTAAGCAAAACTTTCTGGGTTCTTATCCCCAGCAGAGTCGCCAGAGCTGTCACACCTCATTTTTATGCACCCTATCCTAGAGGGTAAGATGCATTGGGGTGTTTTTCCATTTAAAGTGACAATATTCGAAATGGGGTTATTTATGTATTTCAGAGTCGCCACTTGGAATAAATTACGGTATCCCAAGTCACAAATTGATTTAAATCCCAAATCGAGGAAATTTTTGACTTTCCAAATGAAGTCTGCGAACCAAAAATTCTAAGTAAGGAATTTTGTTGACCCGAGGGAAGGTGTTAGGCACCCCCGAATCCCGTGGTTTTAGTACAATCACTTAAATTATTATAGATGGGTAAGTATCTGATTTTAATACATGTTATCACTTATGCGCTTTATCAACTTTAAACCGCTTTTAATCATTATTTTTATAGAATTGCAACACTGTGGAAATGCGTCTTGAACCGCGTGAATATTGGTGAGGCAGTAATTTATTTGAAACAACAGTTTAAGGCCAAAATACATTGTATCATTTAACTACTATTTTAATGATGCTAAAATTAGATACACGAAATACATTAGCCAACAATGGTCTATGAACTTTAATCCTTGATAAATAACCTAAATGACTGGGTTATTTTGTCTAGATCTGAACGTATAACAATGAATGAGGGCCAGTGATAAACCTACTAACATTAACTTTGAAACAAAACAACATCTACTGAACTCATAATCCATTATGAATTTACCATATTTCAATTTTAACTTTAAGCAAAATGCTAAACTAAACAAATGAAGACTAAATGCTAAATAATAGCTAACCGCAACAGTCCAAAATGATCCAGGAATGGTTCTAATTTACAGTCCCTTTACAATCCAATTATTACACTTCGCATGATATTCTAATCATCAAAGTCTATACTACAGTTAAAAGACTTTAACATTCTGGCCGACGAAAGTAGTAAATTATCAGGCTTTCGATTTCCATTTCTTCAATCAATTTATACAAGCTGATTGAAGCAGTCTCTCACACAACAATTGGAATTGAGAAATACTTGGATTTACAATCGAGTAGAAAAAAGGAGTTAGCGACAGAAACAACACCCAACAACAAACAACCCAATTCAAACTCACAGCAACAGTGACAATTTTTGCACCAATACAGCTTCAAAAAAATCAAGAAGGGACTGGAACTTTAAGCACTACCAGTGATCAGAAACTAAACTCAACACTTGAACTCAAACTCTCCAAAATTCAAATAAGAATAAAACGTTTTCAATTATAGAAGGAATAAGAAAAATGTTTCAGCAGTTGAATAGTTTAGAAATCAAAAGAAATAAAAAGGGAAAATGAAACAGTGATTTTGGTTTTTGCTCCTTTTCTTCTTCTTTCCTTAACCACCCCTCTCTTTTGTTCTGCCTCCTATCTCCTTTATAGGCCAGAAACCTTTTAAATTCTTAGTGTTCACTTTCCAACCTGTTTATTCCTTCTGTTTTCTTTCTACTTCAGTTTGTCTAGGCATGGAACTTCTAATTTTTTAAGTTCTGGAGTTTAAAATGTAGTGAATATCCTATTGTACAGCAGGTTCCACTACCATTCTCATGTGCATTTTTAGCTTTTAACATTAAACTACTCTGATTTCTGACTTCCCACTTCTAAAAACATTAGCCAAGCTATATTTTACACTATAGATATCTTTTTAATTAATTTATTCATTAGTTTTAGGGTGCATTGAGTGTTCAATTTGCAGTCCACTTAAACTAAACTCTGAACGTTTATCAAGATTGCATCTATAACCAATTCACTTTCCTAAATTCAATTATAACCGATTCAGACTTAATACAAACAATGATTCAGACCAAATTAAACAGTATTAATAACATTATTGTTTCATTGTCCTAACAAACAAACCTATACAACTATCGACGATATGCATTTAATCGATTACAACATATTTAATCGATGACAAAATAATCAACATACAAACAGTGATTCATAGTTTTTGGGCAAAACAGGGGAAATACGAAACTAATTATTCGACGATATTAATCGAATCGAATATTTATTCTATAACAAAAAAATTAACAACAAAAAAACAAACAATCGACCAAATAAAAGGTCTTACGGAGAAGAACAGAAGAGTTGAAAAAAACCAAAAAAGATAAAAAATTAACAAAACTAAACTAACAACAAATATTAAATAAATAAAGATAGAAGAAAAGGAAGAGCAAATACCTCAGAAGAAAATATTATAAATCTAATGGACTTGGACCAATTTTGGACTTGGAACTTTTGAGGCCAAACGAACCTTAATTGAGTGTTCTCAATTGTGAACACTTCGACTAAGGTCTATTGAACAACCCAAAACTCTTCAACTTGGACAGAAATCCAGGCTTGAGTTTTCTAGGGTTTTTGGGCTAGGATTGGGGCTCGAGTGGTTTGGGTTTGATTCGGATCAAATCAGCTATGGTTTGGTGACGAGGGAGGCTAGGGGAAGGTCTATTTGATTTTGGGGCCGGTTGGGATTGCTTTGTATTTTACTCGAATCTTCGATTCAAGATTCGAGAAGCTACAAGATGATTCAAAGTAAAACGGGTGATTTGGAGAGGGGGATCAGGGCGGTTCAGGGGTGTAAGTTTGGGGGGTATCAGAACCGGCGCCGCCGGGTTTTCAGGCGAGGGGAACGGGGGCAGCTAGGGTTTTTGTATGGTTCGTCTCTTTCAGAGATGAAGGGGTAAAGGGAATTTGGGGGGGGGGGGATTTGGTATACCAAAAACACTCGATTAATTTGAACCGTTAGATCAAATTATCTTAACGGCTAAAATTAATTGATGTGGGACGGAATTGGGTCATTTGGTATAGAAACGGGGTCGTTAGGGTTTAATGAAAGGTTGGGTCCATGGCTGGCGGGTATTGGGCTGGTGAGTGAGGAGGTATTTGTGCCTGATCTTTGATAATAGGTGAATTTGACTATATTTATGCCTTAACTAATCACACTTTATTGTTGAATTGATATTGTTTATGATGGCAAAATGCTTTTATTAGTGTTTTTTGGTGTGTTATAGGTACACATGAGCCATTAGAGACTAAAAGAGACATTTTGGAGTCACAAGATGGTAAAAAGGCCATATGTAGAGCAAGAGTGAAGTTGGAATAAAAAAATAAGATGAAGAAGGCGTGGCACTGTTCATTCACAGTCCATTCGCGACCGCGAAAAAAGAGGCTCGCGGAACTTATTAAGCATCAGAGGACTTGACTGTTCGCGGTCCGTTCGTGACCGCGAACGAACCACGAAAGCTGCCAAATATTTGAAGGATAACTTTGTAAAAACTCAATTTTTGTAACCTAAACCCTCTATTTAAGCATAGATTTCTCCCAAGAGAGGCAATTGTTGTATCATTCACTACTTTTGAAACATTATTAGTAAGAGAGAACTCTCTCAACTTATTTCTTTCTTTTATATTGATTCTTTGATTATGAATTACATTATTATTCTTGTTTCTTTGATTATGAGTAGCTAATTCCTTATCTAAAGTTTTGATGGAACCTATTGAGTGATGAACTTCTCGTTTATGTGATTACAAATTGTTAGCTAGATTTCTATTTGTTCAACTTCGTTCTTGTTGTAGTTAATTGGTAGGATCCCCAATTAGCTGTGCCTAGTTAGTGTACATAACTTGAAAAAGAGTGCATATTTAGGTATATTGTTGAACAACACCACACCTAGGTTATTGGATGAATCTATAACTTTAGGCGTAAAGGTGGGATTAGGAATAACGAAACCTTGGGTGCAATCTAATGTGAACTATTCAAATTAAAGCTAGCTAGGGTAACTCGGGAGAGTGCACTAGTAAACTATTGTAGTTGCTCGGGAGAGAATTACGGTAGAAATAGCGTTCATGATTGATAGAATATATTAACAATTTGTATGAGCATAAACAGACGGAATTCCATCAATAGGGGAAATCAATACCTTAGCCTTTCTCTATATTATTTTCCTAACATTCAATTCTTTAATTCAAGTATTTAATTCTTGCAAAAGATAGTTGTTAGAAAACCTCCACAAAAATATACTCAAATTTTGGGAAACTGCTCCAGAAGTGTTCTTGGGTTGTGAAAGTTGCAGTTGGTAGGTTAATTCCCTGTGGGATCGATTCTGGACTTATTTGACCATGTTATATTGACTACGACCATTACTTGGACGTGAATCAATTTTGGCGCCGTTGCTGGGGAATTAATGGAATTATCAATTGCTATTGACAGAACTACAAGATTTTTGTGTAGTCAGGTTCTATCTACACTTTACATTGAAATTTTTGACGGTTGTTGAATTGGGTACTCAGGTGCATGCCTAGAAAATCTACTAGGACGGGAGAACTATTTGAAGGACTCTTAGACCCAGAGCAAACTTTCAGGGCACGTAACAGGGCAATCAAACAAATTCAGTAAACTCAGCAACCAATTAAACTAGATTTCGACATGGGAGACGTGAACGACCCAAACCAGCAAGCTGGGTTGAACGCACAGGAGGCACAAGAGGCGCAGGAAGGTGCATTATTTGACTGGGCACAACCAACAACGCATAATTTGGCAACTGCCATTATTGTCCCAGCAATTCAAGTTAAGTCTTTCCAGATTACTAACAACATGCTACACTTGTTGCAAAACAAGGGTTTATTCTCTGGGTCTCAGGTTGAAGATCCACAACAGCATGTGAAGAACTTTCTCTCAATATGCAAGACACACAGGCAACCGAATGTGACTTCGGAAGCCATCAGACTATTGCTATCTCCGTTCTCAGTTACAGGGGCAGCGCAGGTATGGCTAAACTCACTCCCCATAAACTCTATTGCAACTTGAGATGAGTTAGTCAAGCAATTCCAGAACAAGTTTCATCCACCTAACAAGACAGCTCAGCAAATTGGTGAGATTGTGAGCTTCAAGCAGAAACCAATGGAGACATTACATGAAACTTGGGGCAGATTCAAAGGTATGCTTGTTATGTGTCCTCACCATGGGATTCCTGAGCGGATGTTGGGTCAAAGGTTCTACATGGGGCTTTCAGATAGTATGAAGAATATTGTAGATGCTTCAGCAGGTGGGGCTTTCTGAGCAAGACATGGAGGGAAGATCAGAATTTGCTTGACAAGATGGCTCAAAACTCTAAGTGGATGACCAGGAATGCTCCTATCACTCCAGTGGCACACTCTGTGCCTCTGAATCCATCCAACACTATAGAGGAGAACATGGAAACTTTATTGACACAAATGAGCATCCTGACGAAGAAGGTGGAAGAATATGGGGTCAAGCAGCAGGTTCACATTGTAGACACTACCAATGGTGGTTTATGCACATCTTGCATTAGCCAACCCATAGGTAATCCATGGGCTGCAGACCAAGAACATCATCACCAGCATGAAGATATGCACTTTGTAGCAAATTATAGAGGGCAGCGACAGGGTAACCAGCGTTGGGGTTAGTAGGCTCCACAGCAGTACCGGCCTCCTCAACTACAGTATAATGCAGCATATATGAGGCCACCAAACAACATGGCTCCATATCCTAGACCTCAAAATTTCAGCAATCAGCAGCAAGGGTATCATCCACCCCCACCACAACATTGGGGTAGACATGATGATGGTTTCGCAAGGTTGGAAGCTATGATGCAGCAGGTAATTAGGTCACATGCCAAAACCAATGAGAGGATAGATGCACATGACGCAACTATCAAGAATATTGAAGTACAGGTGGGCCAGATTGCTATGTCACATAATAATCATCCTCAAGGGACATTGCCTGCATATACACAAACAAACCCGAAGAATCAAAGCCCAAAGGAGCTGATGGAAGTTAATCTAAGAAGTGGTAGAGATCTTGATGCTGAGCAGGAAAGAGAGAGAAGCAGTTTTCAGGCTGAGACACTCACTCCAGTGCCCACTGAATTGGAGGAGTCCACCGGGTTGACAGAAGTTACAGTCCAGCCAAAAGCTGAAAATAAAGATGTGCAGCAGGGAACGGAGAAAGTAGCTGAGCAGGTAGAGCAGCAAGTTGAGGAGAAAGTGATAGAAAAAGAAAAGTCCCAAGTGAGACTTCCAACACCATTCCCCCAAAGGTTGGCCAAGCACCAGAAAGAAGAGCAATACACAAGGTTCTTTGATATGCTCAAGCAAATCCAGGTAAACATTCCTTTAATTGAAGCTTTGAAAGAAATGCCTAGGTATGTGAAGATGATGAAAGACTTGATGTCGCAAAAATTTGATTTCCAAGACTTGGCCACCGTGACTCTTACTCAGACTTGTAGTGCAGTGGTTTCTAGACCCATTGCTGAGAAGTTATTTGACCCAAGTAGCTTCACCATTCCATGCACTATAGGAAACTTTGCCTTTGCAAAGGCATTGTGTGATTTGGGGGCAAGCATAAATCTTATGCCCTTGGTGATTTATAAGAGGCTAGGCATCGGGAGAGCTAGGCCTACTTCCATGTTATTGCAGCTTGCTGACAGGACGGTTAAGCGTCCATTTGGTATATTGGATGATGTGCTCATCCAGGTGGGGAAGTTTGTGTTTCCCGCTGATTTTGTGATTCTTGACTGCAAGGTGGATGAGGAAATTCCTATAATCTTAGGAAGACCATTCCTAGCCACAGGGAGAGCATTGATTGATTGTGAGACTAGGGAACTCAAGATGAGGTTGAATGATGAGAAGATCATATTCAATGTGCAAAAATCCATGAGGTGCCCTAGTGAGTTCACGAATTGCTCTCTTATTGATGCGGTGGATGTGATAGTGGAGACTGATGATATAGAATTGACTATTGAAGATCCACTTCAGGCATGCCTGATGAACTTGGAAGAGGCAAATGGTGAAAGCCTGGCAGAGTGGGTGCTATCTCTGGAAGGTAAGGGGTTTTGGGATAGAGAGCTGGAATTTGAACCTCTACATTTAGAGAAAAGACAGACCCCTCCCGCAAAGCCATCCATAGAAGAGCCACCAAAGTTGGAGCTTAAACTACTACCATCTCATGTCAAGTATGAATGTATAGGCCCTAACTCCACTTTACCTGTTATTATCTCATCAAGTTTGCTAGATGTCCAGGCTCAAAAGCTAATATAGGTACTAAAAGAATGCAAAACTGCCATTGGGTGGACCATGGCAGACATAAAGGGGATCAACCCCGCGTATTGCATGCGTAAGATTCTCTTGGAAAAGGGGCACAAACCTTCCAGGGAACATCAAAGAAGGTTGAACCCAAACATGAAGGAAGTGGTGAAGAAAAAGGTAATAAAGTGGCTAGACACGGGAATTATCTTCCCAATCTTTGATAGTAGCTGGGTTAGTCTAGTTCAATGTGTGCCAAAGAAAGGTGGTATGATGGTGGTGAAAAACGAGAATAACTAATTGATGTCAACAAGAATCATCACCGGGTGGAGAATATGCATGGACTATAGGAAGATGAATCTAGCCACCTGCAAGGACCACTTCCCACTTCCCTTCATTTATCAGATGCTTGACAGGTTGGCAGGGAGGTCACACTTTTGCTTCCTGGATGGGTACTCGGGGTACAATCAAATCTCCATAGCCCCCGAGGATAGAGAGAAGACCTCCTTCACATGCCCATATGGCATTTTTTCCTTTAGGAGGATGCCATTCGGACTATGCAATGCACCTGCCACAGTCCAAAGGTGCATGATGGCTATATTCATCGACATGGTGGAAGACATTATGGAGGTGTTTATGGATGATTTCTCAGTGGTAGGGAAATCATTCGATGAATGCCTTATCAATCTGACAAGAGTGTTGAAACGGTGCATGGATACAAACTTAGTGCTAAACTGGGAGAAGTGCCATTTTATGGTACAAGAAGGTATAGTATTGGGGCACCGGGTTTCGAGCAAAGGTATTGAGGTGGACCGAGCTAAAGTAGATGTCATTGTAAAGTTGCCTCCACCAACATACGTCAAGGCCATTAGAAGCTTTCTTGGACATGCCGGTTTTTACCGGAGGTTCATTAAAGACTTCTCCAAAATCTCAAACCCTCTCTGTAAGTTACTTGAAAAAGATCACCCCTTTTTATTTTCTGATGAGTGCAAGATTGCATTTGAGGAGCGGAAGAAGAGGTTGGTCACAACACGCATCATCATTGCCCCCAACTGGGAGCAACCGTTTGAGCTGATGTGCGATGCAAGTGATTATGCAGTGGGGGCAGTGCTTGGCCATAGGAAAGACAAGCTGATGCATCCAATCTACTATGTTAGTAGAAAATTAAGTGGAGCACAGCTGAACTACACAGTGACAGAAAAGGAGATACTGGCGGTAGTGTTCGCGTTCGACAAATTCAGGTCCTATCTCATAGGATCCAAGGTAATAGTATACACTGACCATGCAGCATTAAGGTACATAATTGATAAAAAGGACTCTAAGTCGTGCCTAATTCGTTGGCTGCTGCTTTTACAAGAGTTCGACCTTGAAATACGTGATCGAAAGGGCACCAAAAATCAAGTCGCTGATCATTTGTCACGACTTGAAGGAGCTAAAATTCTCAAAGAGAGTGGAGAAATTCTGGAAACTTTTCTAGATGAGTAGCTACTCACTACCACTCTCCTTGAAGCGCCATGGTATGCAGATTATGCAAATTACCTGGCCAGTGGTATTGTTCCTCATGACCTATCATCGGTCCAGAGGAAAAGATTTTTTTGTGAAAGCTAGCTTTATTATTGGGATGAACCCTATTTGTTTAGGATATGTCTCGATAACATGATCCGGAGATGCGTCCCCGAGATCGAACAATCTTCTATTTTGCAGGCGTGTCATGCTTCCGTATATGGTGGCCACTTTGGAGGAGTGCGAACAGCTGCCAAGATACTTGAGGCCGGTTTCTACTAGCCAACGGTGTTTAAAGATGAACACTTGTGGGTGAAAGGATGCAACGAATGTCAACGCACCAGGAACATCTCCCTGCGTCAAGAGATGCCAGTGAACCCAATTACACAAGTGGAATTGTTTGACGTCTGGGGAATAGACTTCATGGGTCCTTTTGTCAGCTCATACATCAATAAGTACATACTTGTTGCGGTAGACTATGTGTCCAAATGGGTGGAAGCGGTAGCATTACCCACCAATGATGCTAAGGTGGTGGTGGGATTTCTGAAGAAGAACATTTTCACCGGTTTCGGGACTCCAAGGGCAATCATTAGTGATGGGGGTACACATTTTTGCAGCCGGGCATTCGACAAATTGTTGGCCAAATATGATGTGAAACACCGAGTTGCTACTCCATATCACCCGTAGACCAGCGGGCAAGTTGAGGTCTCCAACAGGGAGATAAAGAGTGTGCTAACAAAAACAATGACCGCCACGAGGACCGATCGGTCCATGATGCTCGATGATGTATTATGGGCATACAGGACAGCATTCAAGACACCAATCGGCATGTCACCATACAAATTGGTGTTTGGGAAAGCCTGCCATCTACCCATGGAACTAGAGCACAAAGCATGGTGAGCACTGAAACAATTAAATCACAGCTGGGATGAAGCATGGAAATCTAGAGTCACCGGGTTGCATGAGATGGAAGAATTCCGGTATCTAGCCTTCGAAAGCATAAAATTATACAAAGAACGGATGAATCGGATTCATGACCGGAATATCAGAGAGCGTAACGTCAAAATCGGGGACAAGGTACTTTTATATAACTCAAGATTACAGTTGTTCCCGGACAAACTAAAATCAAGGTGGTCAGGCCCTTTCCGAGTAAGTGAGGCATTACAATCGGGCGCTGTGGAAATTCAAACTATTGATGGCTCACGCACACTCAAAGTGAATGGATAGCGGTTGAAACTATATGTTGGCATGGATGACATCGAGGATAAGGTGGAACTACGGTTAAAGAAACCTCAAAGCTCTAGCGAGCCTTGAAATGCTCTAAGTTGAGTCGTGCCACGACGTTAAATCAGGCGCTACATGGGAGGCAACTCACGAACTTGTTGTAAGTGTAACCATTATAGTAGTCTAAAAAAAGAAAAACTTTCTGCTGCTGCCAGGCGAAAAATCAGAGAAGCTGATTTTTCGCGATTCATTCGCGGTTGCGAACGGATCGCGAAAGATTGACCCCTCTGATTCTCACTGTTCGCAGTTCATTCGCGACAGCGAATGACCGTGGTCAGTGCTGGCAACGAAGAAAAAACAAATTTTTTTTTCAGTTGTATTTCCCTCACCCCCCCCCCTTTTATACCCTAAAATCTACCCCCTTCTCATATTACACTATTCCAGCCGCCCCCAACCCCTCTCCCTCTCTAAAATTCAAATTTCTCTCCTACTTCTCTCTACTCCTTCTCTTCCAATCTTCTTGCAACCATCCCTCTTTACCATTTTTCTTCATCTTCTCAACTTCTCAACCATCTCCTAGTAAGTTGTCTTCTTTTATCTTTCTTTTCTAGTTTTTTTCTCCTTAGTTTTTGTAGAAGTAATTAGTTTACATAATTGTAGTAACATACTTTAATTGTAGAAATTGTAAAATATCTTGCTAGTAGTTAGTAGATTTTATAAAAATTAATTTTTGGTGTAGTGTATCATTAGTATAAATGTTGTTATGGGATGTTGGTATATTTGGTATTGTTGGGTCTCCAATGTGTTTAATTGTGTTAATTATGTTGTTTTGGAGACCCAATGTGATGGTTGATGTATTTGGTGAGTGGGTTGGCCAATGTTGGCAAATTTATGTTGTAGTATTTGGGTATTGTATTTTTGGGGGAAATATTGCCCAAGTTTTAGTTATTTGATGTTATATATAATTGGAGATGGTGTAGGTTTAATTGGTCTTGTTAGATTGCCTCAAGATATAAGTGTGGGGTGCATGAGGTAACTTGGTGAAATTGTTAGATAATTGGTTAATAGTAGTAGTTATGGGATGATAGCACTAAAGAAAATATTGTTGTAGTCCACGGATGGTGAAGTCTGAGTAGCCAACCGATGCACTAACGTTATGGATATTTTTGGTTGTTTCTCTTTTGTGCAGGATTATGGCTCCTAAATGATCAAGGAATGTAGCAAGCTCATCTAGGCAACCGACCTATGACTAGTCTAGATTCAAAGGCGAGGTGGAAGAAGCTGACTTCTATGCCAAGGCTACTAAAGCTTGGCTCCAAGAGATTGAAATCGACAGGATAGCTATTCGGGCTATAAAGACCGATATATATGATGAGATCCGCCACCGCGAGATGGAGTTCTTGTTCGATGAACCGACACTCGTAAATAAAATGCGGATTAGGGAGTTCTATGCAAATGCTCCCTACGGGATGGCCAGAGAAGTCTTCGTCCGAGGTAAGTATGTTTGGGCTCACGTACAAACTATTAGGTAGGCTCTTAGACTGCCAACTTTTACTGGCGACGTGGACTTTTACCACGATAGGCCTGATGTCACTTGGGATACCTTGATTGAGGCCTTATGTGTTGATAGTCTCCCAGTCTGGAGAAGAAACAAAACACTGCACTCTAACAGCTTCACCCACACTGCTAAATGCTGGTTCACAATTATATGTAACCGATTTCTACCCTCAAGCAACACCACTAATGTGAACTTCAATAGGGCATTGCTGACATGGTGCTTTGTCACCCAGCGGGACGTTGACATCGCCCGCTTGATAAGTGACGAGATGGTGCTGAGGAGACCCCTCAAGGCCAAGGGCTTCTATTACCAGTCTCTTGTCACTACTCTGTGCCTCGGCCATCGGACTCCGGTCCTTCCCGCGGATGGTGATCTCCCTCCAAAAGCTCCATTCAGAGCTTCTCACATCCGGGTGGGTCGAGGTAATGACCTAATTGATCTAGATGCTGAGGATGAACCTGTGCCGGTTGTCTAGTCCAGGCATTCCACGGACTCCGTCGGACCTTCTATGAACTCTCATCATGGAGCGGGCATATCTAGGTCCGAGTCTACTAGACCTATGCTTAGGTTTATGGAGGAGGAGGTTGCGGATTTGCGCACCTCAGTGGATGGTTTACACACACGCTTAGACGCGATGTCACAAAGACAAGCTCAGACGGAAAACAGGTTCATGGCATGGTTTCGAGCACGGGGTCGAGCGTGTAATGTTGACCCCGCCACCGTGTCCGACTCTAAGTGAGTAACATATAAGTTTTTCTCACCCTTCTGAGCTATACTTGTACTATTATGCCATGAGGACATGACATGATTTTAAGTGTGGGGTGGGAAACCTATCTTGTATATGTTGTACATAGTAGTTGTAGTTGTAAATAATATTAGCTGGCTTGGCCCGATGATGGACACTTGGCGACGGGTTTCTTAAGGGTCTAAGTCAGAATAAAAACACAAAAAAAATAAAAAACATTTGAAAAATCCAAAAATATTAATAGAGGGCTCTTCCTGATGACGACCTATTTGGACAAATACTCTTGAGGGAAGTAGTCCATGTTGGAATTTTTCTTTCTTTTATTTTCTTTTTCTAGGTAGTGTATCACCTCCCCCTTGGTTTTTCTTTTGACCACGGTTCTTTTCCAAGGGTTTTTATTGAACCGGGTTAGGTAGATTTTTCTTTTTAGGATTAGAGGGCAATGGTTGACATGTAACCCCAAGTATGCACATTAGCAAAACTTAATTGAACTTGATAATGTATTATCTAAGCTTGACTGTAGATTCTAGGATATGACTTAAATTGCACAATACAGCTTGCTTGAACATTGATAGGACTTTGTAGATGAACCGGATTCTAAATGAGTTGCATGCTATATGTGTGTGAGCTTTTACCTACATTATATGTTTTACATGATACCTAGAACTTGCCATGTGTGTTTGCAAAGCGAAATAGAAGTTGTTTGGTTGTAGAGATGATAGAGGCATTTCTTTCAAGTAACCCCATAAATCAATAAGACATGAATTCACCTATACATAATATCCTAGATAACCCCTTTGAGCTTAAAGCCTACTCTTTGATAACCCTTGAATGTTCATGAAAAATCGAAATCATACATTGTTCTACTTTACCTCCTAAGAAGCACTTGATTTGTAATAAATATGCAAAAGTCTAAGTGTGGGGTAAAGGGAAGTTGAAAAAGGTAAAATCATGAATGAATGGTAGAAAATGGTGAACTGGCAAAATAATGTAAATGCGTTGCAAAGCAATGATAAAAAAACACAGATATATCAATATATATATGTAAAATAGAAAGGCCAGTTACACCAAGAAAAGAAAATTGGGGATTGAAAGCAAATAAAAGTGAAGGAATGTTTAAGGGAGACATAAGAAAGAAAACTAAAAGGGAAGTTGTGAAAAAGAAAGAAAAGTACTTAGGGAGGTTAGCCACTATACCCAAAAGTATCCTACCCGTCCCGTAGCCAACATTACAACCCTTAAAGACCTCTTGATCTATGATTGAATAACTTGATTAGTGGAGTATTACACTAGGGGCAAGCCTATGGTGTATCTATATGCATATAGATGTTCTTTGTTGAGAGTGAGCGAATCTTTCCTATATCTATAAGTTCCATGTTCTAAATTGTTTATGTGTGGGAACTTCTCTCAATAAATTGTGTGAGGGCATGTAACTCAAGAAGAAAATGGTAAATTTGCAAGTCTGTGATAATAACTAGAGTAAGCAATAATGTGCTGGCATGTGATTTTACGGTTAGGTGAGGATTTTGCATGTCTTAGGTTAATCATGAAAGATAGCTTTTGTGGCATATTTTTGGGGGACATTAATAAAATTGACCTAAAGTGTGATTAAGGTTGCCCAAGGACGAGCAAAGATTTAAGTGTAGGGTATTGATAATAGGTGAATTTGACTAAATTTATGCCCTAAATAATCACACTTCATTGTCGAATTGATATTGTTTATGATGACAAAATGCTTTTATTAGTGTTTTTTGGTGTGTTATAGGTACACATGAGCCATTGGAGACTAAAAGAGACATTTTGGAGTCACAAGATGGTAAAAAGGCCAAGTGTAGAGCAAGAGTGAAGTTGGCATAAAAAAATAAGATGAAGAAGGAGTGGCACTGTTCATTCGCGGTCCATTCGCGGCCGTGAATGAACCACGAAAAAAGAGGCTCGCGGAACTTATTACGCAACAGAGGACTTGACTATTCGCGGTCCGTTCGCGACCGCGAACGAACCGCGAAAGATGCCGAAAATTTGAAGGCCAACTTTGTAAAAACTCATTTTTTGTAACCTAAACCCTCTATATAAGCATAGATTTCGCCCAAGAGAGGCAAGCATTGTATTATTCACTACTTTTGCAAGATTATTAGTAAGAGAGAACTCTCTCAACTTATTTCTTTCTTTTATATTGATTTTTTGATTATGAATTCCATTATTATTCTTGTTTCTTTGATTATGAGTTGCTAATTTCTTATCTAAGATTTTGATGGAACCTATTGAGTGATGAACTTCTCGTTTATGTGATTACAAATTGTTAGCTTGATTTCTATTTGTTCAACTTCGTTCTTGTTGTAGTTAATTGGTAGGATCCCCAATTAGCTCTGTGCCTATTTAGTGTGCATAACTTGGAAAAGAGTGCATATTTAGGTATATTGTTGAACAACACCACACCTAGGTTATTGGAGGAATCTATAAATTTAGGCGTAAAGGTGGGATTAGGAATAATGAAACCTTGGGTGCAATCTAATGTGAACTATTCAAATTAAATCTAGCTAGGGTAGCTCGGGAGTGTGCACTAGTAAATTATTGTAGTTGCTCGGGAGAGAATTACGGTAGAAATAGTGTTCATGATTGATAGAATATATTAACAATTTGTATGAGCATAAACATAAGGGATTCCATCAATAGGGGAAATCAATACCTTAGCCTTTCTCTATATTATTTACCCAACATTCAATTCTTTCATTCAAGTATTTAATTCTTGCGAAAGTTAGTTGTTAGAAAACCTCCACAAAAATATACTCAAATTTTGGGAAACTGCTCCAGAAGCGTTCTTGGGTCGTGAAAGTTACAGTTGGTAGGTTAATTCCTCGAGGGATCGATTCTGGACTTATTTGACCAGGTTATATTGTCTACGACCGTTGCTTGGACGTGAATCAATCTTGGGTCAAAATGGGATGGCCTAATCCGATTTTCTCTTTGTTTTAATTTCCTTTGTTCATTTTTCTTTTTAATTCCTAATTTATTAAGAAACAAAATTCTAAATTACATTACAAAATAAAATTAACTTATAAAACTACTAATTAACTTCTGCTAATAATTAACATACACAATTAAATATTAATTAAAAATAAATCTCACAGCTAGACCTTTAAACACTAAAACGTAAAGCATATTATTTTTGTGATTTTTTGAAATAAAACTTGATTTCTCCTAATAAATCCTAAATGTAAACGCAAGATATTTTTGTATTTTATATTAATTTAACAAATGAACATGCACAGAGAAATGCAAACAATATTAAAAATAACACAAAAGTCCACAAAAATCACACACAACACAAAAATATTTTATTTTGAATTTTTGGGAGTAATTCTCATATAGGGCAAAAATCACATGCTTACAATGTGCAATAAAATGAAAGAATATAGAAGTTAAATGGTAAAGAAGGAGGGGAGCATACTATTGGGTACGTATTGTGTGGATATAACGTCAACAATTTAAGTAAGAAACATGGTAATAACAATAACTAATGAGAGCAGGAAAATTAATAGTTGAACGGCATCAACCTTCGTGCTTCTACTCTTCTCACCAAAAGCAATCAAATAAAGTGCACGCAAATTGAGGCAACTAAAGGTGAGGTTTTCAAGACCTCAGAAGTACGGAAAAAGAGAGAATCTAGTGATGACCCTTTGGGTCGTCACATTCTCCACCTCTAAAATAACCGGTCGTCCTCGAACGGACAAAATAAAGAAGTACCTGTGTCGGAAAATAGATGAAGATAGCGGCTCCACATATCGGACTTGAACTCCCAGGTCGATGCCTCACGAGGCTGACCTCTCCACTGGACACGCACTGAAGGAGAACTCTTCAACCTCAACTGTTGAACCTACTGGTCTAGGATATATACCGAATCCTCATCGTAAGACAGATCCTTCTCCAACTGGACAATCTTGAAATCTAACACATGGGGTGGATCGCCGTGATACCTCTGAAGCATGGACACATAAAACAATGGATACACGACTGACAAGTTGGGCGGCAAGGCAAGTCTGTAAGCCACCTCTCCCACACGATCAAGGATCTCAAATGGGCCGATGAATCTAGGGCTAAGCTTTCCCTTCTTCCCAAATCTCATCATGCCCTTCATGGGCAACAGACAGAGCAAGACCCGCATATCCGAACTTTACAATCCACATAATTCTTTTTCCACGACTGAGCCGAATGAAGCCTATCCTGAATGATCTTGACCTTATCCAAGGCCTCCTGAACTTAATCTGTACCCAATAACCAAGCCTCTCCTGGCTCAAAATATCCAACTCGAGGCCAAAATTTCCTACCATACAATGCCTCGTATGGGGCCATCTGAATGCTGGACTAGTAGTTGTTGTTGTATGCGAACTCTGCTAAAGGCAAAAACTAGTCCTACGAGCCTCCAAAATCAATGACACAGGCTCAGATCATATCCTCCAATATCTTAATAGTCCTCTCGGACTGGCCGTCCGTCTGAGGATGGAACGATGTGCTAAACTGAATCTGGGTGCCCAAATCCTACTGAAATGCTTTCCAGAAATGCGAGGTAAACAGCATACCCCGATCCGAAATGATAGATGCCGACACCCCATGAGGTCAAACAATCTCTCGGATGTAGATCTCAGCTAACCTCATCGCAATAAAATGTGCTGACTTGGTCAGCCTATCAACCATGACCCAAATAGCATCGAACTTCTTCCGAGTCATCAGATGTCCAGTAACAAAATCAATGGTAATCCTTTCACTTCCACTCGGGAAGCACAATCCTCTTAAAAAAACCACCAGGCTTCTGATGCTCATACTTGACCTGCTAACAATTCAAACACCGAGCAACACATGCAACAATATCTTTCTTCCTCCTATGCCACCAATAATGCTGCTGCAAGTCCTGATATATCTTTGCGGCACCCGGGTGAATAGAATACCGAGAACCATGGGCATCCCCTAAGATCAACTCTCGAATCCCATCGACATTGGGCACACAAACTAGCCCATGCAACCTCAAAACACCATAATCATCTAAGGTCGCCTTCTTGGAACCTCCACACTACAGCGTGTCTCTCGGGACACACAAATGGGGATCATCAAACTGTCGATCACGGATACGCTCAATAATGAAGAACGAGCGAAAGTGCAAGCTAACACTCTACTAGGATCAGAAATATCCAACCTCACAAACCGATTGTCCAAGGTCTGAATATCCAAAGCAAGCGGTCTCTGGCTGACTGGAACATAAGCAAGGCTACCCATGCTGGCAGACTTCTTACTCAATGCATCGGCCACCATATTGGCTCTCCCCGGGTGGTACAAAATAGTGACATCATAATCTGTCAATCTTCAACCACCTCCGCTACCTCAAGTTCAACTCCTTCTTCTTGAACAAGTATTGCAGACTCTTATGATTAGTGTATACCTCACACGTCACACCTGTGAGCATGTGATTTTTGCCCTAGGCAAATAAATTCCAATATTAAAATAAATAATATTTTTGTTTGCATATGTGAAATAAAGTGTATGTGTGTGATTGAAACATACAAAAATTAAAATTAGAAAATTAAAAAAATAGGTTAATTATAAAATGTCACAAAATAAAAGAAATTAAAAGAAAATCAACAAAAATACAAATATACCGGATATTAAAGAAGAATAGCAAAAAAAATCAAACAATACCAGAAAATTAGAGAAAATAGGAAATTAAATGAGAATTAGTAATTGAAAAAGAATATAAAACGAGAAAATAAAATACAACAAGAAAAATACATTAAAATAATTAAAATACACAAAAATATACAAAATACAATAACTGGGCCAAATGTTAAATCCAAAGCATATCAGCAAGAAGAAACAATATCCGGTCTAATTTGATTAAATCATGGCCGTCTGTGTAATTGATCCAACAGTTGATTTTGAATCTCTGTAACTAAACTAGACGACAAAGTTTTATAAAGCTAATCTTGGCCGTCCATTTATGATAATCCAACGGAGACTAAACCATCTCCATTTAACACCAAACGACGCCGCTTTAGATCCTTGGATCCTAGCCGTTGATCAAGGATGATCCAAGGGCCAAGATCCACCAAGTAATTAAGGGTATATAAGGCCTGGTCTCTTCAGAGACCGGCCATTTCGTTTAATCCAAAACCCTAGCCGCCTCACCCCTTTTCTTCTTCACCTCTCTTCTTTTATATCTCCAACCATGGATACTGGCCGGCTCCCATGGCAGTCTCCGGCTACCCCTAACCTTAGAACCTTTCTCTTCTTCCTTCTTTACATAAAACCACCATGAAACCTTAAGAAACACAGAGAAACCCCTGTTCTTGAAACACCGGCCACCGGAATTTTCTCCGGTGACCACTAACCTATGAAACAACTGCCTAGATTTACACCACCTCACCACCATGCCGGGATTTTTAACCCCACATGAGTGGTTTCCTTCGAATATCACTGGAATCAGTCGAATCTTCAAAATAGATTTGTCGGAACCCTAACTCCGGCAAACCACCAAACAACACCCACCCTCAAAACACACCCTTATACCTTTTAACATTCCTCTCTACCACAAAAAAACAAAGAAACCAACCGATTAAAGAAAATCTAAAAGAAAATAAAGACTTCAAGTCTTTGAAGTCTGAAAACTGGAAAAAGAAAAAGAAACAAGAAAGAAAAAATAAAAGAAAGAAAAGATTGAGGAAGCTCAGGAGACAGTTCCTGCAAGCTCAGTCATCGTCTCTTATTTTTCTATTTTGATTATTTTGCTATTTTCTACGTTTATTTTTTCTTTGTTAGTTGAAATTAGTCTGTTTGCATGATTAATTGTTAGAATCTCTTCATCTTCTATCGTCTCTTCATTTTACCTTTTATATGTTTCTTGTTTTCACTAGTTCATCTTCTGATATTCTAAGTCTAATAAAATTGCTATCACTAGCCTGTTATCAATCCTGTCTACTATGCTTGACTGGTACATTTGAGCCTTTTAGGGTTTCTTATAAGTTTGAGCATGAATATATTCTGGATATGTTTCCTTATGTCAGATTTGTTAGCTATGTTTGAATCTAAGTTATGAGTTGTTTAATTAAAATTCAACCATTATCAAATTTCTCTCTGATTTTTGATTAAATGATAAATGATTTATGATTGTGGCTATGTGTGCAAATTGACATAAGTAGGTTGTATTTGTGATGAATTCTTGTTTTAGACTATAATTAGTCTTATTGTGCTTTAGGGTATTGGTTATAGCTGTAATAGATAGTTGATTAGATGAAAGGCTAATATTGAAAGTATGTGAATAGGCTAAAATTAAAAAATGATCTAAAAATGGCTACAATTGAAATGATTTAAAGAGTGGCTAATTATGAAAGTGGCCAACTCTGTAATGATAAGCTTAAGTCTAAATGGCTAGTTCTGTAAGTCTAAATCTAAACCTAAGTGGCCAATGTTATAAGTCCAAATAATAAGAGTAACAAATTTTGCAAAGCTAAGTCCAAACATTGGACTGGCTAATTATGAAAAGTGTTTAACTCTAAATACGAAGCAGGCTAGCCCTGCAATTAAACTTAATAAGAAATAATAAAAGGTTATCTCTTAAAAGAGGTTAAAATTGAAAGAAATCAAGGTTTAAATCTGGCTATGTCTTAAATGACTTATAATAAGTGGCCAGCAGTTAAATAATAACTAAAATCTGAACACCCAGACCTTGGACAGGTCGGGTAATTAATAGATAATAGCAGGGGTACAAAAGGGAATGAAAATGGCATAGTTGTAGATTTAATAGAGTCTATAGGGATAAATAAGACATTCAGACCTAGTATTTCTGCAATAATGCGCAAATTAAAGGGTACAATAGACCCAATAAAAAAGCTTAATTGTTAAAACCCTTAGCAAGTGAGGGTACTATTGTAATACGCCCCTAATAGAAGCCAAAAGACCCCCCTAGAACATTCCAGCAAGGGATGGAAGGCATTTTGAATCTGAAAATAGGTACTAAACTGTAGTTAATAAAAGAATAAAGGGGAGGGAATTGAGAATAAGATTTTTGAAGTCTCCCCTCAAAATTTCACCACTCACACCTATAAATAGGCTGTAATTAAGCCTGAATAAGGGATGGATTTTAGAAATTCAGAGAAAACTTCTGAAATTAAGAGTAAACTATCATATTCTAAGAGTGAATAGAGTGAATTGCTGGGTATTGGTCGAGCATAGTTCTAAAGCTCAATTAGAGTTCTCTATTAATCTCATCTGCTGGATTCTATTGGGTTTCTTCAAGTTTGCTATTGGATTATTTATTGCTGAACTTGAAAGCTTTGTTCGACTGTGTTGATTCAACTGTGATTGCTGTGCTTGCTCTGTTGATTCGATTCTGCTGCTGTGTTTTGCTGCTGTGATGAATTGATTATTCTTCCTCACTTGCATCCTTAGACTCATAGATCTCTTTTGCTGAATCAGGTACACAACTATTACTTAAACATGTAACTAGCAGTTGATATTGAAGAATGAATTCTATGAGTTGATTTTCAGAAGAAGACTATTTTTTTTACTATTATATGTTTTATTTATCATACAAGTAGATACTTTTGTAATTTGATAGGAAATAGTTGTATAATTGAGACGTATGAAACATGAGATAATGCTGAAGACAATGTAATAGATAGGATATAGATTAGAGTAGAAGTAGCTATTATCACCTAGACTTAGATAAAAATAGGTTAATTAACTGAACTAACTCACCTAGCTTTTAAAAAATGATTTCGTAATAGACATATAACCACAATAATACTCTGAATTAGCACATGGTAATTAGTTTAGCTTGATGTCCGTTTGTTCATCTGAAATAGTTTAATATCAACTAGAAATGATATAGTTTAAAATTAGTAGTTAAACATAAAGTTAATAATCATGTGACTGATCGAAATCGTTACATAATCAGCCTGCTATCTGAATACAATTAGCATTTGATAATTACAATTAGAAGAGTATGAGTTATAATTAGTAAAATGTTAAGTAATAATCCTGTTTAAGTAGTTAAGTAATTTGTTGATAAAAATATGAAGAAAAGTAGTTTGTTAGTCAGATTCGATTAGTGTTAGATAGTGATGATTTATATTTGATATAGTTAATTTTGTATTCCTGTTTCACTTTTGAAAAATAATACAATTTGAATTGATTCTTCTTGTTGATTTCAAGTACTTGAGTATATTATGAATTATCGATTATGTTTCCTCCTCTGTCTCTCATTTGGTCTTGTCCTAATGAATAGCACAGGCCTAGATCCAATTGAACTTACAAATGGGCTTTTGAATAAAGACTTCAGCATATTCTGGGTTTCTGAAACCCAGATACAAAAGCTGGTCTGCTGAATTTGAGCCCTAAATGTCCAAGCCTGGAGAAATAAATGAGGCCTGGATATACTTCTGAAATTATAACATAGCTAAAAATGACTAAGTAAAAACCAATAATAGAAAACATGGTATTTATTATGACTGGATTATTAAAATACAAATGGGACGAGCCTTGTATGAAAACAAATAAGTGGGCCCTCCATATAAACAAATAATAATGTGATAAATTCGGGAAAGCCGTTAGTAAATTCCACGGTCTTTCCAAAAGAATAATAAGCCGTTAGACGGTATAGGCACGACACGATTCTAAAATATACCTTCCCTAATATGAGTGCACATCTAATGTGACTCGAATCCTAAATCTCGGCGAAACCAAAATGTGTAAAAAGTCACAGGCGTACTGATTGCGGTGTGACTCGAAATACATTTTCGCGATGTCGCAAGTCATAAAATATTAAAAGTGAAACACGTAAACATTGTAAAAAGCATATAGTGAAATCAAGTAAAATCAAGAATGACAGTTGAGCGACCGTGCTGAAACCACGGAATCCGGGAGTGCCTAACACCTTCTCCCGGGTTAACAGAATTCCTTATCTAGATTTCTTGTCGCGCGGACTATTAAACAGAATCAACTTCCTCGGATTCGGGATTAATCGGTGACTTGGGACACCATTATATTCCCAAGTGGCGAATCTGAAATTTTAAATAACATCCTGAACCGATTGTCCGTAAATTGAAAAACTCCTTCCTCGTTGATATTATATCCCTTCCCGGGGGTATTTATAATTAGCGAGGTATACCTTATTCTCCTTATTCGGGAAAAACTAAAAAAATGTAGTAAAAAGGGAGGTATGATAGCTCTGTCGACTCTGTTGGGGATAAGCAACCCAGAACTTCGGTTCAGGGTTTAAGAATTTAAGCTCGATAGAATTGCCGTTCTTCATGTTATTTGACTTCATTATATGCTTTGATCAACGTGCTATGTGTTTTTATCGCTTTGATATTACGTGCATTGTATATATAGAATTGTGCCGAAAACCCTTCTCTTTTTTACCTCCGGGGATGTGCTTACTGGTTGAGGCTCCCCTTACTGTTCGTGTCAATACCAAAAATAATAAAAGAGGCCGCATAAGTTACAAAGCCAAATGACCCTACGGGTCCTCGGTACGTAGCCCCCTCCTCGATCCGTGTTGTCCACTCGGGTATACAGTCTAGCACCATATAAAACAATATGATATTGAACATAGGTCTAGGACGATTATTTGCATCATAACTGACTTAGGGGACTAAACACAGGGGTCCGGTCCGTCTAGGACAAGTGACCCAGAATATTAAAGACCGAGCATATTATATATTGCATTTATTTGTCCTGGATCATTATGCGGACTGATAAAATTCTTGAAAAACAAAAAGAAAGAGAAATTCTAGAATAGAAATATTGAAATATTGGCGAAATGCTGTTGAAAAAAATTTTGAAAAATAGGAGGAACAATGTCGTTGAAATATTTGGTCACATAACAATCTGACCGAACTACACAGGTTTGATTCTCGCCATTAGGTGGGATTTGTAGGCAACCCTTAATGGGTCCAACCACCCTTTTAGAAAATGACCAAAAAATATTGCGTTTTAGTTTTAAATAATCAAAGTGATTGCTGTTTTTTGGAATAGCCGAATGTTCCGAAAGGACGCTGGAAGGCTGTTTTTGCAAAAATGGCCACTTTGAAGTCATGTCTTTTTCTTTTTCAAAATAAATAGCCTGAAAAGGCTAATTATTTCAAAAAAATGAAAATTGTCTTTGAAAAAACATTTTTCCTTTCTAAATAAAATCGCCTTTAATAAATGTGCAGGATGAGCACAGTACAAAATGAACCATTTACCTTAATGAATAAAATCCCTTTGGAGTTGAGATTATGGTGGAACGATATGGGTCAAGAAGGACAATCTTGGGTTAAACGCTATCTAAAGGATCTTACTGGGTTGATGGACATAATACCCCGTGGCGATATTATTCGGGCACTCGTCACTTGTTGGTATCCCGCACATAATGTACTACACTTCTCAGACTTCGAGCTCACTCCTACTTTAGAGGAAATTGCTTATTATATCGGGAATGATGAGGTTCCCCTGAAGGAAAAATATCCAGTGGCTCCGAGGGCAATAACGGTGCACATATTCCTCGACTCTCTAAAAATTGCCAGGAACGTCCATAACGAAGACTTGGCTAATGGATTTTGTTCATTAAGTTTCATCTACCGCAGTTATGGTCATATTGGTGGATTCAACGACCTTGCGAACAAGCTCTACAGTAAATCTAACCGAGTCAAGTGGGAAGAGCATAGGCGATTTGCCTTTATAGTGGCGTTTCTCGGACTAGTCATATTTCCGAGGAAAGATGGAAACATTGATATAAGGGTCGCCGGGGTGGCCAGTACTTTTCTTGTGCAAGATAATAGCACACTGGCACCGATGATTGTAGCTGATATCTTCCGTGCCCTCACATCTTGTAAAGCGGGGCATGACTTCTTTGAGGGTTGCAATTTGATTCTCCAGATATGGTTGGTAGAAAATTTGTGTCGTCACCCTCCGTTCTCGAGTTATTTGTCGTCTGAGAAGACGTGTATTGAAGAGTTTTATATGAGAACAAGAGAAGTTAAGTTTCCAGAAGGAGCAAAAGGTCGGATTTCATACTTGCGATCGTTGACCGCCAACCAAATTGATTGGGCATACAGATGGTTTCCCCTCGATGAGGTGATATACATGCCAACGGAAGGGTCGCATTTCTTGATAATGGGTCTTAAAAGCATTCAGCCTTATGCACCGTACAGGGTACTATGACAACTTGGGAGATATCAGGTTATACCAAAAGACGGGGACCTCAGTCTACAAGCAGTAGAAATCAGTCCGGACGGACAAATCCCGAAAGCAAAGATTCGACAGATTTAGAATGAATGCCAATGCTTGAAGGTAGACACTTGTGTGGGAAACCGAGCTCAAGCAGAAGTATCACCAGGGTATGCTTTATGGAATTGCCGTGATGTCGAGCATGATAGACCAATAAAAAGGCCTCACATTCAAGAATTGGCCGAGTAGTCTAAGGAGCACAGAGATTGGGTGGCCAGAGAAAATGAGTACAGAGCCATGATAAGCTTGTTAGAGAAACAATTCCAAGACCTCAAATTCGAGAGCGGCTTACAAGCGTCATACGATGAGGGAGAAAAGAACCAGCTGAGAAAAGAGAATTAAATCTTAAAGGCTCAAATTGCAAAGATGTAAACCATAGCTGAAACCCCAGTTCCCTAGCCCGAGATGAGAAATTAATTGAAAATCTTCGGCACAAAGTGAATGACTATAGCTTTGATCTTGATAAAGCAGAAAAGGGGTTAGTCGGGGTTCGAAGACAACGTGCCAGAAATGCTGAGGAAAGAGTTAGAATTGTTCAGCAATTACAAGATGAACACAAGGTTGAGGTAGCCCGATTGAGAAAGAAAATTATTACAGCCGAAGTCAAAAGTAGCAAGCAAACCAAAGAGTTTGAAGTAGAGAGAGAATATTGTTACATGGCTATGGCTCGGTTAGAATTTGAGCTAAAACAACTACAAAAGGAGAACCAACAAATCTTAGACGCTCGTGCCAAACAGATTAGTAAGCTGCTTCAAGAAAAAGGGGTCATCCGAGAAAGATCGTCAACATTGCTCAGTATATCATAAGGAAATGCCAATTGTGTGAAGATATGTCCCAGTCAACATTCACATCAGCAGTAAATTTCTTTGTAAAGCAAGTAATGTCCGACCTGGATAAACTCCAAAGTGGATTAGCATATAGGCCCGCGGCAAGACCGAACGACGTCTCGCGGGCACTAGGAGCTTTAATGTATTGGTAGGGCATGCATTTTGTATTTGTATTCTTTCTTCTGCATTTGTAGTACAACATCATTTGTAACCGATGTTTTGAGTATCAATGAAAATTCAAAATTGTTGTTATTTTTCTTCTATTTTTATACAAATTGTCTGGGCGATAGGCAAACATGTAGGTACAGAAAACTAAAACGAATGAAAAATGGAAAAATGAAAAACAAGAAAGAAAAAATGAATAGAAAAGCAATGAAAACTAGAGGTGAAAAGAAAATGGTGGTTCAAGGAGGAATAAATGCCGGGATGATGCATAATGATCAAGGCAAAAATTGTGATTCTAATTATTACATTTTACCCCTTTTGAGCTAACTATTAATGAGTTTTGTTGTTGATGAGTATCAGATTTTCAGCTGGCAACTGGCATTCTGACACGTCACAGCTACAATACACGTTCAAAAGCCATGGCTAAAACAGTGACTCGGGAGATTGAACCCACCATTATGGATCCAGTACATGAAGAAGAAAATGTAGACGTTGCGAGTATAAAAGAGGAGATGTATAAGCTAAGGTAGAAAATGTCGGAGATGTACCAGGCCTGGTCTAGGGGTCAACCTTTGCCTTCCTATCCAGCCAACCCAGCATACGTCCCTCCCACAAATCCAAATCCTGAGCCACCTACCATGAACTCATCCTCCACATACCCAAACTACCGACATTACAATGCCACTATTTCACAGGCACCACCACCTCTATCCAAACAAGTTCCACCAAAACCACATTAGGTTGCCCCGGTATATGTGGCACAACCAACTGCCGCTCTACATAAATCATCCAGTGAACCAGTGTTCAACGTTTAGGACACTCATTATTATCCACCGGAGCCAGCGTTCAGGCAACATGACTCCTACACACCGCTCATAGATATGACGGAAGGAAAGCCTGTCAGAAATTTGGAACAAGAAGAGATGGCACGATAGATGAGAAGTCTTGAACAATCCTTCTGTAACATACAAGGGCTAGGAGGCCAAGTGAGCGTCGCGTATAAATATTTATGCTTGTTTTCGGAGGTGCATCTTCCGGCCGGATTTAAGCTAACTAAGTTTGATATGTATGATGGACACGGGGATCTAGTAGCCCATCTGAGGGGTTACTGTAGCAAGATGCGTGGAGCAGGGGGAAGAGACGAGTAATTGATGGCTTATTTTAGTCAGAGCTTGAGCGGTTCAGCACTAGAGTGGTATACTCGACAGGATCACACCAGATGGTTCATCTGGGATGACCTAGCTCAGTCATTCACCAATCACTTCTAGTACAATCTAGAGATAATCCCGGACATGCTGTCACTAATAAAAATGGAGAAGAAACCCGGGGAAAGTTTCCAGGAGTACGGGTTCACATGGAGGGAACAGGCTACACGAGTAGACCCTCTAATGAAGGAAACAGAAATGGTGGACTGCGTTCTACAAGCTTTAGAGCCAACTTACTATGGTCACCCAGTATCAGAAATTGGAAAAACTTTCAATGAGTTGGGGAAAATGGGAAGTTTCGTAGAAGGGGGATTAAAACAAATAAGATCAAGAGTTATTCGGCTATCAAGGCCACGAATCAGGCAATACAAATCGGAATTGGGGGATCAATTGGCAAAAAGAAGAAGGAGGAAGTCGTAGTAATCGAAGGTAGATCGTGGTCTCGGGGCCCAAATACATATCATCATCTACCTCGTCCATACCAACCATATCCACCAACACCCTACAACCCACCTCCACCATATTATCATCCCACCTCTCCACATTGTTCCATCCCACATGCTCAGCATTACCCACCATCTCCATATGTATGGCGAGCCCCAACCCCACAAAATGTCTACCACGCACAAAATACCTACCCGCCTTCCAAAACATACAAAAATCCCAACAGGCCCAGCTTCTGTCTAGATTCAGAAGTAAGAGGAAACAAATCCCAAGGAAAGAAAACATTCACTTTGTTAGGGGAGTCATATACTAGTCTTTTTCATCGTCTGAGGGAGCTAGCGATGCTAAGCCCCATTGAGCCAAAAATTCCAAACCCACCACCCAGAAACCTTGACCAATCAGTCCGATGTGAATATTGTTCCGGGGCGTCGGGACATGGTACAGAAAAGTGTTGGCACTTAAAGTACGCCATACAGGATCTTATTGATACCAGGAAGATCGAGTTGCAGGCTCCGGAAACTCCCTATATCACACAGAACCCATTGCCAGCCCATCATGAGACGCACATGATAGAGTTGGAACAGGGAGAGAGCTGTAAGAAACCTTCTCAATCAGTGATGATGATTAAAACTAATAGCAAAGTTGAAGGAGAGGTTGAAAAGGAGAAAGCATCAGCTGAATTGCCAATAAAGAAGCCATCAGTAATCGAGCCCGTGAAAGTAGTAGTGCTGGGAGCCAAGCCTTTGTTGACCGTGAAGTGAGCTTATATGGAACCTGTGGTTATCAAACCAATGGTGTAGATGCCAGTCGTAAACACTAAGGCCATACCGTGGAACTATAATAAAGTTACAGTGATGTACAAGGGGAAGGAGGTTAAAGGAGAAGTCAATAAAACACATGTCCTAACTCGCTACGGGCGATGCTTTGCCCCGAAAGAGTTAAGAAAGACAAAAACGGTAAAGGAGAACCAGAATCATGTGAAGAAGGCAGTTACTGAAGAAGAAGCAGAAGCGTTCTTGAAAAAGATGAAGGCTCAAGCTTCAATAGTGGAGCAATTAAGAAAAATGCCTGCGCAGATTTCATTATTGTCATTGCTAATTCATTGATGAAAATTCTGAACGAAGCACATATGCCTGAGAAGATTTCAGTATGCCATCTGGAGAAAATCACGAATATGATCTTTGAGACAAACAAGATAACATTTTTAGATAATGAGTTGCCGCTTGAAGGAACGGAGCATAACAAAGCACTATATGTCACAGTCAAGTGTGAAGAACTTGTAGTTACCCGTGTTCTGGTGGACAACGCGTCAAGTGCCAACATTTGCCCACTCTCAACCTTGGGAAAGCTGAAGGTCAATCCTGGTAGAATTCATCGAAACAGTGTGTTTTTATGGGGCTTCGATGGAGGAGGCAAGAATACTGTAGAGGACATTGTGTTAGAAATTACTATCGGACCGGTGGACTTCACTATGGATTTCCAAGTGCTAGATGTTGCTGTTTCTTACAATCTATTGTTGGGACATCCGTGGATTCACGCGGAGAAAGCTGTACAATCCTCTCTGCATTAGATGGTAAAATTTGAATGGGAACAACAGGAGATCATAGTACATGGAGATGATGATGTTTGCAATACTATAACACCGTTTGAAGAAACTGAAGGGGATAAGGGACCGTGGGTATATCAAGTCATGGATGCTGTGGTGGTTAATAAAATATCCGAAGAGGAGAACGTGCCGATTCCCATAGTGGCTCCTACAGCAGTGATGGTAGCTAAGGAAATGATAACAAATGGGTTTGCACCAGGGAAAGGTTTGGGGGTAACTCTACAAGGTATAACACAACCAATTCACTTGCCGGGAAGTAATGACACTTTTGGCTTGGGTTTTAAGCCTACTGTTGCCGATATCCAAAGAGCCAAGAAAATGAAGAAGAAAAGTTGGTCCCTCCCAAAACCTATTCCAAAACTATATGATTCCTTTACTAGGCCTGGTACACAAAGACATTTGGCAACTGTTATGCTAAGTCATGCTGAAATAAGACTGGATGCGGAGCTCCTAGCAAGGTTCGAGATGCTGTTTGAAGATGTTAATATGTTGGAGATGGGTGAGGGAACGAGTAAAATGGATGTTCAGTTTGTGGGACCCAGCATTGCGCTTAATAACCGGGAAGCTAGTCCTCTTCCGATCAGAGGGAGTTGTGGTAGTTAGCTTTAAATATTTCATTTCCCCAATGTTGTCTTGTTTTGTAATCCCACATCCCATAAAAAACAAATGTATCTGATGTTTGCTATCTTTTTGAAAAATCAATGAAATGCAATTTCTTTCTTTCTTCCATTTTTGCCTTATTTTATTTTTCTTCTTTTGTACAGTTCAATATTTGATGGTTCCAATGATTTGTAGTGCATGAAGGATTCCCGGTCCAGTCTTGATAATCGAATAGTTATACAGGAAATTGAAAGTGAACATGAAGTTGAATACGAGGATGAGGAAATACTGGAGGAAATCAGTAAATATTTGAATCAATATGAGGAAAAACCCAAACCAAACTTAAACAAGATAGAATCTATTAATCTGGGGAGTGAGGATAATGTCCAGAAAATAAAAATCAGTGTACATTTAGAGGCTTCCCTCAGTGAAAAACTAATCAAGTTGTTACATGAGTTCAAGGACATATTTGCTTGGTCCTATGATGACATGCTCGGACTCAGTACCGATCTGGTGGTACATGAATTGCCCATTTATCCGAAATGTCGGCAGGTAAAAAAGAAGTTAAGAAAGTTTAAAAGGGACATCAGTGTGAAAATAAAAGAAGAAGTTAACAAGCAATTCAAGGTGAAGGTCATACGGGTCACCAAAATATCCCACCTGGTTAGCTAATGTTATGCCAGTACTGAAGAAGGATGGAAAAACCAGGGTGTGTGTTGACTACAGAGACCTTAATAAGGCCAGTCCAAAGGATGATTTTCCATTGCCAAATATCCATATACTGATTGACAAGTGCACCAAGCATGAAATTGGCTCTTTTGTGGACTGTTATGCGGGTTGTCATCAGATCATGATGGACGAAGAAGATGCAGAAAAGACAGCCTTTATCATGCCATGGGGAACATATTGTTATAGAGTGTTGCCGTTTGGGTTGAAAAATGCCGGGGCTACATATATGAGGGTGATGACCACTATGTTTCATGACATGATACACCGAGAGATAGAAGTATATGTGGACGATGTCATCATTAAGTCCAAAAAGCAATGTGACCATGTCAAAGATTTGAGGAAGTTTTTCCAGAGGCTCCGAAGATATAATCTCAAGCTCAATCCAGCAAAGTGTGCTTTCGGGGTGCCTTCGGGAAAGTTACTGGGGTTTATGGTAAGCCGGCGTCGTATCGAATTGGATCCGTCAAAGATAAAAGCAATCTAGAATTTGCCTCCGCCGAAGAATAAGAAAGAAGTGATGAGTCTATTAGGCAGGTCGAACTATATCAACAGGTTCATTGCTCAGCTGACAACAACATGTGGGCCTATTTTCAAACTGTTAAAGAAAGATGCTGCAGTAAGTTGGACTGATGAATGCCAAGAGGCCTTTGATAAGATTAAAGAATACTTGGCCAATCCTCCAGTATTGGTGCCTCCGGAACCGGGAAGACTGCTGATCTTGTATTTGACTATGCTAGACAATTCTTTTGGCTGCATACTGGGGCAGCATGATGAGACAGGAAAGAAAGAGCAGGCGATATATTACCTCAGTAAAAAGTTCACATCTTATGAGGTAAAATACACTTAGTTGGAAAGAACGTGTTGTGCCCTAACCTGGGTTGCTCAGAAACTGAAACATTACCTGTCAGCTTATACCATATATTTGATATCACAGTTGGATCCATTGAAGTATATATTTCAGAAGCCCATGCCTACAGGAAGACTTGCTAAATGGTAAATTCTACTCACAGAATTTGACATCATCTATGTAACACGTACGGCAATATAGGCGCAAGCACAGATCATCTAGCAGAAAACCCAGTGGATGATGAATATGAGCCGCTAAAAACATATTTTCCGGATGAGGAGGCAATAAATGTTGAAGAAGTAGAGCAAGATGACAAGCCATGTTGGAGAATGTACTTCGACGGAGCCGTCAACAGTAAGGGAGTTGGAATTGGAGCAGTACTTATTTCAGAAACGGGTCAGCATTATCCCGTTACCGCTCAACTTCGATTTTTCTTCACCAACAACATGGCTGAATATGAAGCATGCATATTGGGATTGAGGATGGCAATAGATATAGGTGTTCAAGAGATTTTTGTCATGGGTGACTCGGATCTCTTGATACATCAGATTCAAGGAGAATGGGACATAAGAGATTTAAAGTTGATACCTTATCGACAATGTCTACATGAAATGTCCCAGAGATTTCAATCTATAATGTTCAAACACATCCCAAGAATGCACAATGAAGTAGCAGATGCTTTAGCCACATTATCCTCTATGCTGCATCATCCAGATAAAGCTTATGTAGATCTATTACAGATACATGTGCGTGATCAAAATGCTTATTATTTTGCTGTGGAAGAAGAACTTGATGGAGAGCCATGGTATCATGATATCAAAGAATACTTGAAGACGGGGAAGTACCCAGAACAAGCCACTGGAGATCAAAAGAGGGCTATAAGATGATTGGCAAATGGATTTTTCCTTAGTGGAGGGATTGTATATAAAATAACATCAGATTTGGGATTATTGAGATGCATAGATGCGCAACAAGCTGGCACAATTATGGCTGAGGTACATGCGGGAGCTTGTAAACCTCATATGAGCGGATACATTCTAGCAAAGAAAATCCTGAGAGCAGGATATTATTGGCTCACTATGGAGCGTGATTGTATTACATATGTGAGGAAATGCCATCAATGCCAAATACATGGAGATTTGATTCACTCTCCACCTTATGTGTTGCATACAATGTCTGCACCTTGGCCATTCGTTGCATGGGGCATGGATGTCGTCGGACCAATAGAGCCTGCAGCATCTAATGGACACAGATTTATCTTGGTCGCGATTGATTATTTCACCAAATGGGTAGAGGCAAAGACATTTAAGGCAGTGACAAAGAAGGCAGTGGTGGATTTCATGAATGAAAATATCATATGTCGCTTTGGAATTCCTAAAGTGATTATCAGAGACAATGGGGCAACTCTGAATTGTAACCTCATGGCAGAAGCATGTCAAAGATTCAAAATCCTGCATCGTAACTCTACACCTTACAGGCCTAAAGCAAATGGAGCAGTAGAAGCTGCGAATAATAATTTAAAGAAGATTCTCAGAAAAATGCTGGAAGAGTCAAGGCAATGGCATGAAAAGTTATCTTTCGCTCTTATGGGTTATCGTACAACCGTACGTACTTCGATTGGTGCCACACCCTATTCATTGGTGTATGAAACAGAGGCTGTTATACCTGCAGAAATCGAGATACCATCTCTTCGCATCATAGGAGAAGCTGAAATCAATGATGATGAATGGGTAAAAGCCCGATTAGAACAATTGAATTTGATTGACGAAAAAAGATTAGCTGCGGTTTTCCATGGGCAATTATATCAGCGGAGAATTGCCAGAGCATACAATAAGAAAGTATGTTCTTGGAAATTTGAAGTGGGACAATTGGTATTGAGGCGTATTATGCTGCATTGGGCTGAAGCAAAAGGCAAATTTGCGCCAATCTGGCAAGGACCGTTCATGGTATCACGGGTATTGTCCAATGGAGCCCTATATCTAACATATGTTGAAGGAAAATGCGTAGAGATTGCTATCAATTCAGATGCAGTCAAGAGATATTATGTACGATTCCTTTTTCATTTATGTAATTGTATTTGTCATGATTTTGGAATTGAAATGATGAAGGCATTTTATTCTCTATCCAAACACTTTATCCATTGACATCCCCGTTGAGCCTTATTTGTTCTAGTCTTTCATATCCCTCTCTTGGAATTTTTCATGATGCAAGAGAAATGTGGAAAATTGAAAAACAATATGGAAAAATGAAAAAAAAGAAGACAAAAAAAGGAAAAAACAAAATGCAAACAAAAGAAAATGTATACAAAAAACAAAAGAAAGTCGGGAAAAGTAAAGATGCAAAAATGAATATCAGACGTAGTCTGAACTACGTTTGACTTGATCCCGAAAGGGTACGTAGGCAGCCTCACTAAGGTTCAGTCACAATAAAGGAAAAATCCAAAATTCCCCCACATATTGAAACTGGGGCAGAAGTTATGTTTATGATTCCGAGAGTTGTAAATATTTTTGAACCCTCGTAAATTTTGAGCCTTTTATATCCTTCTTTCTGAACCCATCCAAAAGCCATTACGGTCCAAAGAAAGACCTTCTAATCAATTTCAAGAAAATGATAATACAATGAGAATAAGAAAAATAGGGCATGGACAGTACCGGCGGTTCAGAAAACAAAAAGAACAAAAAGAAAAAATAAAAAAAATAAGAGAGTCTCATCGGTGAAAACCTTAATCGGCACTGTGAGGCGATTGTGAGACTGAGAGAATAAAAATGAGATTCTTATGAGTGAAAACCCTAACCGGCACTATAAGGCGATTGTGAGATTAAGAGAATAAATGAGAGAGTCTTATTGGTGAAAACCTTAACCGGCACCGTAAGACGATTGTGAAGACTATTTTGTGGAAAGAGAAAAACAGCAAAAAAATAAGATTGGTTTGGGTTGGAGTTGAGATAATGACAATTCGATTGGACAGACTGGGTCGGAGTTTAAATACATAGCATGGTCAGAGGATTCAACTGTCTTACCCAGATAAGTTCTGTCTTTACTTCAAATTACCCTTACCTCTTTTTCATATTTTTCTGCATTTCATTGATTAAAAAACCAATTTGCCCATTGAAGGCTAACTACCAGCTTCTCATGTTAAGAGGTGAAATAACGCTGGGTAAAAAAAAGAGAACAAGAGAGAGAAAAACAAATAAAGCAGGATGGCAATCCGAGCCAAAGAGAATGAAAAGAAACAAAAGAAAGACAAAAAGGAGATTATAGAGGAAATCAGGCAAAAGGCTGCATAGCAGAATAAAGCAAGAAGAGGAAGGCAACAGAAGCACAGTCAGCAAAATGCCGGTTGCCAGCATTTTATAACTAATAAGATTGTTCTCTGATTTAGACAGGAACAAAATGATTCAAATTTTCACTAATCATTTTAAAGTGAATGTGACCAATGTGGAAGAAGAAAAACACAAAAAAACAAGTACAACAATAAAAGAAGGAATCCGTAGAGGATGACTCTTTTAGTCAAGCAAGAAAAGTACCCAAATATTTTCTGCATTTCATTTTTCATGCATCAGGCGTCCACCTGGATAACAAGGGAATATTTTCTGCATTTCATTTTTCATGCATCAGGCGCCCACCTGGATAATAAGGGAATATTTTTCTGCATTTTCATTTTTTATGCATCAGGCTCCCACCTGGATAACAAGGGAATATTTTCTGCATTTTACATTTTTCATGCATTAGGCGCCCACCTGGATAACAAGAGAATATTTTTCTGCGTTTTTCATTTTTCATGCATCACGCGCCCACCTGGATAACAAGGGAATATTTTTCTGCATTTCATTTTTCATGTTTCAGGCGCCCACCTGGATAACAAGGAAATATTTTCTGCATTTCATTTTTCATGCATCAGGCGCCCACCTGAATAACAAAGTAATATTTTTCTGCATTTTCATTGTACATGCATCAGGCGCACACCTGTATAACAAGGGAATACATTTCTGCAATTTTAATTTCTGTTCAGGTGCCCACCTGTATAACAAGGGAATACATTTCTGCAATTTTAATTTTTGTTCAGGCGCCCACCTGTATAACAAGGGAATACATTTCTGCAATTTTAATTTCTGTTCAGGCGCACACCTGTATAACAAGGAAATACATTTCTGCAATTTTTAATTTATTTTATCTAACATGAGTAACACCATAACATGAGGAAAGCGCACACTGGGGCAGAGGAAAAGTTTTGTTGTTTTGTTTTGTTTTGTTTTAAGCAGGTATCAACTTGGAAGCAGGGAATACAATTGGAAGTCGCACTGAAAGGAAAGAAGCAATATATGAGAGGCAAGGGAATAAATAAAAAAAATCAACAAAAGAAGGATGATAGCATAAGAGATGGAAAATCAAGAAAAAACAAGGAAGAATAAGAAGACAAGAAGTAGATAGGAATCATTGTAATTTGTGATGACCCGGCCTGTCGTTATGATAATTACCACCTCGTTACCTTGCATTTATGTGTTTTATGTTTTTATATCAGTGTTAGAGTCTATCGGGTGAGTTAGGAGCGATTTGGATTGAAAATGAGGCATATAGCCTTTTTGAAGGAAGCTTGAATGTAGAATGTCAACCTGGAGTTGACTATTTAGTTAGAGGGCTCGAAAGCGGATTCTGATGATTTGGTTAGTTCCAGGAGGTCATTTGTGACTTAGAGGAGCGATCATAATTGAATTTGGAGGTCCGGTGTAGAAATAGGCTTGAATCGGCTAAGGTTGAATTTTGGCGAAATCCGAACGGTAGGTGAGATTTTGATCCGGGGGTCGGAATGGAATTCCGACAATTTTTGTAGCTTCATCATGTGATTTTGGATATGTTCGCAAATTTTCAGATCTTTCGGACATCGTTTGGTCGGGTTTTAGATCGAATGTGTAATTCAGAAAGTTTTAAGGAATTTGGGCTTGAATTCGATGTGAATTACGGGGTTTGATGTTGTTAGACGTATTTTGAGGATTGGAACAAGTTCGAATAAGGTATTAGGATATTTTGGTGTGCTTGGATGAGGTCCTGGGGGCCTCAGGGTGTTTCAGATGGTTAAACGGGAGAAAACATGGAAAATTGCAGGTTTTGGTTGCTGGTTTTGTTGTTTTCGCCCTTGCGGAAATGGGACCGCAGAGGCGAGTCCGCAGGAGCGGACGAGGGAGTGCAGGGGCGTACTGGTTCGCAAGAGCGGACCTTTGTCCACATAGGCGGCACTGCGGGTGCGGAAAGAGTGTCGCAGAAGTGGAGTTTGGTAGAGGGGTGAAGGATCCGCAGAAGCAAAATTTTGGCCGCTGGAGCGAGTCCGCAGAAGCGGACTCTTATTCGCAGAAGCGGGAAATCTTGCAGGAGCGGACCTAGTTCTGCATTAGCGGTTCCGTAGAAGTGGTCCGATGCTCGCAGAGGCAGAAAAGGCCAGTTAGGCCTGGGGTCGCAGAAGCGACCAATTTGTCACGGAAGCGGTTCCACAGAGGCGGAAATTGTCCGCAAAAGCGAATATTGCAGAGGGTTAATTATATCAGAAGTTAGAAATTTCAGAAACATTTCAAAACATTTGGGTCTCGGCTTAAGAGGTCATATGGGCGATTTTGAAGAGAAATTCAAGTGAATTCATCAGGTAATCAACTATGGACTAAAATTATGATTAGTATTAATAATATTATGCAATTATCTCATGAATATGGAGGAATTTGGGATATTTAAGGAGGTTTTAGCCCTAGGCTTGAACTTTAGGAAAACAAGGATTTGAGTGGGCAAATGGAGTCCAAATTTGGTAAATCTTATATGCTTAGACTCGTATTGAGATGAGGGTTCCTAATATATGACTTCCGTAATTTTTTGAGAAGCGTATCGAAAGTCGGGTTTTGGCAACTTTGAGAATTTTGATGTAAATTGAGTTGTTTTGACTGGGTATCATTACATTGGCCTAATTTGATGTGTTTCTACCATATTTGATCAGATTCTACGCGTGCAGAGCTTGATTCTCGTGGCAAGGGCATCGCGGACTAGTCGTCGAGCTGTATTGAGGTGAGTAATAGATGTGGGTGATGACCAGCGGGTTCGAAACCCTGGTATACCACTTTGTGACGCTGTATAACGGTGAGACACGTACTCTCCTGTGAGTGCGGGGTCGATTGTGATTGGGGAACTATGGCTTAGTCCGACCTGTTGACATTGTGTTATGATATTGGCTATTCTTGAGCCGACGAACCTCCTTACCGGATGGTTGCATAGTATATTGTGATATTGGCTACTCTTGAGCCTTTGAACCTCCTTCTTGGACGGCTGAGTATACTTATGGGCTGTGATCCAGTTATTGGATCCTGCGAGGATCGTTATCATTGTCTTGTGATATTGACATGCTAGTTTTACTACCCGTCCGTAACTATTACTGTTACCATGATATTTCCAATCTCTGGAACTTGACATTTATTGTTTTCAACTAAAAAAGGATAAAAGTGTTTTCGAAACTACTTTTGAGCCTGCGAGGCTGCATTTGCATATTAGCTGACTGGTAGTGGATCGGGCTGCGCACCGCAACGTATATTCATGATATTGTGCTTGGGCTGTAGGAGCCCCTCCGGAGTCTGAACCCGTACAGTGAGCACGGGTACCCAAATTGGATCGGGCTACGCGCCGAAGCGGTCATTTCATGCATTGCAATGCATTTAGCTACATCTGCTAGTTGTTATACTATGTTGTTGATACTGTTGGTTCTCTACTATTGATATTGAACTGTTACAGGGCATTGATTACAACTTTACATAGTGCTTTATTGTGAATTTCTTATCTACGCTGTCTTACCACTGTTTATTACCATTGAGTCTGGCAGTACTCATTTTACTCCCTGCACCTTGTGTGCAGATCCAGGTACCTCTCAGCAGTCCTGATCCGGTAGCTGTTTGAGGCGACTTCTGTAGGATATTCGAGGTCGTTGCAGAGTCCGTAGGACCCGATATTCCTTCCTACTGTCTTTTGATTCTCTATTTGCTATTTCTTTCCGCACTTAGTATCATGTAAACCATTATTTCACTCATGTTATCTATAAAGGCTCATGACTCTTGACCCCTCGGTCTTTGGGGAGTTGTACTGTTTGGGACTTGGTTCCTTGATTTGATATTTTCATTATTGTTGACTTACAAATTATTTTGCCTAAATGGGATAAAGTGAGGTCGTAGCTCCGAAAGTGTTGTTGATTGGTCGGGCTAGCCAAGCAGTGTGTTGGGCGCCATCACGACCGGGTTTGGGGTCGTGACATAATTCGTAGTATTATAGCTTAGAATAGCTTCTTCATTTTTCATTTTTATCCCTGGTGTAATAAGGAGTATGTCAGTGGTCATAGCAATAGCAATAGCAGCAACAAAAGTCTTGGTAGTTTCAAACTACCAGACCTTCCTAAACTACACTGACCTGATTCCTGTTTAGCCCAGGATATGTAGGCAACCTCTGAGGCAGGGTGCAGTCAAAAAGTTTTTCAAAATGCTTCTTACGGAATATGATAGTGGGCAAAAATCTCTCAGTACTGCTCACTTGTCTTTGCACTGAAACTCTTCGTGTTCCCAAGCAAAGAGGGGCAGCTGTGAGCATGTGATTTTTGCCCTAGTCAAATAAATTCCAATATTAAAATAAATAATATTTTTGTTTGCAGTTATGTGAAATAAAGTGTATGTGTGTGATTGAAACAATTAGAAATTAAAATTAGAAAATTAAAAAAATAGGTTAATTATAAAATGTCACAAAATAAAGGAATTAAAAGAAAATCAACAAAAACACAAATATACCGGAAATTAAAGAAATATAGCAAACAAATATCGAAAAATACCAGAAAATTAGAGAAAATAGGAAATTAAAAGAGAATTAGTAATTGAAAAAGAATATAAAAAGAGAAAATAAAATACAACAAGAAAAATACATAAAAATAATTATAATAGAAAAAAATATACAAAATACAATAACTGGGCCAAATTTTAAAGCCCAAAGCATATCAGCCCAGAAGAAACAATATCCAGTCCAATTTGATTAAATCCTGGCCGTCTGTGTAATTGATCCAACGGTTGATTTTGAATCTCTGTAACTAAACCAAACGACACAGTTTTATAAAGCTAATCTTGGCCGTCCATTTATGATAATCTAACGGAGACTAAACCATCTCCATTTAACACCAAATGATACCGTTTTAGATTCTTGGATCCTGGCCGTTGATCAAGGATGATCCAAGAGCCAAGATCAACCAAGTAATTAAGGGTATATAAGGCCTGGTCTCTTCAAAGACCGGCCATTTCGTTTAATCCAAAACCCTAGCCGCCTCACCCCTTTCCTTCTTTACCTCTCTTCTTCTCCATATCCGACCATGGAGACTGGCCGGATCCCATGGCAGTCTCTGGCTACCCCTAACCTTAGAACCTTTCTCTTCTTCCTTCTTTACATAAAACCACCATGAAACCTTAAAGGAACACAGAGAAACCCCTGTTCTTGAAACTCTGGCCACTGGAATGTTCTCCGGTGACCACTAACTTATGAAACAACTTCCCAGATTTACACCACCTGAACACCATACGGGGATCTTTAACCCCACATGAGTGGTTTCCTTCGAATCTCGCTGGAATCACTCGAATCTTCAAAACAGATTCGCCGGAACCCTAACTCCGGCAAACCACCAAACAACACCCACCCTCAAAACACACCCGTATACCTTTTAACACTCATCTCTACCACAAAAAACCAAGAAACCAACCGATTAAAGAAAATAAAGACTTCAAGTCTTTGATGTCTAAAAACTGGAAAAAGAAAAGAAAAAGAAAAAGAAACAAGAAAGGAAAAAGAAAAGAAAGAAAAGATTGAGGAAGCTCAGGAGACAGTTCCTGCAAGCTAAGTCCTCGTCTCTTATTTTTCTGTTTTGATTATTTTCTATTTGCTGTGTTTATTTTTACTTGTTTGTTGAAATTAGTCTGTTTGCATGATTAGTTGTTAGAATCTCTTCATCTTCTATCTTCTATCTTCTCTTCATTTTACCTTTTATATGTTTCTTGTTTTCATTAGTTCATCTTCTGATGTTGTAAGACTAATAAAATTTCTATCACTAGCATGTTATCAATCCTGTCTACTATGCTTGACTGGTACATTTGAGCCTTTTAGGGTTTCTTATAAGTCTGAGCATGAAAATATTTTGGATATGTTTCCTTATGTCAGATTTGTTAGCTATGCTTGAATCTGAGTTATGAGTTGTTTAATTAAAATTCAATCATTATCAAATTTCCCTCTGAGTTTTGATTAAATGATAAATGATTTCTGATTGTGGCTATGTGTGCAAATTGACATAAGTAGGCTATATTTGTGATGAATTCATGTTTTAGACTATAATTAGTCTTATTGTGCTTTAGGGTATTGGTTATAGCTGTAACCACCTATGATTTCTCTATAATGTAATTTGAACTACGCCTGACGTGATTCCCATTTAAGAGAGGATACGTAGGCAGCCCTATGGGTTCGATCACAATTTAATAAAAATCTTCATTTCCCCTTATTATTGGAACATGGGCGGAATTTTGAAGAGGACCCTCAAAATTCCGAAGTCAGCCTTCAGCCAGTAAACAGGGGTAGAATTTTGAGGAAGGCCCTCAGAATTCCGGAGCATGGTTGCGATGCTTTGAACCATGTTGCAGTCGTTGGTTAATTTGAACAAAACTATTTCCTATTTACATTATACTTGTTAAATCATGCATAGCTATGACAGTTGTTGTTTAGCAACGCTACCCCAAATGATGCACGCAAATGTCGGAGGACACGGGAAACGAACTAACCTTTCCCCCTTGACAAAACTCACAATTTTTCTTCGGATGCAGGCACTGAGACACATACATATTACGTAATTGCATTGAACAATCGCACCTATTTGTACTTTTTGCTGTCCGCATGCAATATTCCCCAGCAGCCGCAATATCACAATCAGTTACCAGCCATCATCTAAGAATCTTTATTACTATCCGCATTCTTGAATTGCATAAGGCTATCTTTCTGCCTTTCGAGACTAAGCATTGTCTCCATCTGTATTCCTTGCATTGCATAAGGCTCCCTTTCTGCCTTCCAAGACTAAGCATTATCTCCATCTACATCCTTGCATTGCATAGGGCTACCCTCCTGCCTATCGAGACTAGGTATTGTCTCCATCTGCATACTTGCATTGCATAAGGCTACCTCTCTGCCCTTCCAGACTAAGCATTATCTCCATCTACATCCTTGCATGTTATAAGGCTACCTTTCTACCTTTCGAGACTAAGCATTGTCTCCATCTGCATTCTTTGCATTGCATAAGGCTACCTTTCTACCTTCTGAGATGAAGCATTGTCTCCATCTGCATTCCTTGCATTGTATACGGCTACCTTTCTGCCTTCCGAGACTAAGCACTGTCTCCATATGAATTCCTTGCATTATACAAGGCTACCTTTCTGCCTTTCGAGACTAAGAACTATCTCCATCTGCATTCTTTGTATTGTATAAGGCTGCCTTTCTCTCTTCCGAGGTTAAGCTTTACCTCCATCTTGCACGGCTGAAACGACGCCATATTTTCTTTCTTGCATGGATGAAATATCGCCACTTTATTTAAATCTTCTGTCGACTGAAACATCGCCTTTTTTTTTCACATCGGCTGAAACATCGCCTAACTTATTTAAATTTTCGTCGGCTGAAATATCGCTTTTTTACGCTTTTGCATCGGCTGAAATACCGACAAATCTTGCATAATATGGGCTGAAATATCGCCAAATAGTCCAAAGGCGTTATTGTTCAGAGGCATCACATTTATAGCCCGAGAACATCATGCCATGGCCTGGGGACCCCACTTTATATCTTGCACATCATTTTTCAAAGGCGCCATGGTTCAGAGGCACCATTATCATAGCCCGAGAACATCATTTCATAGCTTGCGAATGCTTTAATTTTTCGTTTCATGGTCCAAGACATAATGATCCGAAGATGTCATCCTAACCGTCCAAAGACAACATTCATGGTCCAACGGGAATTCACATCACGTTTAAGTTTATGCACGATATGCGCCTATATTGCTCACTTGCAGGTACACCTGTTAGCAAATGGCTGTCTCAGCAAGAGCGATCCCGCTCTGGTTCTTCGCATCCTATCCGATTCCCAAATGCCTTTTCAAACTTAACCATCGTGTTCGTCTCTTCGAATCTCCATCAACACATTCCGTTAATGGTTTCTGAACTACATATGGCCCGATTGCTGTAAAACTAGGGATATGTAGGCGGCTCAGAAACTAGAGCGTGTTCAAAGTTCTTTTTCAATCAACGTTTCCGGCCAAAATTAGTCATCATATCTTTATCCAACAACTCTATCATCCTTCCCGGGTAAAGAAGGGCAGCTATTGATACCCAATTTTTTCCTATATATTTTCTATATATATTGAAACACTTTCAAAATAGTATATATATGAATATATAAGCATGCCCAAAGGTTTTGGTATTTTTGCTCAATTTCAAATGCTTTTAGAATTAATTTATTGTCTATTTTAACAGTACAAAATAAACAATTATTCCCAAATTATCATTTTTGGAGAATAACATATTTCATTCTCATATTCACAACAAAATATAATTAATATGATTTTTGTGTATTTTTATAAATTTATTTAGAATTTCTAATACTACATTGCACGAAATTGCAATTATAGCCTATTTTACAATTAACCACATTTTACAATTATAAAACTATTTTTGGTATTTTTAGATTAATATTTATATATTATTAATTAGTTATGTGTTTTCAATTTGTTTTTTCATAGAAGTTTAACTATTTTTTATAAAATAAAAAGGGGAAAAGTGGCTATTTAAATGCTAGCCATAATTTATTGCAAACATAGCCCAATTGAACTCCAATTTTAACCCCATTTCAGACAACCCACATTCCAATTAACCCAACCCAATTTCAATTAAGACCCGACCCATACCACATTTAGATGCCCGATCCATTTTTGATTTGATTTGATTCGTTGATCAAAAAAGATCAACGGCCACGATTATATTACCTAAATTAAACACTAACGACCCCCCCTTCGACCTCTCATTTTCATAGAGATTGGTCTCTCTCTTGGTCTCTTCTTCTCCTCCTTCGCCCTAGAACCTTCTGGTTCTTCTTCGATCACTTTCATTACCTCTCCGGCTATCTCCATCCCCAATTCTCTTGACCACCAGTCACCACTGAGCCTTGCCTCATTGACCTTCTCTAAGTGTTGAGGCTCCAGAGATTTCCACCATGTGAGATGGTCACTAAAAGCCTTGCTTGGCTTATCTCCATCTCCATTCCGATGTGTTCGATCCTCAAGAGCCTAGATATGGCCCAGACTTGTTCCGGGCCAGATCCTTTCCAAGCCTTCTCGTTTCTAGGGTTTCTGAGAAACCTTGAAAGCTGTTTGAGGTTTTTTCCCTCTTTATATTCTTCGATCTGTGGTGTACCCGAGGTTTCAAAGCTTTTTCCCATATATTTTTTTTACAATCAGTCAGTTTCAATTTAGGGTTTCTAAAACTTTTAAAATGATTTCCGCTTCTTCTTCTTCTTCTTCTTCTTCTTCTTCTTTATTTATGTGAATCTGCATGTATATGCTTTGTTATTATGTATTTTCGCTTGTGCATATTTTTCTCCTATGTTATTATGTTTTGTAGTTATTATGCATGTTCTTTTACTTGTGCTTTATTAGCTCTTCTACTCCTGGCTTATGTGTTGCTTTACCATTTTCTTACTAAGTTTTGTTTGCCTTTACCGGACTTTTTGTTTATGTTCTAAAACTGTTTCACCTAATGTTTCTTAAGTTCTACGTCATCTCAATTCTCTCTTGAACTTGTTTGAGTTTTTCCTGAACATGCTTTGTTTTTGCTCTATTGCTTCAAATTGGCCATTATATCTTTGTGTTTTCTCATGAGACTCTCTAATTCACCTTGGATGTTTGCCCTCTCTTTTCTGTACCCAACTCTAATTTGAAACCCTAAGCTAAACCGGAATCTTTCCTTTGTTTATAATTTTTAACATCTTATGACCGTCTCTCCTATTTGTTAATAGCCTGCTTATATACGAGGGTTTTCTTTTGAGTTAATTCTATTAGCCTGTGATTGATTTCAATCTCCTTTTACTAAGGATTGATTGATTTTGTTACATATTTTTACAACTTAACCTCTTTCCTCCTTCTCTTGACTAAGTTAATTCATAGACTTTTAAATTTCTAGCTATTTGATTGATTTACTTTCCTTATTTCTCAAAATCGTGTATTATAGGATTATTGCCTTATATACACTATATTTACTTACCCTTATTATGCTACTCTGAAAAGCTTTTCATTATTTCCTTTCCTTAATTATTCATTCTTGTTTGAAATCAAATCCCTTTGACTAAGGGAGATCATACATGATTGATTGAAATTTTATTTCCTTTCCTTTTTGTTTACTCGTTTTTTGCACTATAAAAAGATTTCTTTTCTACACCTTTGAAAAAGAAGAACAAGAAACACACAGAGACTTCTGAATTAAGACACGTTTTCAAATACTTCTCACTTTCACCCTGCTCCCTTTCTCTTTACTATTTGGAGCACTCTTGAATTTCTTTTGAATTCACAATACTTGCGGAGGATTAGATCCTGCTGACTGCTGGCTATTTGTTTGCATTTATTGTTTGTTGTTATAAAACTTGCAACTGGTATGTCCCTTTAGTTAAATAACAACCTAACTATGTGTTTATTTCTCTCATTTCGTCCTGCATTCTTCACTATATGCCTCTTCCTTTATGTTTCTGCACCTTTAATCTGCTATGCTTTCCTGTTGTCTTCATGTTCCTGTAAATGCTTTCCTATGTGATTCCCTATTCCTTTCACCCCCTCTTGTATGTGAGTAAAGTTCTAAGTCATGGTAGCTTCCTATTATTTCCATCCATGACTTGGGACTAGGTTCCTTGGAGGCTCTATTCAAATCAATTCCCATTCTCTCTTCCACTTTATATGCTGAGCCTTGACTCAAGTCTCGTGGTGTCCTAATCACCATCTAGGCTCAAGTTTGACTTCTAAAGTCTGCTCCTAATTGTTTGGCTCAAGTAGAGGGTCACGGGTGTGCCATTCTATTCCATGGATGGGTATGACCACCCTCTACTATCGTTCCCTCCCTCACTTTGCACTTATTCCTAGTTCTAAGTTCTGACCCCCCCCCCCTTTGGTAAGCCATGCTTTGGGACCCTAGAGTTCCCTCTGAACTTGGATGCTTTTGGGTTGGATATTCAACAATGCACTATTCTATTCTAATTATCATCCAGAGTGTAAGCACTGCCTGGAGCCCTTAAGACTCCTTGGAACTCTGAACCCCTTTGGATGAGAGAAGACTTTGGAAATCTGGAATCTGGAATTGGTGAAACACATGTTATTGGATATTGAGATTGAATTAGGCTTTTTGGATCTAGCTGTAGGCTGTGATGTATTTTTATTGTTTCCTTTCTATCTTCTGATTCTGTAATAATCTAGTAAAAAAGAACTCGGGGAGTATTAGCAAAAGGTGTGGGAGGGGTTTACTTTTATTGCATGTAACTAAGGGTAGATACCATGCATATAGGGTTAATGTCGTAATTCATTCACTTAGATACCATTCCTGTAGGTTTAATGTTTTAATCACCTAGATAACATGCCCACATGTTTTAACGTTTAACTCGACCTATTAGGAGCCATGTTTATAGAGTTTAATGCATAATACGCATAATCCAGTCATCTTGAAAATATGCCTATAGGGTTTTATGCTTTATCATCTTGCAAATCATTAGAAACCCTTCCTATAGGATTTAATATCATGTAAGAAGTTGCATATAGAAACCATGTCTATAGGAAATGCATACACATTAGGCAAAAAAATAATATAGGATAACCAAACATGTCGTCCATTTACGCACTCTCTAATAAGTCTTAAAATCCATAATAAGTCTATCTTGCTTTATCCTTAAAGTAATAATTACTGAGTAACTATTTTTAACATTTCAGTATTGATGTTTTAAACGTCAATACCATACAGGGGGGGTGTGATTTGTGTGGTACCTAATTTTCGCGTTAGAAGAACCATGTTCTTCTAAGTGTTCTAACTACAACAGTTTGCAAAATAATAAATGCTGAAAGTAAAGTGCACAGATATTTTTACGTGGAAAACACCTGGCTCAAAAGGTGAAAAAACGACGACCTACTAATTAGTAGGATTTTCCAAAACTCCACTAAAATTGCTGAGCCAAAAACTGCATTTACAACGACTCTTTGTAAACCTAAGGATTAACTCTAACCCAGTGTGGCACACAACCACAACTGTTGAGACACTTTTAAGTTAACTCTAACTTGAATACTCAAAGTAACTAATACAATTGCTTCTAAGAAAGCTGAAAGTTACAATTTGAAAATCTACTACAATTGAACTAAACTTAGAATAACCACAATGATGAAACTGGTTCTTCTATCTTATTTCATGTAGCTTGAAACGTGCACACTTATATCATGTATATGTTGCTTTCAAATCGGACTTGATGTTTTTGCTCTCAAATATGCTTAACTTCTGATTATGTGCATTACATGTAAAAGAGAACACATTTAATTATTTAATAGATTAGCAGCTAGAGTTTGATCGAGACTCCAATGCTTATCCTTAGTCGATTTGAGTCCTTAACCAATACAAACTCCTATCCTTATCCTAGCTTAGGATTATGTTCTCTTATCACAAGGAGACTGTCCTCCTTAGACTCAATACAACCTTTTCGATTCCATTCAAAAGATATTTGCTGTGTAACCATCAATACATATCTTCCTCACGTGCCTTCTATGTGCAATGGTTATGACTAACTCTATATATCACGATGGACCAGGTCCTTCCCTGAGTTCATTTGTTAATCTTCAAAATTTCAACTGTACTTGGTCCAACAAATTCCCCCTTTTTGATGATGACTAACTCTGTGCTTTTAGTGATCAGAGAACTTGTGAACCTTAGCTGAAATATCAACACTTAGAAATTTTTTATAAAATTTTCAACTTTCATAAAGGACCAGATCTATGTTAGGTCATAAACATCACTTGTTAAGATAATGAATTTAAGCACATCCCCCTTTTGGCATCATCGAAAAGTCGCATAAATAATATGATCTCAATAACCTAATTAGTACTCATGGCCACTAGGGCTACTGCAAGTGAACACATGCTTTAGTTAAACAAAAATCAACTCAATAAAAATACCTATTAAAATTAGAATTAACAAAAGCAAGAAAAGCTGCATTCATTGATTAGCAAGATGTTTCTACAATGCAGTTCACAAGAAGAAAAACAAAATTACCAAACCATGAGAAAAAGAAAATAAACATCTAAAATCCCAAACTGGGTCACTGAGGGGGTCTAGACTGGTGCACAATAGGACATGATACCTAAGGCTTAGAAGAGCTATAGGGTTGGGTTTGTAGTAGGTTGAGCATTTGTTGAAGCATTCCTTCATTTTTCTCCTTCTCCCTTGCAAGTTCAGCTCTCAACCCATTCCTTTCTCCCTCCAATTCAGCAACTCTGGCCTGAAGCCTTTCTATCTCAATATCTTTTGCCCCAACCATCTGAACTAAGGCTCTGACCTTACTATTCACAGGAGTTTTCGCTGAAGAACCAAGTTCAACTGGAGCTGTACTGAACATATAATCACAAGTTTGAAGCGTTTTACTTCCTAAATGCTCTTTGTTCGACGCCATTTCCAACTTTTTCAGGGGATTATTCAATCTTTCAAGCATAGTTGTCAAGATAAATCCGTAGGGAATGGCATGAGCTTTTAAGCCATTTAGTACCCTTTCAAGCAGCTTCACAATAAAGGCAAACCAGTTGATCTGCTTCCCTTCGTTCAGGTATTGCATAAGAACCAGATACATATAGTTTGTTGTATGCCTTCTTTCCTGTCTAGGTAGAAGGCAATTGTTGACAAACTCAAAAAGCACTTGTGGTCTGGCCTCATTTAATTTTTCTGAACTGCCCTGGCCTCAGGTACTGTCACACCTCATTTTTTAAATACCACTATACCCGTGAGGGTGTAGAGGGGTTTTTTTTAATTTAAGGGCAGTCAAAACAGAATTAGTTATTTAAGTTTTTTGGAGTCTCCACTTGAGAATATAATTGTGTCCCAAGTCACCGGTTTAATCCCAAACCGAGGAAGGTTTGACTCTGTTACAGTCTACGAACTAGAAATTCGGATAAGGAATTCTGTTAATCTGGGAGAATGTGTTAGGCACTCCCGAATTCCGTGGTTCTAGCACGGTCCCTCAACTATTGTATTTGCTTTTATCTGATTTCAATTATATATTTTTAATTAATGTGTATTACTGATCCACTTTTCAATTTTAAGAAATTGCAATATCGTGAAAATACATTTTTAACCACATCGTACCAGTACGCTTGTGGCTTTAAATACATTTTGACTTGGTTGAGAGTAAGATTTGTGTCACAATAATGTGCACCCGTACTGAGAATTTGTATTAATTTTGTGCCTAAGATATCTACGTCTTATTTCTTTGGGAATGACCGTGAAATTAGCTAAACGATCCTTCCAAGTCTAAATATTTTATAAAATTATTTGAGAGCCCCGTGCATTATTGATTAGAACGAGGCTCATCTCATTGTATCTTTAAGAGATCAAATCAATAGTGCACTACATTTTCAATAATTTGTTTTTCCATATATAAGATAATCATTAATGCTGCCTAATTATAATTTGCATTGATATTTTACTCACATCCAGGCCGTTACGTGTTGTGGGCCTGGAATTCAGACTAACAAAAGGGAAATGCACAAAAGTGCAAAGGGCTAATTAGAGCCCAATTCATAATTACGAGTTCATTTCCTATGGGCCTATAAGCCATCATGATTGAATCTGGCTTTTTTATTTGATCACGCCCAGGTGTTATCAAATCCATAACAGGTTCAAACGTTTTTCATTGAACTAATTATATATGTAACCAAAAATTGCAACTTCAATATCAGAATTTAACCTAAATTCTAAACACTATTTTTTGTTTAAAGATTACTGTTTAGTTACTCATGTTAGCTAAGTCTGATTTGCATATTATTTATCAGTCGAAACATATATTTATTCAAGTGCAGAACTACCTTATTGTTTTGTTTAACTGGAAATGTTAGACTAGATCTACAGTTAACATATTCGAATTAAGTCCTGAATTTCATTCTCATTTGAGTTCCTGTTTCACATCATAATACTGAACTTTAATGTGAGTTAAAAAATGCATAGACTAGTTTAAACAATTCTGAACTATGAACGAAATTGAAATCTAACTAACTAATTATTTTCAAATTATCAAACATTGACACAGAAACTACAAAAGCATTTTGACTATTTGTGTTACACTTTTGATTCAGTGACAGATAAAGGTATAAAGATGGATCTATATGACCTTAGCCAGTTTTATAATCTATGCGACTTAATTTCATCGATCTACTTTATATAATTTCTACATTAATACTTAAATTAATGATTTCAAGGAATTGTTAATCTAAATCCATAGTTCAACAGTCCCTAAAGTCCAAATTATACACATAATGTCCTAACAAATTACATATAACTCCATTTAACTCTACATCTATGAAACGAACAGAATTAAAGCTTGCAAACTTGTCTAATAGCTTTATAACTCCAAAACTTTGATTACATCTTCAAAGGTTAAGGGTGTACCTGGACAATGAGTTCTAAGGCAGAAAATGAAGAAGAAGATCAGCAAACAACAGAAATCCAAGCAGTAACAAGCAATAACACAGCAACATGCTTGAAACCATAATTTAAACCCAAACTTCAACCGTAGATTCAGAAAAGTAGATGAAAATACCAGAATTCAGAGATTTCAACTCTAGTTGCACTCAAAACCAATAAAACAGTAACAATGCACAAATTCTGAGTATTTTTATGCTTATTAAATTTCTGAACCTCCCAAAATATGGCCTAAGGAGGCCTATTTGTAGAGCAAAATGGGAGAGAAATTTGAAATTAACATTTAGATTTCCTACCCCTGCTCTTTTAACTTATTTTTAGATTAATACCCTTATTCTAACCGTAAATTCAATAGAACCCCTGCTAGAAGGTTCTATTTGCATCCACATTGTTCTAATTACCTTTAAATGTCCTTATTACCCTATCTTGCTTTCAGATTCTACCCTTTTACCTTTACCTTATACCCAAGATAACCGTTATTATTCAATCAATTACCCACGAGCCAGGCAGTATTGCCTTTTATACCCTTACCCTTTTAGTTTAATTATAAAATACCATTTATCTCTTCCCTTTTAACCCATGTGTTTTTCTTTTATATACCCAATTAATCCTTTTATTTAATCAGAATCTTCAAGGTCAAAGTCAAAATTGAATTACAAAATAGTCACAACTAGTCAACTTTGCATGTGTAGTCAAACTAAGTCTAAGTAACCAATTAACCCTTTTATTTAATCAGAATCTTAAAGGTCAAAGTCAAAATTGAATTACAAAAATAGCTACAACTAGTCAACTTTGCATGTGTAGTCAAATAAACATTAAGTAACCAATTAACCCTCTTATTCAATCAGAAATACTGAAAAGTCAAAGTCAAAATTGAATCGCAAAAATAGCCAACATTTGACAGTCTTACAGATATAGCAAAATTAAGACTAAGTACTCAATTCAAAAAGATTCAGGGAAACAAATTGATAATAGATTGAATCAAATTAACAAAAGACTCATCACTAATTTCAAACTTATCCAGTAAGAACCCTAAATGTGGCTGTGAATGCAAAACATGCAATTTGACCAAAGACTTTATCAGGAAAGAAGAACCTAAAGGCATGCGATGCCATAGTAAAAGATCAGGAAACTACACAGTCACAGTCAAGAATCTCAAAACTAAGTATATTCAAAAGAGGACTGACCATGTAATAGACTCATATCGTACTTAGGAAGGCAGAGAAACAGACAAATAATAGAGAAAATAAAAAAGAGACATGCACATTAGAAAAATTAGGGATTCAGGGTACTTAGCTTTCTTGTGTCTTTCTTTTTCTTTCTTTCTTTCTTCTATCTTCTTTTTTCTTTATTTTTCTTTTCTTTTCTTGATTTTCCTGTATCAGAAGTTGAGGAGCCATTTTCTTTGATTTTTGACCTTCGAAGAGACTCTTTGAGTCTTTTTTTGTAAGAAAGATCCTTGGAAGAGAGATAGGGGTCTGATGGGGTAGTTTTTTGGGGTTAGGGGTATTTGCCGGAGTGAAGTTTTCCGGCGAGATGTTTTGTATATTCGAGAAGATCCAGGGAAATTTGAAAGAAACTAAGTAGATGGAGTTAGAGAGGGTGTTGAGGTGGTTCTGGGGTGTTTTTTAGAGAGCCATCGGAGAAGGTGGCTCCGCCGGCTAGGGTTCCAGCAAAATATTTTCTTAGATTTGAGCCAAACTAGAGGTTTTTGACAAAAACCAAGGAGAGGGGGTGAAAGAGGAGTTCAGGAGGATGCTAGGGTGTTGGAGAAGGGACTGAACCACCGCCGGTAAAATTCCACCGATGGCAGAGAGCAATATAGGGCGGCTAGGGTTTCATTTGGGATGAAGGGGTTATAATGATGTGTATGTAACGTTTTTGTATATTTAAAAGATTTGAACAATCTAGGACCGTTGGATTAAATGTACCAACGAACCAGATTTAATTACTTCTAGAATGGCATCGTCCTCATTAAATGGTCATTTAATCGTGATCATTGGATGTGTGATATCAACGGCTTAGATTGGTTCAAACGTACTCTGTCGTTTTAATTATTAGGCAACCATTGTTTTTGACCGTTTGTTTAAACTTTTCTATGGTCTAGATTCGTTCACTTAGAACAGTGTCGTTTTGATTTAGCTATAGGATTGCCCGTTTGTTTTAACTTGGGCCTGGTCTTATGTATTGTATCAATTGCGCCACTGATTTTGTTATTTGGCCCAATTTCATTGTATATTGTATTTGGTATTTTTGTATTTTTTGTATTATCTATTGTATTTTCTTATATTTTTTAATTATATATTTTTTTGTATTTATTTATATTTTGTATTTTTTGTATGACCCTTGTATTTATTATTCCTTGTATTTTCTTTGTATTTTTCTTTTAATTTTTCTGATTTTTCTAAAATTAAAGAGTAATTAATTTCTATATTTGGTATTTTCTAATTAATACAAAATTGGTATTTTGTTTTATGTTTCCTTTCAAAAATTAGAAAAAGTCCTAGTATTTCTACTTATTTGATGAGTTATTATTAAACAAACAATTATCAACAAATTGCCACATAAATTCAAAATTAATTTTTGCCTATATTTTGGAACAATTTTGTAAGGCCCTGTAAAAATTTTGTGCATAAAACCAAGTAGCTGTGGTGTCATGGTCCGAATAATGTGTTAGGAATGCGTAGAATTCTTCGCGGCGAGCTTGCTCGCCGCGGTTCGGACCCCTTGGTAGTGATTTAAGTTTCAAAAATGTAGAGAATTAATTTTTCCGAAAAATGTCAAATATGCGGTCAAGAATGCGACCGCAAACCTAACATGCGGACCGCATTCTTGCCGCAAAACGTTCCAGAGAGTTTCCAAAAATCGTGTCAAATGTGCGGTCGATATGCGATCGCATGTCAAATCTGCGGTGCATTTTGCGACCGCAGGATCAAACATGCGGACCGCATTCTGGCCGCATTCCTTAACAGAACCTGTGTAAAATTTGGGGCAATTCTGCGGTCACTATGCGGACCGCATGTTGATTCTGCGGTCGCATAGTGCACCGCATAATTGACCCCGGCCCAGATTTTTGTAACATTTTGACCCGATCTCTTCTTTAATATAACACACTTCTTCTTCATTTTATCATATCATCTTACCAAAAATAGAGAGAGAAGAGAGGGTTTTTAGAGAGAGAAATCTTTCATCTTCAAAGATTGTTCCAACCATTTAATTCCAAGGGATCCTAGGGCAAGGATTCAACTTCCCCAATCTTTTCAAGGTAAAAACCCTAACTATTTTCTTTGATTTTCAGTTTTAATTGGGTAAAGAGAGGTTTGCATATAATAGCTTTTGAAGATAGAATTTTTACACTCATGCATGATTATTGAACTTGATTTCTAGTAAAAAGAAGTGAGTAGAAGTAAGAGTCTTCAAGAACAAGGTTGGCAAGAGTAGGATATCTTGGGTAAGCATAAAGTAGGAGGAAAAATCATCACCGGTATGTATGGCTAATTTTGATTCTTGTGAAATCGCCTATATGTGTGAAGTTTGTTTGTTTCGTGTTAAATTGACAAATTGTGTGAAATTCTTGATGTTGTTGTTGGATATTCAAAGTTTGTTGTTGAGCTATGAGTGATGTAAAATGAGAGTTTAATTTGGCAAAAGAATTGTGAATAATGACTATGATGGCCTATATGGCACCTTGTGGAAAACAAACGAAACACTTGAGAATTGGTTTATTTTGGAAAGAGATGAAACACTTGAATTGTGGAAATATTGTAACATGGTTGTGATATTGAATTGAGAAGAAATTGAGAACATGAACCAATGTGTAAGTTGCTTATTTGAACTTGTTGAAATTGTGTGTAGTACCTTATCTGCTGTTTGAAATTGTTGTGTTTTCAACCGTAAGGCGGGGTCGTGTTGCGCGCCGCAACGTGGGGAAATAAGGTGTGGGTTGGGGTGATAAGGGTGGCCGAGGTAATAAGGGTGGTCGGGGGCAATAAGGATGGAAAGCGATCGAAATCGCTATTGAAAATTGATACAAAAATCAATAATGTGAAATTGTGAAAGGAGACAGCAGGAGAGTTTGCAACCTCTGTGGGGCACTGATTGCCCCTTTGTTTGACTACTTGTGCTCTACGTGATTGATTGATTATTGTTAAATTGGTTGATAGTAGAAAGTGCTTTGTGTGAGAATTATTTGAAATGAGGAAAATGTGGAAACATGGTTGGCTGGCTTAAATTAATTGTTGATGTAATTTAATGGCTTGAGTTTACTTGGGACAAAGTTTGTCCATACATACCAGTACAATTCAAGTGTACCGACGTCCCTTTTGCCGGGGACGCTACATTCGTGTTATGATTGTAGGTGGATCAGTAGCAGGCACTTCAGCTCATCGGCAGTAGTATCCTTCTCCTTCCACTGCCCGTTTTGGTGAGCCCCTTTCTTCCTTGGGGCCCTGTGTGGTTCATGCCACTTTTGTTTAGATTTCATTTTGGTTTTGTAAGGTATAGCCGGAGCCTTGTTACCGGCAAGTATTGTATTCCCTTTTTGTATCCTAGAGGCTCTGTAGACATGTAAACTGTGGGACTCCAGTCTTATGACCGGTCGTTTTAGAAAATTACGCCCCAATCCCTAATTTAACTGTTCCCCTAAGTTCATTTCTGCTATTGTGGGTTGCCGGGAGAGTCAGTTCCAAAAATATGAGCATTTTGGGACACTTAGTCCCTAAATAAGAGCTTTGAAACTAGAAAACGGTCCGTAGCCGGAACAGTGTTAAGACGATCTCGGAACGGAAATCCGATGGTTCCATTAGCTCCGTTAGGTGATTTCGGGGTTAGGAGCGCGTTCGGAATGTATTTTGGAGGTCCGTAGCTCAATTAGGCTTGAAATGCCGAAGGTTGAAATTTTGGCGAATCCGATCGATAGGTGAGATTTTGATCCGGGGTCGGAATGGAATTTCGACAATTTCTGTAGCTTCGTTATGTGATTTTGGATATGTCCGCAAATTTTCAGGTCATTCGGACGTCGTTTGGACGGGTTTTTGATCGAATGTGCAATTCGGAAAGTTTTAAGAAATTTAGGCTTGAATTCGATGTGAATTATGGGAATTGATGTTGTTAGACGTGTTTTGAGGATTTGAGCAAGTTCGAATAAGGTATTAAGATGTGTTGGTATGTTTGGATGAGGTCCCGGGGGCCTCGGGGTGATTTCGGATGGTTAAACGGGAGAAATTGTGGGAGAAATGCAGGTTGGGATCCTGCTTCTGTTGTTTCCGCTCCTGCGGAATTTTGGGCGCAGGAGCGTGTCCGCAGAAGCGGACGAGATGCGCAGGAGCGGCTCTTTCCGCAGAAGCGGAATCCAATCCGCTGAAGCGGGGTCGCTGGTGCGATGCCAGGGATCGCAGAAGCGGACGGGGAGAAATGGACATGGTCCGCAGAAGCGGACATCTTACCGTTTGGGCGAGACCGCAGAAGCGGTCAGTTATGCGCAGAGGCGGACTTGTCCGCAGAAGCGGATGCTTCTTCGCAGAAGCGGAGCCGCTTAAGCGGCCCTCTTGTTCGCAGAAGCGGAAATGGCCGGCCAGGCCTGGAACCGCTGAAGCGACCCTTTGGTCGCGGATACGGACGCGTAGAAGCGGAAAATATTCCGCAGAAGCGAAAATCGCTGTAAGTAAGTGTATCAGAAGTTAGAAAATTTCAGAAAACATTTTAACATTTGGGGGTCTCGGCTTAAGGGCGATTTTGGGCGATTTTGAGGAGGAAATCAAGGGAAATCATCAGGTAATCAACTATGAACTCATATTATGATTAGTATTGACAAATCATGCAATTATATCATGAAAATGGAGGAATTTGGGGTAATTATGGAGGGTTTAGCCCTAGTCTTGGACTTTAGAAAATCAAGGTTTTGAATGGGCAAATGGAGTCCGATTTTGGTAAAATTGATATGCTTAGACTCGTATTGAAATGAGGGTTCCGAATATGTGACTTTCGTGATTTTTCGATAAGCGTACCGAAAGTCGGGTTTTGGCAACTTGTGGGTTTTGGTGAATTTTGAGTTATTTTGATTGGGTAATGCCCAATTGGCCTATTTGGATGTGATTCTATTGATTTTTATCAGATTCTACTCTTGTGGAGGCCGACATTCGTGGCAAGAGGGTTATTACTTAGCGGTTTTGTACCGGAATTGAGGTAAGTGGCTTGTCTAACCTCGTGTGGGGGAACTTACACCCCTAGGATATTATGTGATAGTTTAAATGCCTTGTACGCGAGGTGACGGGCGTGTACATGCGCTGGTTGTTGTAACACACACTTTACTTGAATTGTCTGATTTGTGATATTCCTGCTCTTAGCTGATAAAAGCCTTACCATTACCCGGTAGTACTTAGAAAAGCATGATTAACTAGGATTCAACATGTTTAATTGCCTAGTTGATTTACTTGAATTCTTGATAAATTGTTGGCACTAATTTCGGTGAAATTGTAATTTAACATTATATTCTCTCTGTGTGTTTCTTATTTGATGTGTTGGTGGACTGCGGGTTCAATTCCCGGAGATCCCAGGGCTGTGGGTTCGATTCCCAGAGACCCGGAGTGATATTGTTTGTGGACTGCGGGTTCGATTCCCGGAGACCTAGGGCTGTGGGTTCGATTCCTAGAGACCCGGCGTGATATTGGTAGGGACTACGGGTTCGATTCCCGAGATCCTGAGTTATTGGTAGGGAATACGGGTTCGATTCCCGAGATCCTGAGTTATTGGTAGGGACTGCGGGTTCGATTCCGGAGATCCTGAGTTATTGAGATATTATTGAGACATGGGCTGCGGGTTCGATTCCCGGAGACCCAGAGGTACTGAGAATGGGACTGTGGGTTCAATTCCCACAGATCCTGGATTTATTTATTTGAGTTGGTTATTTGTTGTTAGCTTAATCGTAGACAGTTGCAGTAATTATCATAATGTTGTTATTTCGGAAATTGTTATCATATAAATTGTTTATTTTGTTTTCATCATTACATTATTGTTTTCTCAGTAGGGCCCTGACCTACCTCGTCACTACTCCATCGAGGTTAGGCTTGGCACTTACTGAGTACCGCCGTGGTGTACTCATGCTACTCTTGTGCACACTTTTGTTGTGCAGATCCAGGTACATCAGAGCAGGCTCGTATTAGGTGATTCTGCAGCTTTCTGGGAGACTTCGAGGTATGATCTCCTACGTCCGCGGATCCGGAGGCTTCCCTTCTATTCTAGTATTACTAGTTGACATTTTCTTCATTTCGTTGTTAGATACTCTTTACACATAGAGCCACAGTTGTATTTCTCTTTTAGTATGTGTTACCGTGGGTTTCCGGATCTTGGTAGTGTTTATTTATTGTGTGACAGATGTATGTGTCAAGTGGCACGGATTACATATCTTTTATGTTATTTTCCGCTGTTTCTTATTTAAGTAATTAAAACTTATAGATTCCGCAACGTGTTAGGCTTACCTAGTCGTGGGGACTGGGTGCCATCACGACAGGTTCACAATTGGTGAACTAGGGTCGTGACAAGTTGGTATCAGAGCTCTAGGTTCATAGGAGTCACGGGACACGGACCGGTTACTTAGAGTCTCGCTGATCGATACGGAGACGTCTGTATTTATCTACGAGGGGCTATGTAACTGTTTAGGAAACTCTTCATTTCTTTTGGATTCCTTGTCGTGCGACATTATTGGCATCAAAAAAATCTAAACTACTGCTTTCTATTCTCTCACAGATGGTGAGGACACGAGCTAACCGCGATGATCAGGTACCCGCGCCCCCTGTTGCTGCCGTCAGAGGCCGGGGCCGAGGTAGAGGACGAGGACGCGCCCGAGGTGCAGCCACAGCACCATCGCGCGCTGCCGCTGAGGTGCCACCGGTAGACCAGGTTGGAGCGCAGGCACCTGGTACACCGACTACAGCTGCTACTACTCCAGCACTACAGGAGACCCTGGCTCAGTTCATGAGCATGTATACCACTTTAGCCCAGGCAGGACTGCTTCCTCTTGTTGCAGCTACATCTCAGGCCGGGGGAGGGGCCCGGACTCCCGTAGCCGTTACACCGGAGCAGCGTGTGCCAGTGGGACATGTTCCAGATGTTTTGGTTATGCCTCCTGCCGCCCCAGCACAACCGGGAGGTGGACCAGCTGCCTCTGAGGACGAGCAGCGTAGATTGGAGAGGTTCAAGAAATATGACCCTCCAGTGTTTAGTGGTTTGGCTTGAGATGATGCATTGGGTTTTCTAGAGGAGTGTCATCGTATTCTTCGTACTATGGGGATTGTGGAGACCAGCGGGGTTTCCTTCACTACGTTTCAGTTTCGTGGGACCGCTTATGATTGGTGGCGCACGTATGAGTTGGATAGTCCGGAGGAGTCCGCTTCGTTGACCTGGACGCAGTTTTCAAATCTGTTTTTGACGGAGTTTGTTCCCCAGAGCCTTAGGGATTCTTGGCGCTCGGAGTTTGAGCGGTTGCGACAGGGCTCCATGTCAGTATCGGAGTATGCCATCAGTTTCACCCGTCTGGCCAGGCATGCACCGGCCTTGGTAGCCACGGTTCGGGAGAGAGTACGGAGATTTATTGAGGGCTTGATTCCGCCTATCCGATCCAGCATGGCCAGAGAGTTGGAGACAGATATATCTTATCAGCAGGCAGTTAGCATTGCCAGGGAGGATCGAGAGTATGCTCCCTAGAGAGCGGGGAGATAGAGAGGCCAAGAGGTCTCGTGAGTCGGGCCATTTCTCTGGTGCCCGCACTTCAGCAGCCGGTCGTTTTGGCAGGGGTTATTCCGGTCGACCAGTTCACTCGGCATTGCCCGCAGCAGGTAGTACTCCAGGTCTTCCAGCACCTCAGGAGCCTTATTATGCTCCCCCAGTTTCCAGTGCACCTCCTGCACGGGGTCCTTCCAGGGGTCAGACTAGTGGGGTTGAGGCCGGTCAGTCACAGCCACCGCGTCCTCTCACAGCTTGTTTTGAGTGCGGGGATACTCGCCACCTGGTTAGGGAGTGCCCCAGGCGTAGGAGGGGAGCACCTCACCAGTCTTCGCAGCATCAGCGTGGTTCTCAGGGTCAGCAGGCTATCATTCCAGCTCCAGCTGCTATTCCACCTGCCCAGCCAGCCAGGGGCGGGGGTCAGGGTTCTAGAGGCCGCCCTCGAGAGGGGGGACAGGGCCAGATTCTATGCTATTCCCGATCGCGCCGCGGCTGTTGCATCCGACTCTGTTATCACGGTATTATTCTGGTTAGTCACGGGGAGGCATCGGTTCTATTCGACCCTGGTTCCACCTTTTCATATGTGTCTTCTTACTTTGCTTCTCATCCGGGTGTGCCTCGGGATTCTTTGAGTGCCCCCATTTATGTTTCCACTCCGGTGGGTGATTCTTTGGCGGTGGACCGCGTATATCGGTCGTGTTTGATTACTATTTGTGATTTTGAGACCAGAGCGGATTTTGCTGCTCGGGATGGTCGATTTTGATATTATTCCGGGCATGGACTGGTTGTCGCCCCATTATGCTATTCTTGATTGTCACGCCAAGACCGTGACGCTGGCTATGCCGGGCATTCCACGTATTGAGTGGAGTGGTACTCTAGATCACACCCCTAGCCGTGTTATTTCTTTTCTCAGAGCTCAGCGTATGGTTGAGAAGGGGTGTGCTGCTTATCTAGCCTATGTGCGGGACGTCAGTATTGACACTCCCTCTATTGATTCTGTTCATGTGGTACGTGACTTTGCTGATGTATTTCCAGCTGATCTTCCGGGCATGCCGCCCGACAGAGATATTGACTTTGCTATTGACTTGTTGCCGGGCACTCAGCCCATTTCTATTTCACCGTACCGTATGGCTCCTCCTGAGCTGAAGGAGTTGAAGGATCAGTTACAGGAGTTATTGGTCAAGGGTTTTATTCGACCCAGTGTTTCGCCTTGGGGTGCTCCTGTATTGTTTGTGAAGAAAAAGGACGGTTCTATGCGTATGTGTATTGACTATCGTCGGCTGAATAAGGTTACAGTGAAGAACCGGTATCCTTTGCCCCGTATTGATGATTTATTTGACCAGTTACAGGGCGCACATGTGTTTTCTAAGATTGATTTGCGCTCCGGGTATCACCAGCTGAAGATTCGGGAGCCAGATATCCCGAAGACTGCCTTCAGGACCCGGTATGGTCACTATGAGTTCCTCGTGATGTCTTTTGGGTTGACTAATGCCCCAGCAGCATTTATGCATTTGATGCACAGTGTGTTCAGGCCTTATCTGGACTCGTTCGTGATTGTCTTCATTGATGATATTCTAGTATATTCTCGGAGTCGGGAAGAGCACGAGCAGCATTTGAGGATAGTGCTTCAGATCCTGAGGGAGAAGCAACTTTATGCCAAGTTCTCTAAATGTGAATTTTGGTTGAGTTCTGTGGCATTTTTGGGCCACGTGGTGTCGAGTGATGGTATTCGAGTAGATCCGAGGAAGGTGGAGGCCGTGCAGAGTTGGCCCAGACCCTCCTCCGCTACCGAGATACGCAGTTTCCTTGGTTTGGCGGGCTACTACCGTCGTTTCGTAGAGGGGTTCTCTTCGATTGCAGCACCTATGACTAGATTGACCCAAAAGGGTGCCCCTTTTCGGTGGACAGACGAGTGTGAGGCGAGCTTTCAGAAGCTCAAGACAGCTTTGACTTCGGCCCCTATATTGATGTTGCCTACAGGTTCGGGGTCCTATACGGTATATTGTGATGCCTCACGAGTTGGACTCGGTGCGGTATTGATGCAGGACGGTAAGGTGATTGCCTACGCGTCGAGACAGCTGAAGGTGCATGAGAAGAATTACCCTGTTCATGATTTGGAGCTAGCTGCCATTGTTCATGCCTTAAAAATTTGGCGTCATTATTTATATGGGGTTCCTTCTGAGATCTACACTGATCACCGGAGCTTGCAGCATTTGCTTAAGCAGAAGGACCTGAATATGCATTAGAGGAGATGGTTGGAGCTATCGAAGGACTATGATATTACTATTCTCTATCATCCGGGCAAGGCTAATGTAGTTGCCGATACCTTGAGTCATCGAGCAGAGAGTTTGGGGAGTTTGGCATATCTACCAGCTTCGGAGAGGCCTATGGCGATGGATGTTCAGGCTTTGGCCAGGCAGTTTGTTAGACTGGATCTTTCGGAGCCCAGCCGGGTTCTAGCTTGTGTGGTTTCTCGGTCTTCTCTATTTGACCGCATCAGGGAGCGTCAGTTCGACGACCCTCATTTGCTTGTCCTTCGGGATAGAGTTCGGCGTGGTGATGCTCGAGATGTTACCATCGGGGATGATGGAGTTATGAGGATGCAGGGGCGTATCTGTGTGCCCAATGTAGATGATCTTCGAGAGCTGATTCTAGCAGAGGCCCATAGTTCGCGGTATTCCATCCATTCGGGTGCCGCGAAGATGTATCAGGACTTGAAACAGCATTACTGGTGGAGGCGGATGAAGAGGGATATAGTTGATTATGTTTCTAGATGCCTCAACTGCCAGCAGGTGAAGTATGAGCATCGGCGCCCGGGTGGATTGATGCAGCGGATTGAGATTCCAGAGTGGAAATGGGAGCGCATCACCATGGACTTTGTATCTGGGCTTCCACGGACTATTAGGAAGTTTGATTCTATTTGGGTTATTGTGGATCGGTTGACCAAGTCCGCCCATTTTATACCGGTGAGCACTACTTATTCATCGGAACGACTGGCGGAGATCTATATCAAGGAGATAGTTCGGCTGCATGGTATTCCAGTTTCTATCATTTCAGATAGAGGCACTCAGTTCACTTCACGGTTCTGGAGAGCTGTACAGCAGGAATTAGGTACTCGGGTGGAGCTGAGCACAGCATTTCACCCCCAGACTGATGGGCAGTCCGAGTGCACTATTCGGATTTTGGAGGATATGCTCCGTGCGTGCGTGATTGAGTTTGGAGGTTCATGGGATCACTTCTGCCACTGGCGGAGTTTGCTTATAACAATAGCTACCAGTCCAGTATTCAGATGGCACCGTATGAGGCCCAATATGGTAGGAGGTGCAGGTCTCCCGTGGGTTGGTTTGAGCCGGGCGAGGCCAGGTTACTAGGTACTGATATGGTTCAGGAGGCTATGGACAAGGTCAAGGTGATTCGGGACAGACTTCGTGCGGCCCAGTCTAGACAGAAGAGTTATGCGGACAAGAAGGTTCGCGATGTGGCTTTTATGGTGGGTGAGCGGGTTCTGCTTCGAGTCTCGCCCATGAAGGGCGTTATGAGGTTTGGGAAGAAAGGGAAGCTGAGTCCTAGATTTATTGGCCCTTTTGAGATTTTGAGTCGTATTGGGGAGGTTGCTTATGAGTTGGCCATACCTCCCAGCCGCCTAGCCGGAGTTCACCCCGTATTTCATGTCTCCATGCTCCGGAGATACCATGGTGACCCGTCGCACGTGTTGGATTTCACATCCGTTCAGCTAGACAAGGATCTGTCTTATGTTGAGGAGCCAGTAGCCATTCTAGACAGGCAAGTCAGAAAGCTAAGGTCAAAGAACATCGCTTCGGTAAAGGTTCGGTGGCGGGGCCAGCCGGTCGAGGAGGCGACTTGGGAGACCGAGCAGGATATGCGCAGCCAGTACCCTCATCTTTTCACTACTCCGGGTATGTTTTCTATGCTCGTTCGAGGACGAACGAATCTTTAAGTGTGGGAAGATGTAACGACCCGACCGGTCGTTTTAGAAAATTACGCCCCAATCCCTAATTTAACTGTTCCCCTAAGTTCATTTCTGCTATTGTGGGTTGCGGGGAGAGTCGTTTCCAAAAATTTGAGCATTTTGGGACACTTAGTCCCTAAATAAGAGCTTTGAAACTAGAAAACGGTCCGTAGCCGGAACAGTGTTAAGACGATCTCGGAACGGAAATCGGATGGTTCCATTAGCTCCGTTAGGTGATTTCGGGGTTAGGAGCGCGTTCGGAATGTATTTTGGAGGTCCGTAGCTCAATTAGGCTTGAAATGCCGAAGGTTGAAATTTTGGCAAATCCGATCGATAGGTGAGATTTTGATCCGGGGGTCGGAATGGAATTCGACAATTTCTGTAGCTTCGTTATGTGATTTTGGATATGTCCGCAAATTTTCAGGTCATTCGGACGTCGTTTGGACGGGTTTTTGATCGAATGTGCAATTCGGAAAGTTTTAAGAAATTTAGGCTTGAATTCGATGTGAATTATGGGAATTGATGTTGTTAGACGTGTTTTGAGGATTTGAGCAAGTTCGAATAAGGTATTAAGATGTGTTGGTATGTTTGGATGAGGTCCCGGGGGCCTCGGGGTGATTTCGGATGGTTAAACGGGAGAAATTGTGGAAGAATTGCAGGTTGGGATCCTGCTTCTATTGTTTCCGCTCCTGCGGAATTTTGGGCGCAGGAGCGTGTCCGCAGAAGCGGACGAGATGCGCAGGAGCGGCTATTTCCGCAGAAGCGGAATCCAATCCGCTGAAGCGGGGTCGCTGGTGCGATGCCAGTGATCGCAGGAGCGGACGGGGAGAAATGGACATGGTCCGTAGAAGCGGACATTTTACCGTTTGGGCGTGACCGCAGAAGCGGATGCTTCTTCGCAGAAGCGGATCCGCTTAAGCGGCCCTCTTGTTCGCAGAAGCGGAAATGGCCGGCCAGGCCTGGAACTGCTGAAGCGACCCTTTGGTCGCGGATACGGATGCGTAGAAGCGGAAAATGTTCCGCAGAAGCGAAAATCGCTGTAAGTAAGTGTATCAGAAGTTAGAAAATTTCAGAAAACATTTTAACATTTGGGGGTCTCGGCTTAAGGGCGATTTTGGGCGATTTTGAGGAGGAAATCAAGGGAAATCATCAGGTAATCAACTATGAACTCATATTATGATTAGTATTGATAAATCATGCAATTATATCATGAAAATGGAGGAATTTGGGGTAATTATGGAGGGTTTAGCCCTAGTCTTGGACTTTAGAAAATCAAGGTTTTGAATGGGCAAATGGAGTCCGATTTTGGTAAAATTGATATGCTTAGACTCGTATTGAAATGAGGGTTCCGAATATGTGACTTTCGTGATTTTTCTATAAGCGTACCGAAAGTCGGGTTTTGGCAACTTGTGGGTTTTGGTGAATTTTGAGTTATTTTGATTGGGTAATGCCCAATTGGCCTATTTTGATGTGATTCTATTGATTTTTATCAGGATTCTACTCTTGTGGAGGCCGACATTCGTGGCAAGAGGGTTATTACTTAGCGGTTTTGTACCGGAATTGAGGTAAGTGGCTTGTCTAACCTCGTGTGGGGGAACTTACACCCCTAGGATATTATGTGATAGTTTAAATGCCTTGTACGCGAGGTGACGGGCGTGTACATGCGCTGGTTGTTGTAACACACACTTTACTTGAATTGTCTGATTTGTGATATTCCTGCTCTTAGCTGATAAAAGCGTTACCATTACCCGGTAGTACTTAGAAAAGCATGATTAACTAGGATTCAACATGTTTAATTGCCTAGTTGATTTACTTGAATTCTTGATAAATTGTTGGCACTAATTTCGGTGAAATTGTAATTTAACATTATATTCTCTCTGTGTGTTTCTTATTTGATGTGTTGGTGGACTGCGGGTTCAATTCCCGGAGATCCCAGGGCTGTGGGTTCGATTCCCAGAGACCCGGAGTGATATTGTTTGTGGACTGCGGGTTCGATTCCCGGAGACCTAGGGCTGTGGGTTCGATTCCCAGAGACCCGGCGTGATATTGGTAGGGACTACGGGTTCGATTCCCGAGATCCTGAGTTATTGGTAGGGACTACGGGTTCGATTCCCGAGATCCTGAGTTATTGGTAGGGACTACGGGTTCGATTCCCGGAGATCCTGAGTTATTGAGATATTATTGAGACATGGGCTGCGGGTTCGATTCCCGGAGACCCAGAGGTACTGAGAATGGGACTGTGGGTTCAATTCCCACAGATCCTGGATTTATTTATTTGAGTTGGTTATTTGTTGTTAGCTTAATCGTAGACAGTTGCAGTAATTATCATAATGTTGTTATTTCGGAAATTATTATCATATAAATTGTTTATTTTGTTTTCATCATTACATTATTGTTTTCTCAGTAGGGCCCTGACCTACCTCGTCACTACTCCATCGAGGTTAGGCTTGGCACTTACTGAGTACCGCCGTGGTGTACTCATGCTACTCTTCTGCACACTTTTGTTGTGCAGATCCGGGTACATCAGAGCAGGCTCGTACTAGGTGATTCTGCAGCTTTCTGGGAGACTTCGAGGTATGATCTGCTACGTCCGCGGATCCGGAGGCTTCCCTTCTATTCTAGTATTACTAGTTGACATTTTCTTCATTTCGTTGTTAGATACTCTTTACACATAGAGCCACAGTTGTATTTCTCTTTTAGTCTGTGTTACCGTGGGGTTCCGGATCTTGGTAGTGTTTATTTATTATGTGACGGATGTATGTGCCAAGTGGCACGGATTACATATCTTCTATGTTATTTTCCGCTGTTTCTTATTTAAGTAATTATAATTTATAGATTCCGCAACGTGTTAGGCTTACCTAGTCGTGGGGACTGGGTGCCATCACGACATGTTCACAATTGGTGAACTAGGGTCGTGACACTCCAGGACTATGTATACATTATGTTATGTCGGGCGTTGTAAAAACTGCAAACTTGCTAATAAATCACTCGTATAGTTTTATTTGTGTAATGTGAAATCATTCATGGTTAGTAATATATTTGGTTAATGAGAAACAGTCATCACAGGGGTAACGCGTGGGAATGAAAGGCACCCAGGTCCGCTTGACTGGGGCAACCCGGTCAGGCGCCAGTCATGTTCCTTGATTTGGGGCGTGACAAATTTGCTTGGGGCAAAAATCACATGCTCACAGCAGCCCCTTTTTGTTCAAGAACACGCAGAGCTTCAGTGCAAAGATAAGTGGGCAGTAATGAGGGATTCTTGCCCATTTTTATATTTCGTGTGAAGCATTTTTGAAAGTTTTGATCGCATCATGCTTCATGGATTGCCTACATATCCTGGGCTAAACAAGAATCAGGTCAGCGTAGTTCTGGAATGTCTGGTAGTTGAGACTACCAAGGAGCTGTGATCTTATTGCTGTTGCTTGTTGTCACTACTTGCTGATCCCTTATTACACTGTGGTAAAGATAAAAGAATCTAGCCTAAGCTATGCTCAATGATTTACAAAAATCCTATCTATGTCTTCTAGCTTGTTCTTGTGTTGAAATTTTACCTTGCATAACTTTGATTGTGTCCATTATTCAGGTGGACTCCTGCTTACTATTGTTTGAAAAAGTATTCTCTTGTTCTTCAGGTGGGCGCCTGATTATAGCTTGCTTGAAATGTATTCCCTTGTTCTTCAGGTGGGCACCTGATTACAGCTTGCTTTTAAATGTATTCCCTTGTTCTTCAGGTGGGCGCCTGATTACAACTTATCTTGAAATGTATTCCCCTGTTCTTTAGGTGGGCTTCTGATTACAGCTTGCATTGAAATGTATTCCATTGTGTTTCAGGTAGGCACATGATTACGACTTGTTTTGAAATGTATTCCCTCGTTCTTCAGGTGCGTTCCTCATTATAGCTTGCATTGAAATGTATTCATTGAAATTGCAAATGTATTCCCTTGTTCTTCAGGTGGGTGCATACTGTCATCTTAAATACAAAGAAATATTTGCTGCCCCAGTATGGCGCTTGGGTATACCATGTTATTAAATATCAGAATTTAAAGATGAATTTCAAATAATACTTCCCTTATTTCCCAGGTGGGTGCCTGCTTTCAACATGATTTTGAAATATATTCCCTTATTCTTCAGGTGGGCGCCTACTTTTAGCTTAAAAAGTATTCCCTTTTTTTCAAGTGGGCACCTGTTTTTCAACTTGAAAAAGTACTCCCTTGTTTTTAGGCGGGCGCCTGTTTTCAACTTGAAAACGTATTCCCTTATTTTTCAGGTGGGCGCCTATTTTAAACTTGAAAAGATATTCCCTTATTATTCAGGTGGGCATCTGCTTGGAACTTGAAAAGATATTCCCTTATTATTCAGGTGGGTGCCTGCTTGCAACTTGAAAAGATGTTTCCTTATTATTCAGGTGGGCGCCTTCTTGTAACTTGAAAAGTTATTCCCTTATTATTAAGGTAGGCGCCTGCTTGTAACTTGAAAAGATATTCCCTTATTATTCAGGTGGGCGCATGCTTGCAACTTGAAAAGACATTCCCTTATTATTCAGGTGGATGTCTGCTTGCTAGTTGAAAATATATTCCCTTATTATTCAGGTGGGCGCCTGCTTTCAACTTGAAAAGATATTCCCTTATTATTCAGGTGGGCGCCTGCTTGCAACTAGAAAAACATATTCCCTTATTATTCAGGTGGGCACCTGCTTGCATTATGCAAAACAAAGAAAATTTCCGCCCCAGTTTGATAACTGGGTGTAACATATTCAATTTTTAAAATAATAGGTAATACTTCCCTTATTATCTAGGTGGGTGCCTTATTGCAACTTGAAAAGATATTCCCTTATTATTCAAGTGGGTGCCTGCTTGCTACTTGAAAAGATATTGCCTTAGTATTTAGGTGGGCGCCTGCTTTCCACTTGGAAAGATATTCCCTTATTATTCAAGTGGGCGCCTGCTTGCAACTTGAAAAAGATATTCCCTTATTATTCAGGTGGGGGCCTGCTTGCAGCTTGTAAAAGATATTCCCATATTATTCAGGTGGGCGCCTGCTTGCAACTTAAAAAAGATATTCCCTTATTATTCAGGCTGGCGCCTGCATTCCTTATACAAAACAAAGTAAATTTCTACCCCAGTTTGATAACTGGGTGTAACATATTCAATTTTTAAAATAAAAGGTAATACTTCCCTTATTATCCAGGTGGGTGCCTGATTACTAGTTTTTGAGATAGATTCCATCACCTATAGTCGCATTCTTTTGAACCGTTTTCCCTCATTTTCCAGGTGGGTGCCTGATTGCTCAAATTTGTGCTCCCCTGTTATCCACATTGGTCACATTCACTTTAAAGTGATTAGTAAGAATTTGAATCTTTTGTTCTTGTTCTAATCCAAGAATAATTTGTTAGTATAAAACGGTGGTTTGGTGCTGCATTTTTGTTGGCCTTGCTTCCTTGTTTGAATTTTGTCCGTCTTGCTTCTTATATTGCCTCGCCATAACTTCTGGCTGTCTTTCAAAATTTTCTAAGCCCAACAGTTTTCCTTGTGACCCTTATCCTGTTGTTTCTTTTCCCTTTGCTTTTCTCCAACTATATGATTGACATATGTCCTTTTGTTTCAATTGTCATTTGATGAACCCCAATCTCGTTGTGCCATATAACTAATAAGCTAGTAATTAACTTCGACTCATAATGTCTTATAGACAGATTTCAAAAAAATGAAACGTAATGACCCTGAAGTTTTGAGGGTATGAATACTTTTAAAAATAAAAGGACGAGACTTATCTGAGTGGGAAGGTTGATTCATTTGATCATGCCATGCATTCGGATTAACAGACCCAGCATGTCCAACCAATCAACTATCAATTGACATTTTTTCAAACTTTATTTCACCACCCAAACTTTGATTTCTTTGCCGCTTTTCTTCCATAAACTTCTTTCTCACTTTCGCCTTATGGTGCCCGTAAGGGTTTTCACCAATAAGACTCTCTTATTTCATTTCTCTCAGCTCACATCGCCTTAAGGTTCACGTGAGGGTGCGATGACCCAAAGGGTCATCACCTGCTTTCCTCATTTGTTCCACACTTCCAAGGCCTTGAAAACGTCATTCTATGATGCCTCGATTTACGTGCACGATCCGGGCATGTAGCCGGAAAGATTTTGTGATAGAATATATGAATTCTATGAGAAATTTGAAGAAAAATGATATTAATATTGATATGGTTGACTTCGGTCAACATTTTGGTAAACGGACCCGGACCCGAGATCGGACGGCCCCGGATGGTCCGTAGGAAAATATGGGACTTGGACATGCATCCGGAGTCGAATTCTGAGGCCTAGATCCCAAGTTATGAATTTTTCTGTGAAATTGTTTTTGCTGTAATTATTAAAGGAAAATGAATTAAATGACCATGGTATCGGGCTCGTATTTTGGTTCCGATGCCCGGTACAAGTCTTAAATATTATATATGTGCTTTCTGCAAAATTTGGTGACATTTGGATGTCGTTTGAGATGTTTTGGACCTTGAAATCCTAGTTCGAAATTTTTTAAAACCAAAAGTATGAAAATCATGAACTTGAGGCTTGAATTGGTGAAAACGATGTGATATTGGCGATGTGATCGCACGAGCAAGTTTGTAATGTGTTTTTGATGTTGTGTACATGTTTGGTTAGGAGCCCGGGGGGCTCGGGCAAAGATTTGATAGGCCGTTGGATCAATTTCTGCATTTTAACACTGCTGGTTTTTCACCCATCTGTTGGCTTCGCAAATGCGAAGATTTTCTCGCTAATGCGAGAAGTCCCAGGCTGGCCTTGGTTCTCAAATGCGAAGATGGCAGGGGAGTGAAGGGGTTCGCAAATGCGAACCATACCTCGCAACTGCGAGGCCTTCAGTAAAAGGTCCAGCTTCGCAAATGCGACTAAAATGTCGCAAATACGAAGGCCCCAGCAGTTCAGCTTAGTTCGCAAATGCGAACTTAATATTGCAAATGCGATGCTGACAGTCCCCAAGCCTGCTATGTTCGCAAATGAGAACAAAAGTTCGCATTTGCGATATCCGCAGCTGTGCAATTTTATACTTAAACGAATTTTAAAGATCATTCTTCATTCTTTCAAAAACCCAAACATCACACACGACCTCTCAAGAGCAATTTCACTCCAAAGCAATTGTAAGTCACTTTTTACTTAATTCTTTCAATTCCTAACAACATTACACATGTTTGTCAATAGAAATCAAAGGTTTTCATGGTAGAAATTCATGTTTTTGAGTAGAACCTAAGGTTTTCATGAATTGGGCAATTGGACCTCGAATTGAGGTACGATTTTGAAACAAATCATATATTTGAACTCGTGGGGGAATGGGTAACCGGATTTTGGTCCGAACCCGGAGTACCGACCACGTGGGCTAGGGTTTTAGGAAATTTTGGGGTAAACTTTGAGAAAACCATTTTAAGCATTCAAACCAAGTTAATTAGTATTTATTAATATAATGGAATCAATTGTGATTAGATTCGAGCTAGTTGAAAGTGGAAATTCGGGGAAAAAGCTATAATTGAAGAGTAATTTGGACTTCAAAGCTAGAGGAAAGTGTTTGTTCTATCCTAGCTTGAGGGAATAGGATTGTGTGCTATGTGCTATGTGATCGAGTGCGGTATATGGGCTGTGGTGACGAGCATCCTTACACTGGCATCTTGCATGACCATGAGTCATTGTTATTACTTGTTGTGAGACATGATTGATGATAAATTGTTGAACCCTTGCCGGGTTGTATAATTGTTATTGTTCTCCCTTGCCGGGACTTGTTGTGAAGTGAGATATTGATTTTCCTTGCGAGGACTTGTTGTGAAGTGAGATATTGATTGCCCTTGCCAGGATGTTTCATAATTTTGTTGTTTTCTTTCTCTGCCCTTAACTGTGATTGTTATTTGGGTGAGGAACAGTGGTAATGCACGAAGGGTGATGTCGTGCTTTGATTTATTGATTATGCACGAAGGTTAATGCCGTGCCTTGTTATTGATTATGCACGAAGGTTAATGTCGTGCCATGTTATTGATTATGCATGAAGGATCATGTCGTGCCTCGTTATTGAACCATGTACGAAGGATCATGCCGTACCATGGATGTGAGGATGAGAGTAAAAGCACGAAGGGTGATGCCGTGCACTTTATTTGTTTGTTTGGTGAGGATGAGAGTAAAAGCACGAAGGGTGATGCAGTGCACTTTATTTGCTTATTTGGTGAGGATGAGAGTAAAAGCATGAAGGGTGATGTCGTGCAACAAGTGGCCATTCCTTGACCTGATATTACCTGTTTTCCATTATACTTTGTTTTCTTTGTGGACTTATTAACTATTGTTAATTGTTGAGTTCTTCTGAGATATTCCTTGTTGAGTTGTTACTTGATTATTTCTCGTTATCTTGTGGTATATATATATATATATATATATATATATATAACTGTATATATATATATATATATATATATATATATATATATAACTGCACAGGTTTATGTGGGTGTGTGGTCCTAAGCTTGTCACTACTTCGCTGGGATAGGCCAGGCACTTACCAGCACATGAGGTCGGATTGTGCTGATACTGCACTTCTATGCATTTTTGCACAGGTCCAGGTTTCGATCAGGAGCAGCAGTAGTAGATATTTTGCATGGGAGTTGAGCATATTGACACCGAGGTAGCTTGCAGGCGTCCGCAGGCCCGGCGTCTCTTCTTTTTACTTAAGTTATTAGCTGTAGTGTCCTTGTTCCGAGACAAACGGATTATGTTATATTTCTTTCACACCTTTATGTGTAGTATTCAGTAGTAGTTCGTGAGTTGGTGACTCCACGTCTTGGGTAGAGGATTTCAGTATTGTTTTACCTTGAAACTGCTTATCTCTATTTTTATAAAGTCTTCTGCACTTATTTAATTAAGGTTATGATTTTGATTGCTAAATTGAATATGAAATATTGCTAAAGACAGGATAGTGTGAATAAAGTGGCTTGCCTAGCTACCACGAGTAGGCGCCATCATGATCCCGATGTTGGGGGAAAATCCGGGTCGTGACAAGTTGGTATTAGAGCTCTAGGTTACATAGGTCTCACCACTCACGAACAAGCTTAGTAGAGTTTGAGAGGTAGGTACGGAGACGTGTGTACTTTTCCTCCAGAGTCTATTGAGTTAGGAAAAAGTCTCTCATTTGTTCCTTCTTGTCGTGCGATTTGTTACTCAAATACTGATTGAACTTCTACTCTGTCCTTTTGCAGATGGTGAGGACACGCTTTTCTTTATCCGCTGACCAGCAGCCCGAGCCCCAGGCAGCTCCCGTGAGGAGTAGGGCCCGAGGCCGAATCGGAGGCCGTGGTAGCGGTAGAGCTCAGCCCCGCGCAACTATTCCAGAGGTGGAGCCTCATATTGAGACTGGCGAGGAGGTTCCAGTCCCAGCAGCTCCAGTGGGCCCAACTTAGGTCCCAGGAGAGGCTTTATTTACCCCGGATCTTCGGGAGGCTTTGGTCAGAATAGCGGGATTTATGGACAGCGTTGCCAAAGCAGGTTTATTGCCAGTTGCACCAGCTGCTTCCCAGGCTAGAGGAGGGGCCTAGACTCCTGTTGCTCGTACTCTAGAGCCAGTAGCTCCTCAGCCTCAGGCACCAGTGGTTCAGCCAGCTGTGGCCACTCAGTCAGGTACCACAACTCAGGCCGGAGATGGAGCCGCCATGACTTCTGATTCTTTTTGGAGACTTGATCGGTTCTCCAAGATGTTAACCACTACCTTCAGCGGTGCCACATCGGAGGATCCTCGGGATTTCTTATTCAGTTGCCATGAGATTCTCAAGACCATGGGGATAGTGGAGTCCAATGTAGTTGACTTCTATACATTCAGGCTTTCAGGATTCGCCAAGACTTGGTGGAGGGATTATTGTTTGACTTGACCAGCAGGGTCCCCGGCTCTATCATGGGATCAGGTTTGCAGAGTTATTTCTGGAGAAGTTTCTCCCTGTTACTCGGCGGGATGCACTTCGGAGGCAGTGTGAGCGCCTTCAGCAGGGCACTATGACTGTCACTCAGTATGAGACGAGATTTGTTGATTTGGCACGTCATGCAGTGGTGATATTTCCCACTGAGCGGTAGAGGGTCTGCAGGTTCATAGATGGGCTTAATCAGCCAATCAGACTTCAATGGCTTTGGGAGTGGGGAGTGATATATCATTTCAGGAGGTAGCTAATGCAGCACGTATAGTTGAGATGGCTCTTGCTCGGGGAGGTGGTTATTCGTCAGGCAAGAGGGCTCGTCATTCAGGCTGGTTTAGTGGTTCCTCTTCTGGTGGCCGGGAATCTCTTGATAGGGGCCAGTCTTCCAGGCCTTTCCATTCTGCCCTTCAGGCTCCACAGGGTGGACCAGGCGATCGTGGGTTTTGCGAGCAGTATTCAGATCAGCCTCCTATTAGTGCCCAGCCTCTTCCGAGTGTCCGTGGAGGCCATTCAGTTCGTTAGGGCCAGAGGCCCTATCAGCCTAAGAGTTGCTACGGTTGTGGTGACCCAGGCCATCTTGTCAGATTCTTCCCTCGAGCGACGGGCAACACTCAGCAGCGAGGCCCTCATCCCATAATTCAGGCCCCAGCTAACCCTCAGCCTGCCCAGCCAGCCAGAGGCGGGGGTAGAGATCATAGAGGTGGAGGTCAAGACCGTAGAGGTGGAGACCGTCCAGCCAGAGGCAGAGGTCAGCCAGTTGATGACCTTCCTAGGTATGTAGCTCAGAGGGGAGGTACTGATCCCCGATTCTACGCTTTACCAGCCAGGCCAGAAGTAGAGGCATCAAATGCCGTGATCACATGTATCATTCTTGTTTGTGGCAGAGGTTCTTCGGTATTATTTTACCCTGGGTCTACATATTCATATGTGTCTTCCTACTTTACACTGTACTTGGCCGTATCTAGTTGTGCTCTGGGTATTCTAGTTTATGTGTCTACCCTAGTGGGTGACTCCATTGTAGTCGACCGGGTACATCGCTCGTACGTAGTTTTGTTTGGGGGTCTTGAGACATGTGTTGATCTGTTGCTTTTGGACATGGTGGATTTTTATGTCATATTGGGGATGGACTGGTTGTCCCCATACCATGCTATTCTAGATTGTCATGCCAAGACCGTGACATTGGCCTTGCCAGAATCACCCCGACTAGAGTGGGAAGGTACCTCAACCCACTCCATTTGCACTATTATTTCCTATGTTAAGGCTCGACGCATGGTCGAGAAGGGGTGTCTAGCTTATCTGGCTTATGTTCGTGATTGCAGCGCAGAGGTTCCTTCTATTGAGTCAGTCCCTATTGTACGGGAGTTTCCTGAGGTTTTTCCTTCAGACCTGCCGGGCAGGCAACCCGATAGGGATATTGATTTCTGTATTGATCTGGCACCGGGCACTCATCCCATCTCTATTTCACCCTATCGTATGGCCCCACCGGAGTTGAAAGAGTTAAAAGATCAGTTGCAAGACCTTCTTGAGAAGAGCTTTATCAGGCCTAGTGTTTCCCTCTGGGGAGCACCTGTGTTGTTTGTAAAGAAGAAAGATGGCTCGATGCGGATGTGTATTGCTTACCGGCAATTGAACGAAGTGAAAATAAAGAATAAGTATCCACTGCCGAGGATTGATGATTTGTTTGACCAGCTCCAGTGAGCGAGGGTATTCTCAAAAATAGACTTGAGGTCAGGCTACCATCAGCTGAATATCAGGGCGGCTGACATTCCTAAGATAGCCTTTCGCACTAGATATGGGCATTATGAGTTTTTGGTTATGTCCTTCGGGTTGACCAATGCCCCAGCAGCATTCATGGAGTTGATGAATCGGGTATTCGGGCCTTACTTAGATCTGTTCGTGATAGTTTTTATAGATGACATCCTGGTATACTTTCGTAGCTAGGAAGAGCACGAGCAGCACCTCAGAGTGGTTCATCAGACTCTCAAGGATAATCAGTTATATGCCAAATTTTCGAAATGTGAGTTCTGGTTGAGTTCGGTAGCATTTCTGGGTCACAATGTATCAGTGGAAGGTATTCATATGGACCCAAAGAAGATTGAGGCAGTCCAGAATTGGCCTCGACCAGCTTCAGTGACTGAGATCCGGAGTTTCTTGGGATTAGCAAGTTACTACCGTCGATTTGTAGAGGAGTTTTCTTCTATTGCAGCCCCGATGACCAGGTTGGCCCAGAAGGGTGTCCAGTTCCAGTGGTCAGAGGAGTGTGAGGCGAGCTTTCAGAAGCTCAAGACAACCTTGACTACAGCACCAGTGCTGATACTACCTACGGGTGCAGGGCCTTATGTAGTTTACTGTGACGCATCTCGTACAGGGCTTGGAGTGGTATTGATGTAGGATGGTAAGGTTATTGCTTATGCTTCGAGGCAGTTAAAAATACATGAGAAGAATTATCCAGTTCATGATCTTGAGTTTGCAGCAGTGGTTCATGCCTTAAAAATCTGGAGGCATTATCTATACGGTGTGATGTGTGAGGTGTACACGGATCACAAAAGCCTACAGTACTTGCTCAAGCAAAAGGAGTTGAATCTACGACAGCGGAGGTGGTTAGAGTTGCCGAAAGACTATGATGTTACTATCCTATATCACCCAGGGTAAGGCCAATGTGGTGGCCGATGCATTGAGTAGAAAGTCTGCCAGCATGGGTAGTCTTGCATTCATTCCGGTCAGTCAGAGACCATTTGCTCTAGATGTCCGGGCCTTAGCCAACCAATTCGTGAGATTAGACATTTCTGAGCCTAGCAGGGTGTTGGCCTGCAAGGTCGCTCGTTCTTCTCTATTAGAGCGTATCTGTGAGAGGCAATTTGATGATCCTCATTTGCATGACTTGAGAGATACAGTACAGCGAGGACGTGCCACGAAGGTAAATATAGATGATGATGGGGTATTGAGATTGCAGGGTCGAGTTTGTGTGCCCAATGTTGAAGGGATTCGAGAGTTGATCTTAGCGGAGGCCCACAGTTCGCGGTATTCTATTCACCCGGGCACCGCGAAGATGTACCAGGACTTACGGCAGCACTATTGGTGGTGCATGATAAAGAAAGATATCGTTGCATATGTCGCTCGGTGTCTAAATTGTCAGCAGGTGAAATATGAGCACCAGAGGCCTAGTGGTGTATTCCTGAGAATCGAAATTCCCGAGTGGAAATGGGAGAGAATCACTATGGACTTCATTACTGGACTTCCTTTGACTCGGAGGAAATTTGATGCTATTTGGGTCATTGTTGATAGGCTGACCAAGTCGGCACACTTCATTCCAGTATCTGTCTCCTACTCATCGGAGAGGTTAGCAGAGATTTACATTAGGGAGATTGTTCGTCTCCATGGGGTGCCGGTATCTATTATCTCTGATCGGGGTACGCAGTTTACCTCGCGGTTCTAGAGAGCGGTCCAGCAGGAGTTAGGCACCCAGGTTCAGCTGAGTACAGCTTTTCATCCTCAAACGGATGGTCAGTCCGAGAGGCCTATTCATATTCTAGAGGACGTGCTTCGAGCCTGTGTTATTGATTTCGGAGGCTCGTGGGATCAGTTTCTGCCATTAGCAGAGTTCGCCTACAATAACAACTACCAGTCTAGCATCCAGATGGCCCCGTATGAGGCATTGTATGGTAGGCGATGTCGATCTCCAGTCGGATGGTTTGAGTCGGGAGAGGCTCGGTTGTTTGGCACGGAATTAGTTCAAGAGGCCTTGGGTAAGGTCAAGACTATCCAGGAGAGATTGCATTCAACTCAGTCCAGACATAAGACTTATGCGGATCGTAAGGTTCGAGATGTAGATTTCATGGTTGGTGAGCGAGTATTGCTCCGAGTGTCGCCTATGAAGGGCGTGATGAGGTTCGGGAAGAAGGGCAAGCTCATCCCTAGGTATATTGGTCCATTTGAGATTCTAGACCGCGTGGGAGGGGTGGCCTACAAACTAGCTCTGCCTCCTAGCTTATTAGTCGTGCATCCAGTTTTTCATGTATCTATGCTTCGGAGATACCACGGTGATCCCACACATGTGTTAGACTTCAGTACTGTCCAATTGGACAATGATCTATCCTACGAGGAGGAGCCGGTGGCCATTCTAGACCGGCAGGTTGACAATTGAGGTCGAAGAGTTATCCTTCTGTGCGTGTTCAGTAGAGAGGTCAGCCTCCTGAGGCATCGACCTGGGAGTCCGAGTCTGATATACATAGCCGCAACCCACATTTTTTCCCCGACTCAGGTACTTCCTTCTCTTGTCCATTCGAGGACGAACGGTTGTTTTAGAGGTGGAAGATGTGACGACCTAAAGGGTCATCACCTGCTTTCCTCATTTGTTCCACACTTCCGAGGCCTTGAAAACCTCATTCTATGATGCCTCGATTTACATGCACGATGCGGGCATGTAGCCGGAAAGATTTTGTGATAGAATATATGAATTCTATGAGAAATTTGAAGAAAAATGATATTAATATTGATATGATTGACTTCGGTCAACATTTTTGGTAAACGGACCCGGACCCGAGATCGGATGGCATCGGAAGGTCCGTAGGAAAATATGGGACGTGGACATGCGTCCGGAATCGAATTCTGAGGCCTAGAGCCCAAGTTATGAATTTTTCTGTGAAATTATTTTTGCTGTAATTATTAAAGGAAAATGAATTAAATGACCTTGGTATCGGGCTCGTATTTTGGTTCCGATGCCCGGTACAAGTCTTAAATATTATATATGTGCTTTCTGCAAAATTTGGTGACATTTGTATGTCGTTTGAGATGTTTTGGAACTTGAGATCCAAGTTTGAAAATTTTGAAAACCAAAAGTATGAAAATCATGAACTTGAGGCTTGATTTGATGAAAACGATGTGATATTGGCGATGTGATCGCACGAGCAAGTTTGTAATGTGTTTTTGATGTTGTGTACATGTTTGGTTTGGATCCCGGGGGGCTCGGGTAAAGATTTGATAGGTCGTTGGATCAATTTCTGAATTTTAACACTGCTGGTTTTTCACCCAGTTGTTGGCTTCGCAAATGCGAAGATTTTCTCGCAAATGCGAGATGTCCCAGGCTGGCCTTGGTTCGCAAATGCGAACCAATCTTTTCTAATGCGAAGATGGCAGGGGAGTGAAGTGGTTCGCAAATGCGAACCATACCTCGCAAATGCGAGTCCTTCAGTAAAAGGTCCAGCTTCGCAATTGCGACCAAAATGTAGCAAATGCGAAGGCCCCAACAGTTCAGCTTAGTTCGCAAATGCGAACTTAATAACGCAAATGCAATGCTGACAGTCCCCAAGCCTGCTATGTTCGCAAATGCGAACAAAAGTTCACATTTGCGATATCCGCAACTGTGCAATTTTATACTTAAACGAATTTTAAAGATCATTCTTCATTCTTTCAAAAACCCAAACATCACACACGACCTCTCAAGAGTAATTTCACTCCAAAGCAATTGTAAGTCACTTTTTACTTAATTATTTCAATTCCTAACAACATTAAACATGTTTTTCAATAGAAATCAAAGGTTTTCATGGTAGAAATTCATGTTTTTGGGTAGAACCTAGGGTTTTCATGAATTAAGCAATTGGACCTCGAATTGAGGTCCAATTTTGAAACAAATCATATATTTGAACTCGTGGGGGAATGGGTAACCGGATTTTGGTCCGAACCCCGAGTTCCGACCACGTGGCCCAGGGGTGTTTTGGGAAATTTTGGGGTAAAATTTGAGAAAACCATTTTAAGCATTCAAACCAAGTTAATTAGTATTTATTAATATAATGGAATCAATAGTGATTAGATTCAAGCTAGTTGAAAGCGGAAATTCGGGGAAAAAGCTATAATTGAAGAGTAATTTGGACTTCAAGGATAGAGGTAAGTGTTTGTCCTATCCTAGCTTGAGGGAATCGGATTGTGTGCTATGTGCCATGTGATCGAGTGCGGTATATGGGCTGTGGTGACGAGCATCCATACACTGGCGTCTTGCATGACCGTGAGTCGTTATTATTACTTGTTGTGAGACATGTTTGAAGATAAATTGTTGAACTCTTGCCGGGTTGTATAATTGTTATTGTTCTCCCTTGCCGGGACTTATTGTGAAGTGAGATATTGATTACCCTTGCCGGGACTTGTTGTGAAGTGAGATATTAATTGCCATTGCCAGAACATTTCATAATTTTGTTGTTTTCTTTCTCTGTCCTTAACTGTGATTATTATTTTGGTGAGGAAGAGTGGTAATGCACGAAGGGTGATGACGTGATTTGATTTATTGATTATGCACAACGGTTAATGCTGTGCCTTGTTATTGATTATGCACGAAGGTTAATGTCGTGCCATGTTACCGATTATGCATGAAGGATCATGCCGTGCCTCATTATTGAACCAAGTACGAAGGATCATGTCGTAACATGGATGTGAGGATGAGAGTAAAATCACGAAGGGTGATGCCGTGCACTTTATTTGCTAGTTTGGTGAGGATGAGAGTAAAAGCACGAAGGGTGATGCCGTGCACTTTATTTGCTTATTTGGTGAGGATGAGAGTAAAAGCACAAAGGGTGATGTCGTGCAACAAGTGGCCATTCCTTGACCTGATATTACCTGTTTTCCATTATACTTTGTTTTCTTTGTGGACTTATTAACTATTGTTAATTGTTGAGTTCTTCTGAGATATTCCTTGTTGAGTTGTTACTTGATTATTTCTCGTTATCTTGTGGTATATATATATATATATATATATATATATATAACTGCACAGGTTTATGTGGGTGTGTGGTCCTAAGCTTGTCACTACTTCGCTGGGATAGGCCAGGCACTTACCAGCACATGAGGTCGGATTGTGCTGATACTGCACTTCTATGCATTTTTGCACAGGTCCAGGTTTCGATCAGGAGCAGCAGTAGTAGATATTTTGCATGGGAGTTGAGCATATTGACACCGAGGTAGCTTGCAGGCGTCCGCAGGCCCGGCGTCTCTTCTTTTTACTTAAGTTATTAGCTGTAGTGTCCTTGTTCCGAGACAAACGGATTATGTTATATTTCTTTCACACCTTTATGTGTAGTATTCAGTAGTAGTTCGTGAGTTGGTGACTCCACGTCTTGGGTAGAGGATTTCAGTATTGTTTTACCTTGAAACTGCTTATCTCTATTTTTATAAAGTCTTCCGCACTTATTTAATTAAGGTTATGATTTTGATTGCTAAATTGAATATGAAATATTGCTAAAAACAGGATAGTGTGAATAAAGTGGCTTGCCTAGCTACCACGAGTAGGTGCCATCACGATTCCGATGTTGGGGGAAAATTCGAGTCGTGACAGAGGGTTTTCACCAATAAGACTCTCTCATTTCATTTCTCTCACCTCACTTCGCCTTACGGTGCCCGCGAGGGTTTTCATGAATAAAACTCTCTTATTTTAATTCTCACCTCACTTCGCCTTAAGGTGCCCGTGAGGCTTTTCACCAGTAAGACTCTCTCATTTTTATATTTTTATTTTTTCATCTACCGGTACCCGAGTGTTGTCCATAGCATGTCTTTCTTCACCTACTTGTACTTCCATTTTCTTGACATTAATCAAAGGCCTTTATTTGGACCGTAATGTGGCTTTTGGATGGGTTTTAGAAAGAAAGATATAAAGCTCAAAATTTCCTACTTGGGTTTCAAAAATTACAACTTCCGGAATCGTATCTTCCATTACTTTTGCCGCAGTTTCAATCATTGGGGAACCTTGGACCTTTTTCTGTTATGACTGAACCTTAGTAAGGATGCCTACGTACCCTTTTGGGATCAAGTCAAAACGTAGTTAGGATCTTAAAATCGCTTTGTTGCGATTTTCACTTCTTCCAATTTTTCTTCTTTTGCATTTTTCTTTCTTTTCCTTTTCCTTTTCTTTTTCTTTTTTTTTTCCATTTTTTTATTTTCTTCTTTTCTCTTTCCCTTTTTTTCTTTCCCTTTTTCTTCTTCTTCTTCTTTTTCTTTCCAACTTTTCGTTCTATTTTTTTATCATCTTCCTCTTTTCTTCTTTTCTTTGACATTTCATCATCCCGTTTTTGAGTTTGTTGTTGATTCCGAAAGAGGGGTATGAAAAAATAAAGTAATAAGGCTCAAAGGGATAGCAATGGATAAAGTGTTTGGATAGCGAAATAAAATGCCTTCATCATTTTAATTTTAAAATATGACTAATACACTTAGAAACATGAAAGACATCATACATAATATCTTTTGACCACGTCAAAATTGATGGCCATCGCTACGTATTTTCCTTCTACATCTGTTAAATATAATGCTCCACTAGACAACACCCGAGATACAACAAATGGCCCTTGCCAATTTGGAGCGAACTTTCCTTTTGCCTCTGCCCAATGGGGTAAGATGCGCCTCAATACCAATTGTCCGACTTCAAATTTTTGCGGACGTACTTTCTTGTTATATGCTCTAGCCATTCTTTGTTGATACAGTTGCTCATGACATACCGATGTCAGTCTTTTCTCGTCAATCAAACTGAATTGTTCTAGCCGGGCTTTTACCCATTCATCATCATCAGTCTTTACCTCCGCAATGATTCAAAGGGAGGGTATTTCAACTTCTGTAGGTATCACTGCCTCTGTGCCATACACCAATGAATAAGGGGTTACACTTACTGAAGTGCGAATGGTAGTGCGATATCCCAGCAAAGAAAAGGGTAACTTCTCTTGCCATTATCTTGATCCTTCCACCATTTTTCCGAAGGATTTTCTTAATATTCTTATTCGCTGCTTCAATTGCTCCATTCGTCTTGGGACGATATGGTGTGAAGTTGCGATGCATAACTTTAAAATTTTGATATGTCTCTGCCATTAAATGATTGTTAAAGTTGGCCCCATTATCCGTAATAATCACATTCAGAATTCCATACCGGCAAATAATGATCGCATGTGCAAAATCAACCACTGCCTTCTGGGTTACCTCCTTGAACGTCTTTGCCTCCACCCATTTAGTAAAATAATCAATGGCAACCAGAATAAACATGTGCCCATTAGATGTTTATGGCTCTATTGGCCCAATGACATCCATATCCCAAGCAACAAAAGGACATGGTGCCGACATAGTATGCAACTCATAAGGTGGAGAATGAATTAAATCTCCATGTATCTGGTATTGATGACATTTATGCACATAGTTGATACAATATCGCTCTATAGTAAGCCAGTAATATCCAGCTCTGAGTATTTTCTTTGCTAGTATATACCCACTCATGTGTGGTCCACAGACTCCTACGTGTACCTCAGCCATAATTGTTGTAGCCTATTTTGCGTCTATACATCTCAGCAAACCCAGATTCGCGTCCTTTTGTACAAAACCCCTCCACTAAACAATAATCCACTTGCCAATCATCTTATGGCCCTCTTTTGATCTCATGTGGCTTGTGCCGGATACACCCCCATTCTGAGGTACTCTTTAATGTCATGGAACCATGGTTCACCATCAAGTTCCTCTTCTACTATATTACTATAAGCATTCATATCACGAACCTGAATTTGTAACGGGTCCACATAAGCTTTATCCGGGTGATGTAACATAGATGCCAGAGTGGCTAGAGCATCATCAACTTCATTGTGTATTATAGGGATATGCTTGAATTATATGGACTGAAACTGTTGGCATAGTTCATGTAGACACTGCCGGTATGATATGAGCATTAAATCCTATCTTTCCCATTTTCCTTGAATTTGATGTACCAAGAGATACGAGTCACCCATGACCAAAATCTCTTGTACACCCATATCTATAGCCATTCTCATTCCTAATATACATGCTTCATATTCAGCCATATTATTGGTACAAAAGAAATGAAGTTCAGCGATAAGAGGATAATGCTGACCTGTCTCTGAAATAAGCACAACTCAAATTATAACACCTTTGTTATTTACAGCCCAATCAAAAGATAACTCCAACCCGGATTTTCATTTTGTTCCAATTCTTCAATATTCATTGCTTCTTCATCAGGGAAATATGTTTTCAGTGGTTCATATTCTCCATCAACTGGATTTTCTACTAAGTGATAGGCAACTGTTTGTGCTTTCTTCACAGTGCGAGTTACATAAACAATATCAAACTCTGTGAGTAGAATTTTCCATTTAGCAAGCCTTCCTATAGGCATAGGCATTTGAAAGATGTACTTCAATGGGTCCAACCGGGATATGAGATAAGTAGTATAAGCTGACAGGTACTGCTTCAATTTCTATGCCACCCAGGTCGAAGCACAACACGTTCTTTCCAATTAAGTATGTTTCACCTTGTACTACATGAATTGCTTGCTAAATTAATAAATTGCCTGCTCCTTCTTTCCTGTTTCATCATGTTGTCCCAATACACAGCCAAAGGAATTATCCAATACTGTCAAATAAAGTATTAAAGGCCTTCCTGGCTTTGGAGGAACCAATGCAGGCAGATTGGCCATGTATTCCTTGATTTTATCAAATGCAGCTTGACATTCACCGGTCCATTTCACTGCAGCATCTTTCTTTAGCAATCTAAAAATAGGCTCACAGGTTGATGTAAGATGAGCAATAAATCTGCTAATATAATTCAACCTGCCGAGCAAACTCATCACATCATTCTTGCTCTTTAGCGGAGGCAACTCCTGAATAGCTTTGATTTTGGACGGGTCTAGTTCAATACCATGCCGACTGAGCACAAACCCCAATAATTTCCCTGATGGTACCCCAAAAGCACATTTCGCTGGATTGAGCTTGAGATTGTGTCTACAAAGTCTGTGGAAAAATTTCCTCAGGTCTTTAACATGGTCAAATTGCTTCCTGGACTTGATAATGATGTCATCCACATAAACTTAAATTTCCCGATTTATCATGTCATGGAACATGGTCGTCATTTCCCTCATGTATGTTGCTCTAGCATTTTCCAGTCCAAATGGCATCACTCTATAGCAGTATGTTCCCTATGGCGTAATAAATGCTGTCTTTTTCGCATCTTTTTTGTTCATCAAGATCTGGTGATAACCCCCATAACAATCCACAAAAGAACCAATCTAATGTTTGGCACAATTGTCAATTAATATGTGGACATTTGGCAACGGAAAATTATCCTTCGGACTTGCTTTGTTAAGATCTTGATAATCAACACATACCCTATTTTTTCCGTCTTTCTTCGAAACTGGTACAACATTGGCTAACCAGGTGGGATATTTAGTAACCCGTATAACCTTTGCTTCAAACTACTTATTGACTTCCTCTTTTATTTTCACACTAATATCTATCTTGAATTTCCTCAACTTCTGCTTGATTGGCGGGCATTCTGAGTAAATGGGCAATTTATGGACTGCCAAATCGGTACTCAATCACGGCATGTCATCGTATGACCAAGCAAATATATCTTTGTATTCATGCAGCAACTTTATCAATTTCTCTCTGAATGAGGATTCCATATGTACGCTTATCTTTGTTTCCCGAATATTTTCCTCATCTCCTAAATTAACGGCCTCCGTCTCATTTAAGTTCGGTTTGGTTTTTCCTCATATTGGCTGAAATACTTACTAATTTCTTCCAAGACTTCCTCGTCATCATACTCCCCCTCATTATCGCATTCAATTTCTTGTATTACTATTTGATATCAAGATTAGGCTAGGAATTCCTTATGCATGACACATCATTTAAATCAGCGTAAAATTGATTGTACAAGAAAAGAAAAGAAAATAAAATAAGGCTATCAGGAATGGAGAAAGAAAGAAATTGCATTTCATTAAAATTTCAAAAGATAACAAGGTTTGACATATCCGATTGGACGGAACATAGAATCTGTAATATAGCCTTGAAATAAAACAAATTTAAAATGAAACAACAAAGCTAACTACCACAACTCCCTTCTAGTCGGAAGAGGTGTAGCTTCCTAGTTATTCAGCTTGGTTTGGGATTCAACAAATTGGACATCTATTTTACTTGTACTCTCAGTAGCTTCTACCATATTCACATCTTCAAATAGCTTTTCAAATCTTTCAAGCAGCTCCCTGTCTGGCTTTATCTCTGCTAAGTTGGGATGACCGTCGCCGGATGCCTTTTTGTACCAGGCCTGACGAATGAAGGAGAGAGTTTAGGCATAGGCTTAGGGAGGGTCCAACCTCTCTTTCTCAGTTTTCAGGCTCTTTTTATATCAGCAATGGTTGGCTTAAAATCCAACCCAAAAGTGACAATGATTCTCGGAAGAGATACTGGCTGTGTGACTCCGTGTAGTGCAACTCCCAGCCCTTTCCCAAGAAGAAAAACTTATTTTTCAACATCTCCGTAGCAACCATAACTAATGCGGAAGCTATCTTGGGCACCGTAACATGCTCACCTTCAGGAATTTTATCAACAGTTATAGTATCCACCAATTGGTATACCTTGGGGCCTTTATCGCCCTCAATCTCTTCAAAAGGAGTGATGGTGTTGCAGGAATTGTCTTCACCATAGACCACTATTTCTTGACGGTCCCATTCAAACTTTACCATATGATGGAGTGAGGAAGATACAACCTTTGCCGAATGAATCCATGGTCGACCAAGTAGGAGATTGTAGGATACAGCAACATCCAAGACTTGAAATTCCATTGTAAACTCTACCGGTCCGATGGCAAGCTCCAATACGATATCTCCAACAATGTTCTTTCCACCTCCATCAATTCCGCGCACAAAAATACTATTCTTATGGATTCTTTCATGATCAATCTTGACCTTGTCCAGAGTAGAAAATGGGTATATATTGGCACTCGATCCGTTATCAATCAACATGCGGGTCACTACCAAATCTTCACATTTCATAGTAAGATATAAAGCCCTGTTATGCTCCGTTCCATCTATCGGCAGTTCATCATCTGAGATACTTACCCTATTCACCTCAAGGATTTTGGTTGCGATCTTTTCAAGATGACTCACTGTAATATTCTCAGGCACATGATCCTCATTCGGGATTTTCATTAATGCATTACAGTGTTCATCAGAGTGAATCAGCAAGGACAACAGGGATATTTGCGCTGGCATCTTTCTCAATTTCTCTACTATCGAATTGTCGTGCCCTTTCAGTTTCTTCAAAAATTCCTCGACCTCCTCTTCAGTAACAACTTTCTTTACATTGGCCAAATTTTCTCTGGTGAGTTTTGCTTTCTTAATTCATCGGGAGAAAAGCACCTCCCCGACCTTGTCAACCCGTGGGTCTCACAAATTTCATCTTTAATCTTCTTTCCTTTATACATGACATTCACCTTGTTGTAATTCCATGGCACAACTTTAACATTCACAACGGGCATTTGTGTAACCGATTTGATAATGACCAGCTCTATTTGTGCCCCTTTGACAGTCAACACAGGTTTTGTACTTGCTCTTGGAACTATCACCTTCACTGGCTCAGGCTCTATTACCACCACTGGCTCATTCACTACTTGCTTGATCACCGCTTTCTCACCCATTACTTTCTCCTAGCTTGCCTCTGATTGCCTTAATCATCATTACAGCTTGAGAAGGCTTCTTGCAATCTCACGTTTGTATCAATTCTATCATATGGGCCTCATGATGAACATGTAGGGGGTTTTCTGTGATATTGGGAGCCTTGGGAGCCTGGACTTCAATTCTTCTTGAATCAATAAGCTCATGTATTGCGGTCTTCAGAGGCCAACACTTTTTAGTGTCGTGTCCTGGGGCTCCCGAATAGTACTCACAACTAACAGACTGGTCCAGGTTCCTCGGTGGTGGGTTAGGGATTTTGGATTCAATGGGGTTCAGGATTCTAAGCTACCTCAGTTTATGAAAAAGACTGGCGTATGACTCACCCAAGGGAGTAAATGTTTTCTTCTTTTGTATCCTATTATTCCTGACACCGGGAATAGGGCGGAAACCTGTTCCACCAAGATTTTTGTATGTTTTGGGTGGTCGGTATGTGTTATGAGTGTGGTAGGTATTATGAGGTGCTAGTGCTCGCCATGGAGTAGGCGGTGGTGGGTAGGTTTGAGCATGGTGTAAAGAAAATTGTGGAACATGGGGAGGGTAGTAGTGTTGTGGTGGGCCATATAGTGCTGGTGAGTAGGGTTGATGATGTGGGCAAGGTTGATGGTAGTATGGATTAGGATTCCTGGACCACGACTCCCCTCTACAACTGCCACCTCTTCTTTCTTCTTTTTCCCAAGGGCTCCACCGGCACCTGTTTGAATTGCCTGGGTTGTAGCTTTTATGGCTGAATAGCTCACTATATAGTTTGATCTTAACCCTTCCTCAACCATACTGCCCATCTTAACGACTTCGTTAAATGTTTTTCCGACGGATGATACTAAATGCCCATTATATGTTGGTTCCAAAGCTTGTAGAAAATAGTCTACCATCTCTCCTTCTTTCATAGGTTGGTCTACCCGAGCAGCTTGTTCTCTCCACCTGAAGCCGTATTCCCGAAAACTTTCTCCTGGCTTCTTTTTTATATTTGTCAATGACAGCCTATCCGGAACAATCTCCAAATTGTAATGGAAATAATTAGCGAATGCTTAGGCCAGGTCATCCAATATAAACCATCTAGCATGGTCTTACCTGGTGTACCACTCTAGGGCTGATCCGCTAAGACTTTGGCTAAAATAAGCCATGAGCAACTCATCTTTACTGTCGGCACCTCGCATTTTGCTGCAGAAGCCTCTCAAATGTGCTACTGGGTCACTGTGACCATCATATAGATCAAATTTCGGTAGCTTAAAACCTACTGGTAGCTGTACCTATGGGAATAGACATAAATTTTTGTAATCTACGCTCACTAGGCCTCCAAGGCCTTGCATACTCCGAAAGGATTGTTCAAGACTTTTCATTTTTCGGATCATCTTTTCATGTTTAGGATTTTTAGGTGGTTTTTCCTCTTTGTCCATGTCGATGAGAGAAGTATAAGAATCATGATGTCGGAAAGTTTCTTCTGGAGGATAATAATGATTGTCTTGGGCATGAAATAGTGTTTCACTAGATAATTTGTGTAATGTGGCTGGTGGAGGGGCCACATATATCGGAACGACATGTAGTGGTGGTGATTGAATCTGTTTTGGAGATGGAGGAGGTGGTGTTGCTTGTGAGGTAATTGCATAGTAAGGTGGGTATGTGGGGTAAGTAGAGGATGAGTTTGCGGTGGGTGGGTCCTGTGCTTGGACAGGTGGAGGGATATAAGCAGGTTTGGCTGGGTTTGTGGGTAAAGGTTTTCCCTTCGGCCAGGCCTGGTACATCTTGTCCATCTGTTGCTTGAGCTTGTACATCTCTTCTTTCATACTACCCACATCTACTACCTCATCTTTCCGGGCTGGGTCCACAACTGTAGCTTCAATTTCCTGAGGGATTGCCTTTGTCATGTCTTTAGAACGAGTATTGTAATGATGGGTTTCTAGAATGCCAGCTACAAACCACCTATCTGGACTAAACAACAACAATACTCGTTAGCGGTTAGGCCATAATTAATTAAATAATCACATGTTGGGAGTGTGTACATAATATTTCCTGGCAAGATGCGTCATCCCGGCTCTATTATCTTTCATTTATTTGCTTTTTTTTTTCGTTTTGCCAATTCTTTTGTTTTGGATTTTTCTTCTTTCCTCTATCTTTTTATTTTTATTACCAGCAACGTTCCCCTTTTTCCTTTCTTTGGTCGATCCTATGAATTTTCCTACCGTATGTGTATTTAAAGAAAAAGAAAATCAAAGATCACGAATACAAATTTTTCGGATTTTCAAATTTATTAATAACCAACATTGTTTACAAAGATAAACTCTAAGATGATAATATTACTACAATCCTCTAATAATGCAGAAAGAATGAAAAATATAGACTCAAATGCCTAACCCAAGAATACATTAAAGACCTTAGTGCTCGCGGGACATCGTTCGGTCTCACCGCGGGCCTATATGCAAGTACCCTTTGGAGTTTGTCTAAATCACCCATTATTTGCTTCACGAATATCATTGTTGACGTGAAGAATGTAGTTTGGGTCATATCTTCACATATCTGGCATTTCCGAGTGATAAAATAAGCAATGTTGACAATCCTTTCTCTAATCATTCCTTTTTCTTAAAGTAACCTCCCTATTTGTTCAGCACGAGCATCCAGAGTCTGTTGGATTTTCTCTTGAAGTTGTTGTAGTTCCATTTCTAATCGTGCCAAGGTTGTATAGCAATATTCTCTTTCCATACTAAATTCTTTCACTTGTTTGCTAATTTTGACCTCAACAGTAATAATCTTTTTCCTCAACCGAGCAACTTCGATATTATGTTCTTGCTTCAATTGTTGGATCATATGTGTCCTTTCTTTTGCATTCCTAGCCAATTGCTTCCAAACCCTGATCAATTCTTTTTCTGCTTTATCCAGGTCAAAACTCTAATCATTCACCTTTCAATGAAAATTATCAATCAATTTTTCATCCCGGGCATTTCGAATAGGGGTTTAAGTTGTTGTTCTCATTTTCAGAATTTGAGTTCTTAGGGCCTCATTTTCTTTGACCAGTTGCTTCTTTTCACCCTTATCAGCTGATATTTGTACGCTATTTTTGAACTTGAGGTCTTGTACTTGTTTTTATAGCATACGGATTTTGGTTCGGTATTCCTTTTCTTTAGCCAACCAATCCCATTGTTCTTTTGACAGCTCGACAAATTCTTGGATGTGAGGCCTCTACGCTGGTCTTTCATGCTCACAATCTCTTCTATACCACACGGAGTAACCAGATGACACATCACCTTTGGCCCGATCCATTACATAAGTGACCAATTTCATTCATTGGCACTCATTCCAAATTTGACGGACTTTTGCTTCAGGAAATTGCCCATCAGGACTAATGTCAATTACTGAGTACTGAGGTCTCTATCTTCTGGCACTATTTGATATATTCCAAGTTGCCCTAACACTCGATATGGAGCGTAGGGTTGAATACTTTTAAGTCCAATTAAGAAAAAGTGCAATCCTTCTGTCGGCATGTATATAATTTCATTGACAGGTAGCCACCCGAATGTCTATTCTATCTGGCTAGCAGTAAGAGATCGGAAGTATGTGATCCAACCTTTGAACCATTCCGGCAACTTGACCTCTTTTATCCTCGTGTATAATTCTTCTATGCAAGTTCTTTCCGAAGACCCATAACACAGAAATTGAGGACGATGGCACAAGTGCTCGATATCCTCATTTGTAAAAGCAAATTGCATCCCTCGAAGAAATCTACTTCGGCTTTACAAGCTGTAAGGGCATGAAAGTCTACTATCAAATATTTCGTAAACTCGTCTTGTCCGTCTTGACCCAAATCAATCCACCATAATCGCAACTCCAAAGGGATTTTTTTCATTAATGAGAAATGTTCATTTTGCATTGTGCTCATCTTGCACATTTATTAAAGGCGGTTTAATCACATGTTATATTGACCCAAAAAGACAATATATATTTTTTTCAAAATTTCTTTATCAAAACAAAAAGTCCAAATTTTGTAAATACAACCTTTCAACACTTCAACAGAAGATTTTAAGGTTGTACCTATTATTTTAGGGATAATGACTCAAAAGTGGCCATTTTTGCACAAACAGCCTTCCACCGTCCTTTCGGGACATTCGGCTATTTTGTCAAAATGGCATCACTTTTGATTGATTCAACATTAATATTTTTGGCTGCTTTTGTAAAATGGCATAGTGGGACCCATCAAGAATTGCCTACGTATCTCGCCTAGTGGTGAAAATCAAACCAGCATAGTTCGGTCAAATTATTTTTAGACTGACTATTTAAATTTTGACAAAATTGACTTATTCCAACAATTTGTTATAATTTCCTCAAAATTTTGACAGAGTTTCGTCAATTCTTCTAAAATTGCTATTTCATTTTTTCTTTACCTCAATTATTTAGCCGGTCAGCATAATGGCCCAAGACAAATAAATGCAACATATAAACATGATGGTCTTTTCATATTAAGGTCACCTATCCTAGACGGACCCAACCCTTGTGTTGAGTCCCCTAAGTCAGATATGATGCAAATAGTCATCCTAATTCTAGGCTCAATATCCTGGTTTTATTGGTTCTAGACTGTGCACCCGAGCGGACGACTCGAGTCGAGGAGGGGGCTACGTATCGGGACTTGCGGCATCGTCTGGCTTAGTAACTTGTCCGACCTCTTTTATTATTTTGGTAAGACAATAACAGAAAGGGGAGTCTCAACCAGTAAGCGCATCCCCGGAGGTAAGAAGACAATGGTTTTTTGGTACAATTTTTATATACAGTTCATGTAATATCAAAGCGGTAAACATATAGCACATTGATCAAAGAAACATACAGGGAAATCAGATATAAACAAAAAAAGATATTTAACTAAGCTCAAATTCTTAAACCATGAACCGAAGTTCTGGTTTTCTTATCCCTAGCGGAGTCACCAAATCTGTCACACCTCTTTTTTTAAATACCACTACACCCGCGAGGGCGTAGAGGAGTTTTTTCCAATTTAAAGACAGTCGGAACGGGATTAGTTATTTAAGTTTTTCAGAGTTTCCACTTGAGATATAAAGGTGTGCCAAGTCACCGGTTTAATACCAAACCGAGGAAAGTTTGACTCTGTTACAGTCTGCAAACTAGAAATCCGGATAAGGAATTCTGTTAATCTGGGAGAAGGTGTTAGGCACTCTCGAATTTCGTGGTTCTAGCATGGTCGCTCAACTGTTGTATTTTCTTTTATCTGATTTCAATTATATATTTTTAATTAATGTGTATTAGTGTTCCGCTTTTCAATTTTAAGAAATTGCAATGTCGTGAAAATGCTTAACCACACCGTACTAGTATGCATGTGGCTTAAAATACATTTCGACTTCGTTGAGAGTAAGATTTGGGTCACATAAATGTGCACCTGTACTTGAGAATGTGTACTAAATTTGTGCCTAAGATATCTATGTATTATTACTTTGGGAAAGACCGTGAAATTAGCTAAACTATCCTTCCAAGTCTAAAGATTTTATAACAATTATTTGAGGGCCCTGTGCGTTCTTCCTTATAACGAGGCTCATCTCATTGTATCTTTTAGAGGTCAAACCTATAGTTCACTATGTTTTCTATCATTTGTTTTTGCCATATATAAGATAATCATGATGTCTAATTATAATTTGCATTGATGACATCCAGGCCATTACATGTTATGGGCCTGGAATTCGGACTAACAAAAGGGAAATGCACAGAAGTGCATAGGGCTAATTAGAGCCTAATTCATAATTACGAGTTCATTTCCTATGGGCCTATAAGCCATCACAATTGAATCTAGCCTTTTTATTTGACCCAGGTGTTATCAAATCCAAAACAGGTTCAAACATTTTTCATTGAACTAATTATATATGTAAACAAATATTGCAACATCAATATCATAATTTAACCTAAAGTGTTAACACTAATTTTTGTTTAAAGATTACTATTTAGTTACTCAGGTTAGCTAAGTCTGATTTGCATATTATTAATCAGTCGAAACATATACTTATTCCAGTGCAAAACTACCTTATTGTTTTGTTTAATTGGAAATGTTAGACTAGATCTACAGTTAACATCTTCAAATTAAGTCTTGAATTTCATTCTTATTTGAGTTCCTGTTTCACATCATAATACTGAACTTTAATGTGAGTTAAAAAATTCATAGACTAGTTTAAACAATTCTGAACTATGAACGAAAATGAAATCTAACTAACTAATACTTTTCAAATTATCAACTGTTGACATAGAAACTTCAAAAGCATTTCGATTATTTGTGTTACACTTCTGATTCAGTGACAGACGAAGGTCTAAAAATGGATCTACTAGGCCTTGGCCGGTTTTATAATCTATGCGACTTACTTTCATCAATCTACTTCATATAATTTCTACATGAATAATTAAACTAATTATTTCATGGAATTGTTAATCTAAATCCATAGTTCAACAATTCGTAAAGTCCAAATTATACACATAATGTCCTAACAAATTACATATAACTCTATATAACTCTACATCTATGAAATGAACAGAATTAAAGCTTGCAAACTTGTCTAATAACTTTATAACTCCAAAACTTTGATTACATCTTCAAAGGTTGGGGGTGTACCTGGACAGAAGTGGAATAAACTCGATGAGTTCTAAGGCATAAAATGATGAAGAAGATCAGCAAATAGCAGGAATCCAAGCAGTAACCAGGAATAACACAGCAACATGCTTGAAACCACAATTTAAACCCAAACTTCAACAATAGATTCAGAACAGTAGATGAAAACACCATAATTCAGAGATTTCCACTCGAGTTGCACTCAAAAGAAATAGAATACTAACAATGCACAAATTCTAAGTATTTTTTAAGCTTGTTAAATTTCTAAACTTCCCAAAATGTGGCCTAAAGAGGCCTATTTATAGAGCAAACTAGGAGGGAAATTTGAAATTAATATTCAGATTTCCCACCCCTGCTCTTTTAACTTATTTTCAAATTAATACCCTTATTCTAATCGTAAATGAACTAGAACTCCTCCTAGAAGGTTCTTGTGGCATCCATATTGTTCTAATTACCTTTAAATGTCCTTATTACCCTAACTTGCTTTTAGATTCTACCTTTTTACCCTTTCATTATACCCAAGATACCCCTTATTATTCAATCAATCACCCACGATCCAGGAAGTATTGCCTTTTCTACCCTTACCCCTTTAGTTTAATTACAAAATACCATTTATCCCTTCCCTTTTAACCCTTGTATTTTTCTTTTATTTACCCAATTAACCCTTTTATTTAATCAGAATCTTAAATTTCAAAGTCAAAATTGAATTACAAAAATAGCCACAACTAGTCAACTTTGCAGGTGTAGTCAAATTAAGACTAAGTAACCAATTAACCCTCTTATTCAATCAGAAATTCAGAAATGTCAAAGTCAAAATCGAATTGCAAAAATAGCCAACATTTGACAGGCTTACACATATAGCCAAATTAAGACTAAGTACATAATTTAACAAGATTCAGCGAAACAAATTGATAATAAATTTAATCAAATTAAGAGAAGACTCAATCACTAATTTCAAACATATCTAGTAAGAACCCTAAATGTGGCAATGAATACAAAACATGCGATTTGACCAAAGACTTTATCAGAAAAGAAGAACATGTAGGCATGCGATTCCAAAGTAAAAGATCAGGCAACTGCACAATCACAGTCAAGATTCTCACAACTAAGTATAATTAAAAGAGGACTGAGCTTGTAATAGACTCATATCGTACTCAGGAAGGCAAAGAAACAGACAAAAAATAGAGAAAATCAAAAAAAGACATGCACAGTAGAAAAATTAGGGGTTCAGGGTAGTTAGCTTTTTGTGTCTTTCTTTTTCTTTCTTTCTTTCTTTCTTTCTTCTATCTCCTTTTTTCTTCATTTTTCTTTTCTTTTCTTCATTTTCTAGAATCAGAAGTTGAGGAACCATTTTCTAGGATTTTTGACCTTTGAACAGACTATTTGAGTCTTTTTTGTAAGAAAGATCGTTGGAAGAGAGATAAGGGTCTGATGGGGTAGTTTTTTGGGGTTAGGCCACTCCGGCGAGATATTTTGTATATTCGAGTAGATCCGGGGATATTTAAAAGAAAATAATTTGATGGGTTGAGAGAGGGTGTTGAGGTGGTTTTGGGTTATTTTTTAGACAGCCATCGGAGAAGGTGGCTCCGCCGGCTAGGGTTCCGACGAAGTATTTTCTTAGATTTGAGCCAAACTAGAGGTGTTTGACAAAATCCAAGGAGAGGGGGTGAAAAAGGAGTTCAGGAGGATGCTAGGGTGTAAAGAGTGGCTTGAACGGAGAAGGGACTGAAGCACCGCCGGTAAAATTCCAGCAATGGCGGATAGCAATATAGGACGACTAGGGTTTCATTTGGGACAAAGGGGTGTGTAATTATGTGTAAGTAACGTTTTTGTATATTTAAAATCTTTGAACAATCTGGGACCGTTGGAATAAATGTACCAACAACCCAGATGCAATTACTCATAGAACGACATCATCCTCATTAAATGGTCATTTAATCGCGACCATTGGATGTGTGATATCGACGACTCGGATTGGTTCAAACGTACGCTGTCGTTTCAGTTATTAGTAAAGAATTATTTTCGACCGTTTGATTAAACTTTTCAATTGTCCAAATTCGCTCACTTAGAACAGTGTCGTTTGATTTAGCTTTAGGATTGCCCGGTTATTTTAACTTGGGCCTGGTGTTATGTATTGTATCAATTGGGCCACTGATTTTGTTATTTGGCCCAATTTCTTTGTATATTGTATTTTGTATTTTTCTATTTTTTGTATTATCTATTGTATTTTCTTGTATTTCGTATTATATATATTTTTGTATTTATTTGTTTTCTGTATTTTTTTGTATGAATCTTGTATTTATTACTCCTTATATTTTCTTTGTATTTTTCTTTTAATTTTTCTGATTTTTCTAAAATTAAAGAGTAATTAATTTCTATTTTTGGCATTTTCTAATTAACACAAAACTGGTATTTTGTTTTGTTTTTCCTTTCAACAATTAGAAAAAGTCCTAGTATTTGTACTTATTTTATGAGTTATTATTAAACAAATAATTATCAACAAATTACCACACAAATTCAAAAATCATTTTTGCCCATATTTTGGAACAATTTGCTTGGGGAAAAAATCACGTGCTCACAGGTACCTCTTCATCTGATGTGGTGTCACAAAAATTTCTTATGATCTGAAGATCAGTAGGCAATCCATCCAGGCAAGGCAACCACTGCCTTGTATAGTCATCATAACCATCACTAGGGATCCCTAGAATCTTGCCCAGCTTTGCAGCACTGAACTTCATTTTGACACATTTCACTTTGCTAGTCAACAATCCATTTTTCACTATCCCATTTGCCATGAAATCAACAAGTTCATTCCTAGCCAATTTTCCATCTATCTGAAGGACCATGTCCTTCCAGCCCTATGCTTCTAGTGCAGTTAGAAGCCTTATCATACCTGGCTACTCCAGGTCCTTGAGTTGTCTCCTTTTCAAAATTTTCCTCTTGCCAAACATGGCATATTTATCCTGTTCCTTCACAGATTCATCTCCTTCATCCTCACTCCATTCATCATCTTCTTCAGTAATTTTCACTTGTTTTCTTTTTGCAGCTGACCTTGTTCTCTTGGCAAGAATAGGTTCAACATCCACTGGCTTGGAGGGCTTCTTGGCAGAAGTCCTGGTTCCCTTGGATTTTGTAGTGGGAACTTCCACAGTAGGACTCTTTTCAAGATGGACTTGTTCCATCTCTTCTTCTTCTTCAACCACAGCCTCCAAGCTTTTACCTATTTTTGCCTTCCCTTTCTCTTTCCTCTTTTTCTTACTTTCTTCTAAAACCTTTTTAAATTATGCTTCACTTTCCCTAACCCTACTTTTGGTTGCTCTAATCCTAGGAGTAGACTTGGGTGGTGATTATTTGCTTTAATGGTTGGTTTGGATACAGCAGGGGTCTTTTGTGAGGAAGCCTTGCTTTTATTTGGGTCATAACTAGCCCCCACATTCCTCAACAAGTCAGCCAAACTCTCTTCATCAGATAAACCAGGTTCATCTTATTGTTTTCTCTGATTAATTAACCTCTCAACTGCCTCACTTGATCCACTTCCGCCTGACTTTGAGACTCCCTCTTCCCCAATCCCACGTATGGCTAAAGTCTCCTTCTTATTTTTCTTCTTCAATTTTTTCAGAATCACTCCCACCTACATCTCTAGCAGCCCTTACCAGAACAAATCAACTTTCCTCCCTTTGAACCACATTCGAAAAACACATAGCAAGTGTTTAACTCCCTTTGGGTTTCTTGAGTTTTGGCTTGTTTTGAAGACCCAGGTTAATCTCCTTCATTGGTGGAGATGTAATCATTAGATTTAGAGCTAGAGTTGGACTCAGCTGCTAGGCGTGCTTTCTTTTGACTTGACTGATGTTTGTAATTCAAGGCTTTCCTCAGAGAACCAGTGGCTACATTTTTCATTGCTAGCATTTTCTGGCGACGAAATCTAGGTTTTGGATTTTTGACTGGTAGTGTGGAAAATGAGGTGTTGGGTGAAACAGGTGGTGGAGTGTCACGGTTAGGAATTTCTACAAACCCTAAGAGAATTTTGGTGGTGTGAAGAGCTTTGGAGAGTTTTTGAGACGAGAGAGAGGATGATCAGGGGTTTTGAAGAATTGATAATTAAAGAGTGTTTTGGGTTTTCTTAAAGAGGGTAATTATTGCTCAGAAACTGCAGCCTTATCAGTAGTCACATAAAGGTTTTATCAATTTAGAGTTCCAGTCTCCTTAGGGATTAAATATAATTAGTAGAATTTAGGAGAAGTTGCCGTTATATTTAGACTTCTAGTTTCAATGAAATTGGATCAATTGACTCAATAGATAGAATTTTCGGACGTTTGGTATATCTAGGATTCATGCTCGTGATTGATAATTAAATTTTTCTAATTGTGCAAAGAATAGAAACATACATAGACTTTCTCATGAGCATAATTTGATGAACCAGGTTCTTCAAGTGAAACTTCTCTTGATTATGCCTCAAATGTCAAAATAGAAACTTTGTAAGAGATTTGTGAATTGCATAGACACCTGTCACAAGAGTATATTATTTACAGTATGAGATTGAGTACAAATTAGTCTAATATTTACAAAAATTATGAACTTCTAACCAAATAATTCTTTTTCAATTTTTTTCATAATTTTTTTTTTCATTGTGCTTTCTGAACTGGACCTTTTAGGTGTTCTTAATCATCCCTACCTTCAACCTGTGCCTTTAAAATTTTCTCTACTTAATGCCTTAGTGAATATGTCAGCTATTTGTTTATCAGTAGCGTGGAATTCTATGGAGATTAACCCTTTCTCATAGTTGCCTCTTAAGAAGTGGTGTCTACCATTTATGTGCTTAGCCATTTTGTGAAGAACCGGGTTCTTTGTCATACTTATAGCACTGGTGGTATCACAAAATATTGGTATACAACCCATTTTTATACCAAAATCTACTAATTGTTTCTTGATCCACAGTAGTTGTGCACAACAAGAAGCACCTACCACATACTCAGTTTCAGCAGTAGATAGGGCTATTGAATTTTGTTTCTTAGAGGCCCATGAAACAAGACATGAACTAAGAAAGTGAGCCATACCTGAGGTGCTTTTTCTATCCACTAGGAAACCTGCATAGTTAGCATCATCATAACCTACTAGATCAAACTTACTATCTTTAGGATACCATAGGCATAATTCAGTGGTCCCTTTCAGGTATCTCAATATCCATTTGACAGCAGTCAATTGAGACTCTTTTGGATTAGCCTGAAAACGTGCACAAAGACCTACACCGAAAACAATGTCAGGTCTGCTGGTAGTAAGATACAAGAGTGAACCAATCATACCCTTATACAACTTTTGTTCAACTGATGAACCAGGTTCATCAGCATCTAATTTAGTGGCAGTTGCAATAGGTGTATCTATTTCTTTAGAGTCCTCCATTTTCAACTTCTTGATTAGTTCCTTTGTATATTTTTGTTGATAAATCATGGTTCCATTTGTGCTTTGTTTTATCTGTAAGCCTAGGAAGAAATTTAGTTCACCCATCATATTCATTTCAAATTCACTTCCCATTAATTTAGCAAATCCTTGATCAACCTGTCTATAGTGGCCCCAAATATTATATCATCAACATATATTTGTACAACAAGAAGATCTTTAGCTTTTTCCCTTGAAAATAAAGTGCTGTCAATTTTACCTCTTTTGTACCCATGCTCTAGACGAAATTTTGACAATCTTTCATACCAAGCTCTTGGGACTTGCTTGAGACCATAGAGAGCTTTATCTAGCTTGTATACATGATCAGGACATTCTTTGCTTTCGAATCCTAGAGGTTGTCTCACAAACACTTCTTCTTTGAGATAGCCATTTAGGAAGGTACTTTTGACATACATTTGATGAAGAGTGAATTCCATATGTGTTGCAACGTCTTTGAGGAGTCTAATTGCTTCAAGTCTAGCAACTGGAGCAAAAGTCTCATCATAATCAATTCCTTCCTCTTGACTATAACCTTGAACCACCAACCTTGCCTTATTTCTTGTAACTGTTCCATCTTTATCTAGTTTGTTCCTGAAGACCCATTTTGTCCCAATGACTGACTTGTCTTTAGGTTTTGGAACCAAGTGCTAGAATTGGCTTCTTTCATACTGATTGAATACCATCACTCGACACCACGTGGCCCAAAAATGCCACTGAGCTCAACCAGAATTCACATTTACAGAACTTGGCATAAAGCTGCTTCTCCCTCAGAATCTGAAGCACTATCCTCAAATGCTACTCGTGCTCTTCCCGGCTCCGGGAATATACTAGAATATCATCAATGAAGACAATCACGAACGAGTCCGGATAAGGCCTGAACACACTGTGCATCAAATGCATAAAGGCTGCTGGGGCATTAGTCAGCCCAAAAGACATCACGAGGAACTCATAGTGACCATACCGAGTCCTAAAGGCAGTCTTCGGGATATCTGGCTCCCGAATCTTCAGCTGGTGATACCTAGAGCGCAAATCAATCTTAGAAAACACCTGTGTGCCCTGTAGCTGGTCAAATAAATCATCAATGCGGGGAAAAGGATACCGGTTATTCACCGTAACCTAGTTCAGCTGACGATAGTCAATACACATACGCATAGAACCATCTTTTTTCCTCACAAACAACATAGGAGCACCCCAAGGCGAAACACTGGGTCGAATGAAACCCTTGCCCAATAACTCCTCTAACTGATCCTTCAACTCCTTCAACGCAGAAGGAACCATACGGTACGGTGGAATAGAAATGGGCTGAGTGCCCAGCAACAAATCAATAGCAAAGTCAATATCTCTGTCGGGCGGCATGCCCGAGAGATCAGCTGGAAATACATCAGCAAAGTCATGTACCACAGGAACAGAATCAATAGAGGGAGTGTCAATACTGAGATCCCGCACATAAGCTAGATAAGCTGCACATCCCTTCCCAACCATACGCTGAGCTCTGAGAAAGGAAATAACATGGCTAGGGGTGTGATCCAGAGTACCACTCCACTCAATACGTGGAATGCCTGGCATAGCCAGCGTCACGGTCTTGGCGTGACAATCAAGAATAGCATAATGGGGCGACAACCAGTCCATGCCCAGAATAATATCAAAATCGACCATCCCGAGCAACAATAGATCCGCTTTGGTCTCAAAACCACAAATGGTAACCAAACACGACCGATATACACAGTCCACATCCAAGGAATCACCCACTGGAGTGGAAACATAAATGGGGGCACTCAAAGAATCCCGAGGCACACCCAGATGAGAAGCAAAGTAAGAAGACCCATAAGAAAAAGTGGAACCAGGGTCGAATAGAATCGATGCCTCCCTGTGACTAACCAGAATAATATCTGTGATAACAGAATCAGATGCAACAGCAGCAGCGCGATCGGGAATAGCATAGAATCTGGCCTGTCCCCCCCTCGAGGGTGGCCTTTGGCACCCTGACCCCCACCCCTGGCTGGCAGGGCAGGTGGAGTTGCAGCTGGAGCTGGAATGATAGGCTGTTGGCCTTGAGAACTACGCTGATGTTGTGATGACTGATGAGGGGCTCCTCTCCTGCGCCTGGAGCACTCCCTAACAAGATGGCGAGTATCCCCGCACTCAAAACAAGCTCTGGGAGGACGCGGTGGCTGTGACTGACCGGCCTCACCCCCACTAGTCTGACCCCTGGAGGTACCCCACGCAGGAGGCGCACTGGAAATTGGGAGAGCATAATAAGGCTCCTGAGGTGCTGTAAGAGCTGGAGTACTACCAGCTGCTAGCAATGCTGAATAAACTGGACGACCAGAATAACCTCTGCCAAAATGACCGGCTACTGAAGTGCGAGTACTACAGAAATGGCCCGACTCACGAGACCTCTTGGCCTCCCTCTCTCCCCGCTCTCTAGGGAGCATACTCTCGTCCTCCTGGCGATGCTCACCGCCTGTTGATAAGGTATATCCATCTCGAACTCTCTGGCCATGCTGGACCGGATCGGCGGAATAAGTCCCTCAATAAATCTATGCACTCTCTCTCAAATCGTGGCTACCAAAGCTGGTGCATGCCTGGCTAGACGGGTGAAACCGATAGCATACTCCGATACCGACATGGAGCCCTATCGCTACCGCTCAAACTCCGAGCGCCAAGAATCCCTAAGGCTCTGTGGAACAAACTCCCTCAAAAACAGATCTGAAAACTGTGTCTAGGTCAATGAAGCAGACTCCTCTGGACTATCCAACTCGTACGTGCGCCACCAATCATAAGCGGCCCCACGAAGCTAAAAAGCAGTAAAGGAAACCCCGCTGGTCTCCACTATCCCCATGGTATGAAGAATACGGTGACACCCCTCCAGAAAACCCAATGCATCATCTATAGCCAAATCGTTGAACACCGGAGGATCCTATTTCTTGAACCTCTCCAATCTACGCTGATCTTCCTCGGAGGCAACTGGTCCACCTCCGGGTTGTGCTGGGGCGGCAGGAGGCATATCCAAAATCTTTGGGACCTGTCCCACTGGCACACGTTGCTCAGGTGTGATTGTTGTAGGAGTTTGGGCCCCTCCCCCGGCCTTGGATGTAGCTGCAGCGAGAGGGAGCAGTCCTGCCTGAGCTAAAGTGGTATACATACTCATGAACTGGGCCAGGGTCTTCTGGAGTGCTGGAGTAGTGGCAGCTGTAGTCGGTGTACCAGGTGCCTGCGCTCCAACCTGGTCTACCTGTGGCACCTTAGTGGCAGCGCGCGTGGGTGCTGTGGCTGCACCTCGGGCGTGTCCTCGTCCTCTACCTCGGCCCCGGCCTCTGACGGTGGCAACAGGGGGCGCGGGTACCTGATCGTCGCGAGTAGCTCGTGCCCTCACCATCTGTGAGGGAATAGAAAGCAATAGTTTAGATTTGATGCCAAAATGTCGCACGACAAGGAATCCAAAAGAAATGAAGAATTTCCTAAACAGTTACATAGCCCCTTGTAGATAAATACAGACGTCTCTGTATCGATCAGCGAGACTCTAAGTAACCGGTCTGTGTCCCGTAACTCTTATGAACCTAGAGCTCTGATACCAACTTGTCACGACCCTAGTTCACCAATCGTGAACATGTTGTGATGCCACCCAGTCTCCATGACTAGGTAAGCCTAACACGTTGTGGAATATACAGGTTATGAACATTTAAATAAGATTTAGCGGAATACAGCATAAAAAGAAATGTAAATCGTGCCGCTTGGCACATACATCCGTCAAACACACTGTATGAAACACCACCAAGATCCGGAACACCATGGGTAAAACAGACTAAAAGAGAACATACAATTGTGGCTCTATATATAAAGAGTATCTAACAACAAAGTGAAGGAAAAATATCTACTAGTGCTATCAGAATAGAAGGAAGGCCTCCGGATCCGCGGACGTAGCAGATCATACCTCGAGGTCTCCAAAGGCGCTCTCCGCCTCGAGAGTGATATGCCTAGATAAAGTACCTGGAATTGCACATGAAAAACATACACAGAAGGGGCATAAGTACACCATAGCGGTACTCAGTAAGTGCCAAGCCTAACCTCGATGGAGTAGTGACGAGGAAGGTCAGGGCCATACTGAGAGAACAATAATATAATGAGGATAACAATAATAAGCAATTTAAATAATAATGAATCTGAAATGACAACAGTAAAGCGATTTCTGAAACCGTCTACGATTTAAGCTAGTAGCAAGTAAATAACTCAATAAAAACTCAATCAGCAAGTCCAGGACCTGGGGAATTGAACCCACAGTCCCACTCTATAATCGACAGTCCAAGAGCTACGAGAATTTAACCCGCAGTCCCAATAACGGTATCTCCGGGTCTCCGGGAATCGAACCCGCAGCCCATGTCTCAATACCTCAGGATATATCTCAATGATCTCAGGATCTCCGGGAATCGAACCCGCAGTCCGTATCTCAATAATATATCAATAAACTCCGAGTCTCTGGGAATCGAACCCGCAGCCCTTGGATCTCCGAGAATTGAACAAGCAGTCCACAAACAATAGCAATCCGTGTCTCTGGGAATTGAACCCATAGCCCTGGGATCTCCGGGAATTGAACCCGCAGTCCACCAACACAACAAATTAAGAAAACGCACACGGAAAAAAAACATAATATGCTTAACTACAACTTCACCAAGGACTAGTGCCAACAATTATCAAGAAGTTCAAGTAGGACAATTAGGCAATTAGACAGATAAATTATACCAAATCATGCTTCCGTAACGAATACCAAGTAAATATCACAAATTAATAAACTAAGAACATGGATATCACGAATTGGACAATTCAAGTAAAGTGAGTCACAACAACTAGCGCATGTACACGCCCGTCACCTCGCGTACAAGGCATTTAAACTATCACATAACATCCTAGGGGTAAAGGTTCCCCCACACGAGGTTAGACAAGCCACTTACCTCAATTCCGGTACAAAGCCGCTAATAAATAACCCTCTTGCCGCGAATGTCCGCCTCCACAGGTGTAGTATCTGATAAAAATCAATAGAATCACATCAAAATAGGCCAATTGGGCATTACCCAATCAAAACAACTCAAAATACACCAAAACCCACAATTTGCCAAAACTTGACTTTCGGTACGCTTATCGAAAAATCACGAAAGTTATATATTCGGGTTCCTTATCTCAATATGAGTCCGTGCATATAAAATTTATCGAAATCGGACTCCGTTTGCCCATTCAATTCAAAGATTTCCTAAATTTTAGGACTAGGGTTCAAACCCACCTTTAATCTCCCATTTTCAGTGAAATAATCAAGGATTTCGTGATAAACTAACGAATTAAGGTCAATAAACTTACCCTCGATGATTTCCCGATGATATCCCAGCGTTTCCCCTTCAAAATCCTCTCTTGGAGCTCAAAAATGGCGTTTTAGTGAATGAGGGTCGCGGGTGGACTGTTCTGGTTTTAATATTTCTGACTGGGAAATTACCCTTCGCGTTCGCGTCCCCCATCTCGCGTTCGCGATGCCTTGCCAAACGAACCTTCGCGAACGTGACTACATTCACGCGTTCGCGCTGAAGAAAAATCCCAGCCCTCCAAAATTGAACTACGCGAACGCGACCTGGCCATCGCGAATGCGATGCCTCTCGAAAATGTACCTACGCGAACGTGACCTGGCCATCGCGAACGCGATGGTATATCAACTGACCTTACGCGAATGCGGCTCAACCATCACCAACGCGATGCCCCCAGTAGCTGACCCTTCGCAAATGCGTGCCCTGCCACGCGAACGCGATGACCAAGGGTCTACTGCACTTCTGCTGCATTTTTCTGCAGTTTTTCATGCTTCAAAATTGCCCGGATGGTGATCCAAATTCATCCCGAGGCCCCCGGGACCCCAACGAAAACCACCAACATACTCAAAAACATGATACAAACTTGTTCCAATCATAAAAACACCATCCTAAACTTCAAAATCACCATTTACACACGGATTCAAGCCAAAGCTTCTTCAAAACTTCCGAAACTAACATTCAATCAAAAACCCGACCAAACGACGTCCAAATGACCTGAAAATTAGCAGACATATCCAAAATCACATAAGGAAGCTACAGAAATTGTCGGAATTCCATTCCGACCCCCGGATCAAAATCTCACCTATCGTTCGGATTAGCCAAAATTTCAAACTTCGGCATTTCAAGCCTAATTGAGCTACGGACCTCAAAAATACATTTCGAACGCGCTCCCAACCCCGAAATCACCTAACGGAGCTAATGAAACCATCAGATTTCCTTTCCGAGGTCATCTTAACATTGTTCCGGCTACAGACCATTTTCTAACTTTAAAGCACTCATTTAGGGACTAAGTGTCCCAAAATGCTCCAAATTTCGGAACCGACTCTCCCGGCAAACCATAATAGCAGAAATGAACTTAGGGGAACAGTTAAATTGGGGATTGGGGCGTAATTTTCTAAAACGACCGGCCGGGTCGTTACAACTCTCTTCAACACATAGAGTTTGTTTATTAAACACTTTATTTGCTTTGCTATGTGAAGAATATCCCAAGAATATTCCTTCATCACTTCTGGGATCAAACTTACCTAGGGAGTCTTTGCCATTATTGTGCACATAGCACTTGCAACCAAAATCCCTAAGATGAGATATGTTTGCTTTTCTTCCTTTAAGTAACTCATACGGAGTTTTCTCTATAAGAGGTCTTTTCATGCATCTGTTTATTATATAACAAGCAGTGTTTATAGCCTCTGCCCAAAAACTACAAGGTAGTTTACTAGAAAGTAACAAGGTCCTTGCCATATCCTCAAGGGTCATTTTGCTGAGGAGTCATAGGGGCAGAAAAGTTATGATCTATTCCATTTTCATTACAAAATTCAGCAAACTATGCATTTTCAAATTCAGTTACACGATCAAACCTAATGGATGCAATTTGATTTCCTAATTGTTTCTGCGTTTTTCTAATAAAAGTAGTGAACATTTCAAATGCTTCATCTTTAGAAGTTAGAAATAATACCAAGTTAAATCTTGAATAATCATCAACGAGCACCATTACATATCTTTTACCACCTCAGCTCATGGCTCTTATTTGACCACAATGATAACCAGTTCCAACATCTTGAACGTACTTACCATTTTCTTAGGTTTGAAGGATAACCTTACCTGCTTCCCCCTTGCACATCCCTCACAAACTTTGTCTTCCTTCAAATTGATATTAGGTAACACTATTACCAAGTCCTTGGAGACTAATTTGTTCAATTGATTTAGACTGGCATGGTTGAGTCTTTTGTGCCAAAGGAGGGGGTCATTAATTACCACACTCCAATAAGTGAGTTCATTTTCAGAGTGAGTTGACAAATCTACAATATAAATACTGTTAACTCTCCTTTCGAGCAAAATAATCTTGTCAGTATTAAGGCTAATCACAAAATATTTTGTGGAAGTGAAAGCCACAAGGTTACCTCTGTCATACAGTTGTGACACACTTATCAGGTCATATTTTAAGCCATCTATCAAATAGACATTCTCAATGTAATGAGAGTCTGCCTTTTCTACCTTTCCAACACCACTTATCTCACCTTTCTTTCCATTTCCAAAGAAAACATTACCTCCTTTTAGGTTCTTAAGTGAAAGGAACTGGTTCTTGTTACCAGTCATATGTTTTGAGTAGCCACTATCCATGTAGCGTATTTGGCTACTTCCCTTCACTTGGTCCTGCAAAAAGAAATCATGGGTTAGTCTTAGGAACCCAAACTAGTTTGGGTCCCTTTCTATGGGCAAAAGGATGAATTAAATTTTTTTTTTGCCCAACAAAGAAGTTTGTGGTTATTTTGAACAAATGCTTTGTTCTTTTGACTGGCCTTTTCTCTTGCATTACATTTATTTTTGTAATGGCCAGTCTTACCACAGTGTGTGCAGATCTTATTCTTAGGAAGTGTGAGATACTTGTTTTTGGGATCCCATTTTGGAGCTTGTGTCCCAAATCCAAGTCCTCTCTTGTTTCTACTGTGATGTTCTTACAGCCAGGAGATTGCATCGGAAGCCTTGTTCCATTTGCATGTTTTGTCTAGTTCATGCCTTACCTTTCCTAAATATTATTTTAGGACTTTGATCAGTTCATCTTTCTTATACAGTTCATCTTTCCTTTTTCCTAGATTTTCTTCTAGGGTGAAAAATGATTGATCAACCTTTTTCATTCATGTTCCTAATTTCAGTTTAATATTTATAGATCTAAGTTCCAGAATCTTATTTTTAAGTTGATGAACCTGGTTCTTCAACTCAGTATTTGTATTATCACTCTCATCAGCCCTACACTTTAACCTTTTACATTTTTCTTCTACGATAACACATTCCTTAGACAGAACATCTTTCTCACTGTTTATTATTTCAGACTCATCTATGAAGTCCATCAGCAAATCAACTAGTTTTTCTAGACAATAACTTAATCTTTTCCTTAAGGTGTGGAATACTTACCTCATGTTCATCTTTTGATTCTCCGATGGCCATAAGAGCTTGCTCATCTTCAGCTTCATATTGTGAGTCCTCATCTGATGTTTCTCCCCATGGAGCAACCATAGCTTTTGTTAATCCCTTTTTCCTTTTTGGTTGAACCTATTCCTTCTTCCTATTTCTTCTTTCTGCTCTTTCTTTCTTCCATTCAATCTCCCGTTGAGGGCAGTTTCTAATGTGGTGATCAGTCATCCCACACTTGTAACAAGCTTCATCAGTTTGTTTCTCAAGAGCCCTAGGTTTACTAAATTTTGTTTTTTTTCAAATACCTTTTCCACTCGTAAGATATTTCTTGAAATCTCTGGTTATCATAGCCATTTCATCATCTTCAAGATCTTTATCCTTCTGAAATTCTAAGAGCCAGACTTTTTTCTTTATTTGGAGCATCCATCTTCATTGTTTCCCTTCTCAATTCATAGGCAGTGAGATTTCCAATTATTTTATCCAATTTTAAGGTACCAATGTTCTTGGATTCGTGAATGGCAGTGATTTTACTTTACCAGAAGATTGGCAGAACTCTAGTTAGAATCTTCTCCACGTTGTCTTCTTCCAGGATAGTCCTTCCAAGAGACTCAAGTTCATTTGTCAATTTATTGAACATGCTATGCACTTCTTGGAGAGTTTCTCCATCATTCATAGTAAAATTCTCATATTGAGAATACAACAGTGTACTTCGACCACAGTCGAAGCAGCATCCTAATGCCTAAGGCCATCGACATAGTTGGAACACGTTCGAACCACGACGGATACTACTTCAACCATGGTCGAAGAAACATCATAGTGGTTAAGTTCATCGGCATCAGCTTGACCTCGATCGAGCTACGATGGATACTACTTCGACCGTGATCAAAGAAAAATCCTAATGGCTAAGGCCATCAATATCAGTTCGACCTTGCTCGAACTACGACGGATACTACTTCGACGATGATCGAAATAGCATTCTAATGGCTAAGGCCATCGATATCAGTTTGACCTCGTTCGAACCATTATAGACACTACTTCGATCACAGTCGAATCAATACCCTAATGGCTAAGGCCAGCGAGATAAGCTCGACCTCGCTCGAACCATAATAAAATATAGATATAATGATAATTGGTACATCCCTACGAAAACTAAGTGTCTCGCTTCAAATTGAAAAGGAAAAATGGCGAACAAACAAAGTGGAAAAAATATTTTATATTATAATAAAATGTTATTTACATTCGCACATATAGGAGGGACCCAATACAACCAGCGCTTAAAAACATTCAAATAAAGTAACCAGACTGAAACTATTAGGGTAAGCATCTTCATACCATGAGTCCGAATCGAGGAAGTTGAAATCGTCAGGGGAAAGAACCTCCACATCAGGAGTGTTATGCTCATATCCACATAACTCACGAGTTGTATGTGCTTCAGCGAGCACTATCTGAACTTCTGACTCTATTACGCGGTGCTCGGTGTGAATAGTTCAATACAATTGATTTGAGCTTCCATATAGACCAGCATCTCATATAAATGTTAATTCGAGCCCTGGTCGGCCATATGGCAGATGTAGAAGGCCCTGGATGATGATCTGCATCTCCTGCCCTCGGCGATGCTACATTCCTTTGCAGTGCAGACAATTCCACCCCTAGATCCCTAAGATGCCTCTCATGCTCCATAAGCCGACTGCTTGAGGCCTCTCTTTATCATGTATTTTCCAACCTTGATTGGCAAAGGGCATACTCCAATAAGACCATCTCACAAATGGCAGCGTCCAACTTATCAGCACTAACATTCAACTTGCCCCTGAGTCCGTCAATCCCTACTATCTTGACACTCAGCTCGGCGCTCAAACCGGCCACCTTCAACTGCAAGTCGGTGTACTATGTAGTCACCCCTCGACCCAATTCGAGTTCATCCTCCTTCGCCTTAAGGAGGACCTCCAACTCGTTGTTACGAGTGATGGACCTCATGAGGTCCTCATCAATGTCCTATAGTTCCACAACCTTGCTCTCCAACTAGGCCTCCTACTATTTGTGCCCTTCATGGAACACTTGGAATTCAGGGTCTTGATGCTAGAGGTCGGACAATGCCCGATGCCTGGCATGATTCTACTAGTATTCCGTTGACATTTTCGTATAAAAATCTGTCCTCCTTCCTTTATGATTACACCTCTTCACCCCCAGGACGAGGGTCTGAAAAGAAAAAATAGATCTAAGCACACATTTCTGTGCCAACCCTACAATACAAACAAAAAAGAGACAGGGGATATCCATCTATAGGGCCATACCAGCGACCTTTCGAGACAGCTCTGAATCACTTATTGTTCTGAGTGTCTCGCTCTTAGGGGTGGTGCATAAAAGGGTAAGGATCAATGCGACTTGCTCACTATTTAGCAGCAAATTGTAATCACTCGGGATTACTATATGATGTTCCTACCCATCTGTCATCGTTTCCAATTAGGTTGGCAACCTAAAAATTAATTTACATCCTCCGGGGAAACATTGGAACCTGACCCGTCAGCTTCCACACTAGGCCTCCGATGTTAGTGGATGCACCCTCCTCAGCGGAGTGAACCGAACTAGATATAGGGGCAGCCCTCTTTTCGTGGGCTTACGTCCCTGACAAAACGGCATCAGCCATGAACACGAGCATTGACATCGTCTAGGATGCCCCACTCCCGTCAGCATCAGTAGCCACCCACTTTCCTAACTCCAATATTCTCCTTTTTCTCTCTAATGGTTTGTCAACACAAGAGGATTCGTCGATAGGATGTGAGTTGGGCGCCAACGAAGGTGTGTCTCTTACTGTTGGAGAGGCGGATGAGGTATCCTGCTGAAGAGGTAAAAGAAGGCCCTCTCAAATCGACACACACAAAATGTTCTGAGCTTCAACAACAGCGGTAGGTCGTCTAAAAGCAGAGACTGTTTCCCTTCTCCTAGAAGCTCCCTGACCTGTTATCAAAAAGAATCATACAATGAGATAGATCCATACGACCAGCGATGCAATAAATAAAAGGTTTACCTGAGGAATCCTTAGGACCGTAACATTGAATGAAGGTAGTCCAAGTTCGAGCCTCCTCCGCATGGGGCAACAGGCCGACAACCCAGTTCCTGAGGCCGACGACGTACTGGGGTGGGCAGGCCATAGCTGCAAAACAAATGGTCAGCGGTAATATTTGCAAAATATGCAGACCATAATACACTACGATACTTACGATTGTCATTCCACTTTTTTGGAACCCGGCGGGGTTAGAAACCACATGCTCAGTCTTGACAAAGAAGTATTTGTGCCAATACTTTCGACTCGACCGGTCGTCTATTCCGATGACCAGTCCCTTTTTTCCATGAAGCCTTAGGTCCACCATGGTTTCCCTAAGGAAACCGGGTGAGAATAAATGTAATCGGCGGTGCACAAAGACGTCAATCTAGGCTAATTCCGCGTATTTCTCCAAAGAAAAGAGCATCTTAAGTGTTTATGGCGTGAGCTGAGCCATGTAGATGTGATTGAATCAGAAGAACTCATCTGCCAAAGGCAAAAGAGGCAAGGTATAACCAATCATTAATGGTTACTCATAGAAAGTGCAGTACTCGGGTCTATGAACATTAGGATAGTCTCCATCAACCAGAACCATCTTCATATGAGCAGTGATATCACATTTTATATGAAGAGCGTCAAGATGAGTTTGGTCTATCATCAAAAGTATGAGGCTCGAAGTAGGAGATGGGTTCTTACTAAAGTTACTCTGAGACGAGGAATGATGTTGTAATAATGCCTCTACTGTGAAAAGGTTGTCATCATCCTCCACCTCCACTTCTCTCCTATCCGTGAAAATTACCGCGCTCACCAAAACAATATTAGGAACCTTCTCTTTAGGGTGCGACGGGATTTTGACATGATTTTGTGTACAAGTAGAAAGTTACACCAATGGAGAATGAGAAAAAAAAAAGCTTCCGATCAAGAATGAAAGTGAGAAAATAAGGAGATGCGATAACGAAAGAAGAAGATTGCAGAATTCTCAAGAATGACTAAAGTTCTTCAACGAAATTAAACCCTTCACTTATTTATAGGGTTGGGTGGCACCAGAATTGAGGCAGCTGATCGCAGCAAACTCAACCTTACACTACGGTAGGAAGAGCGGGCGCTAAGACATTTAACCAAATAGTGGTATCGGGGTCGATTTTCCATAGGGAGCTTGGAATGGAGTTGTGTATTTGTATAGAGTAAGAATGTGTTTGTGATTCTAACTGAACTTCTAACTTTTTAAGATTTTTCTTGTTATCAACTACTCTTAACAACTAAGGGTAAGACTAAATTATGCTAAAGAAATATTTGCTAAGATGTAAATAATATAAAGAAAGGCACTAGGGTCATGGCATCACATAGGTGGTTAACTAACGGGTTGAGACCACTAATAATAGATTGACATGTTTGGGATCAATGTTATAACCATTGCACAATTGTACCCACTCCCACACCTCTCGGTAGAGAGCAATTTTGCCCAATTGACTCCCTCGAGACCAATTGGGTAGGACAATTAGACCAAGTAACTAAGGTTCAAGTGCGGTGATTACTCTTTCGAGGTTTGACCCGTTACTTGGGACCATCATTTCTCATGGGTCCATCCCAATTCCTTTTTGGGTCTGTTTTGGGGTCATAGACTCTCTTTATCAAGAAGGGTCAAGACTCACTAAGCTAGAATCAATGTTTGCAACCACCAATCCTTAAGTTAACCATAAAATTAAACCAAATAAAAAACAACCAAAATCAATCTACAATTACTATGCAACACCCATCAATTACCCATACTAGGGTTGAGCGACAACCCTAGCTAATGGGTTTAACTAGACATAATTAAAGATGAAATGGAAGAAATAGAAGATAAAACAACCATGTTAATTAATTGCTAATGTTAAACTACAATAATCTATGATGAAATATGCTCAAAATGCCCAAAATAGGCTAAAACAAATGTCTCACGAGCACAACAGCTATCAATTATACAAAACTTAACCTAAAAATGGTAAAATGTCCTATTTATACCGGGCTGGAAAAACTGGACAAAAATAACCCTGGGGGGTCAGCGCGGACTGCGCATAAATGTAGTGCAGCCGCGTAGGCACTTGAACTTGCGCAATTCTCTTCTATGAAGTTGGGGGCGCGGACCGCGCAAGTTGGTAGGTGCAGACCGCACATAAATGGAGCGCGGCCGCACTGAAGGACTTGGGCAAATCGTCATCTCTCTAAATCTCACCCACGCAGACCGCACTAATTTTTAGCACGGCCGTGTAGGAATTGCCTTACATTTTTGGTCTCTTAATCTCCAAAAGAGCGCACCCGCGTAAAGTTGAGAGCAGATCGTGTAGGGTGCCCGTGAAATATGTACTCTTTGAATCTCGTAGCGCAGCCGCGTGGAAAAATAATGCGTTATACGCTAGATCCTCTTGTCCCCACTTCACTTAGTCCTTGACACTTGGCATGTTTCACTCAGTTTAGTGCCAATCTTTGATATTCATCATCTTGTCGCTCAAACCTGCAATCAAGCGCAACTTGTGAGCATTTTGAGATTATTTTATGGCAATTTATACACAAAGCATAGGCAAGTATGGGCATAAAATGCGTTAAATTCATAGTTATCAATTCCCCCAAACTTAAACCTTTGCTTGTCCTCAAGCAAATAACATAAGACCCACCACTCAAAGGGAAACATCTATGTAATTCCTGCTTATCCTAAAGTAACCTCGACAAGCATCAATTGGGACTAACAATTACCCTCAATACAAATGCATCATTAACACATTTTAAGCTTTTGAAACTATGGATCAACTGTATCACAAGAGCATCAAGGTTGACTCATTTCATCAAAGAGGTTTTCTCAAATACCTTGGTCATTGTGGAACTCAAACTCATGAACTCACCTTTCAGATTCCATGACTCCAATCCCGGTCGCGATGGCGCCTAACAACAATTGCTAGGAAAGCCCGACCAATTAACACTCACAAACCAATCACACAACCCAATATCGATTTATAATATTAAATTACATTTTAACAAATCTTCCAACCGAATCATTTAAATAGAAATAGTACGGAACAAAGTAGTTAATAGAACTTCAAAGTCAATGAGTAATAAGAGTAAATAACAACTGAGCTGCAAGAAATCACGTAAAAGCACTCCATCATGCTATATAGGAAAATGCAACCCTTTGAGAAGACAGTAAAATCGTGAAAATCCTTTAGAAAATATCTAGCTTAGTTAAAAACCTCTTTGAAAATATCCTTTTTCGACAATTAAGCAAATGAATGCAAAACAGGTTGTGCAAGTCAACACACAAGTCAGCGCTTCGGGCACAACACTCCACCAACAAATAACACCAGGGTATCTGATCAACAATGCAAGAAGTAGCATGGATGGCAATGAAATGCGAGTGCTGAATGTCATGACACGTGTTACAAATAGAAACCAATGCATGAATGCGATGCAATGCATATGACCGCTGCAGCGCGCACCCCGATCCGTTTGGGTACCCGCGCTCACTGTGGGGGTTCAGACTCTAGAGAGACTCATATAGCCCAAGCACAATATCAATATCACACCACTCTGGCGTGCAACCCGATCCATCCTCACTCCAGAAATGCCTATATAACACTGCTGTGGTGCACAACCCGATCCATGCTCAGTCGAGAAATGCACATAAGCCACTTGGGCAATATCAAAATAATAGTTCTCATTTCAAAACATCAATAATATATTGTTTATGTTTTCAAATCTTAGAAAAATTGCTGAATTTGTGAAACAACATTTAAAACCTCGGATTGAGATCAAAATAATATGCAAGTAATGCAAAATAGTGATGTCAATCCTTGAAGGATTCAAATAATTGGCACGAAGCCCATAACATGTCAATCAACCGAAATCATGATAGCATCAAGTAATATTCAGACAATTACACAGTAAGATCAACAACCAGGACGGACCAAGTCACGATCCCCAATAGTTCTCTACCCCACGCTCATACCTGGCGTGCAAGTCACCACAATACATCACTATGATGTGCAAATCCGGGGTTTCAAACCCTTAGGTTATTATTTACAAGTATTACTCCCCTCGAACCAGTGAAATCTCTAGCTTGCGACGCCTTTTCCCATCAAATCGACCTCCACGCGCGTCATATCTAACCAAAATCAGAGCAAATACATCACAATATGCCAAGGAAACAATACCCAATCAAAATCAATCGAAATATAGCAAAATTCTCAAAACTAGTAAAACCCGAGCCTCGAGCCCACTTCTCAAAAAATTACAAAGCTCACATTACCGGATTCCTCGTCTCACCACGAGTCCATACATATAAAGAACTCCTGAATCCGAGCTCAAATGACCTATCAAATTCCAATTTGAAATATCAAAACGCAAGCTCTAGTTTTACCCCTTTTTAATGAATTTCAACCAATTTCCATGTTAAATCTAACATAATCTCGAGTATTTAGGCCAAGGAACATACCTCTAATCATTCCTTCTTGAATTCCTCCTCCACATCTCCTCAAATCTCAAAGCTCGCTAAAATGGAGGATAATACATAACCCTCGCAAATGGAATATTATAAATCTTGACAGCCATTACCGCACATGCGGTCAAAATATCGCATATGCGGCTCCCTCTTTTGTGCTCTACACGTCGATTTTGCAAAAATTCTATAAACCCCATATACCGCTTTTACGGTCAAAACGTTGCACCTACGACTATGTTTCTACGGGTAAAGCTCCGCTCCTGCGGAAGAAATCCTCATAGGACAAATTTTGATTCTGAGGTCTCTACTTTGCATCTGCGACCGCGCTTATGTGGTCTAAAATTCGTAGAAGCGGAAATACCAGAATGAGCAATAGGGTTCCCTTTTCACAAGTTCAAAACTTCCCGTTAGCCATCCGAAATCAACCCCGAGGCTCCCGGGACCTCATCCAAAAGCACCAACATATCCCATAGCATCACTCAAACTTGTTCCAATCATCAAAACACATCAAACAACGCTAAAACTATCAAATCGCATCGGATTCAAGCCCAAGTTCTTCAAAAACATCTGAAACTCATATTCGATCAAAAACCCAACCAAAGGACGTCTGAATGACCTGAAATTTTGCACACACATCAAAAATCACATATCAAAGCTACAACCACTCTCGGAATTCCATTCCAACCCTTGGATCAAAATCACACCTATCAACCGGAATTCGCCAAAATACTTACTTCGCCAATTCAAGCCTAATTCTATATCGGACCTCCGAAATCAATTCTTATCGAACTCCTCACAAATCATCCTCCGAAGCTAACCAAATCATCGGAAACTACATCCGAGCCCTATAACTCATATGTGAACGTCTGGTTGACTTTTCCAACTTAAGCCTTCCTTAAGGAGACTAATTGTGTCATTCCTTATCAAAACCAGTCCGAATAAACTCTAACACACCACATACCGATAATGAAACTTGTAAAAACATAAAATTTGGGAAATAGAGCAGTAACACATAAGACGGCGGGTTGGGTCATCACATCCTCCCCAACTTAAACAAACGTTCGTCCTCGAGCGTACCCAGAGTTGTACAAGAAGAAACCGAATGGATGAATGACCTTACTAAGCATATACCGGTGGTGATTCCACGTCACCCTATCTCGCAGAGGTCCGATAAAACAACATAGCTGAAATCTCACAACCCATCAAGACCATAAACTGTAGAACCATGTTGAACTTTCCAAAGTTATATACAAGGCCATAACCTCACATCTATACTCAAAATATGTCTGAACCAGCTGTAAATACCAATACATGCAACCTCAGGTGAAATCATATGATATACCACGTAACCCATATACTCGAAACTATAACTTCCATTCACAGTAGTTGCCCCACCAACCAGATACCGGTAGAGAACCTCTTATTAGCTGAAGCCTTATTCCAACAAATTCATACACTACCAACGATAAATGAAACACGCTATAAACCGTAACCATTTTTCATATCAACCATTCATGAAGCCACTTACCTTTTACTAATACAACAATAGATTTTCGAGTCGAACCTCAAATTATCCTTCAAACAAGCTGAAATCAAATATGTTCGTATTCATTAATGACCCCAATGATCACCTCTAATCCAACACGCCACTCTGGTGATATGACATCGCAACACAGGCCTAAGCCATAACTTTCATAATACACGCACTAATAAGCAACGGTCTGAACATACTCAAATTTTGACTCAAACGAAAGAGTTGTACCTCAAGTTCATCAATACCATTACAACAAAAGACTCAGACCCCGTCTCACATCATGAAAATATATAATACCTGAATCTACCTCGAGAGGTCATAACTTCACGTAGCCTCGCTACATTGCGCGATCATATCCAAACACAATTATACATGAAGCACCTCAAGACACTATGATAAAAAATTGACAGCCAGGCACAATTTGATGTCTAAAACCAAAGAAATTCATTACACCCACCGCGAAACAAAGAACATATGACACGTAACCCAATAGCTCATAGCCAACACTCTATTTACCGATCAACACCCAATTACTCTTCCCGTTCGGCTTTCATTATGAATCTTCAATAGAACCACACCACATGTGCCCATAACAAACAAATCATAACGTCTCACAATACCGAAAAATAATTCATAGCTCTCCTCAGATCACTAACAAGCTTAGTAACGATAGATTCAACTTATCCCTCAATAATACAATTCGGGGCCAACCAAGCGACCTCAAGCTAAACACGTATCCAACCAGCTTACCAATAAACTCATTGCCAAGAAGCCTGAAGCTTCTCCTTCCACTAGAATTACTTCTACCCGAGTCGTATGATACGATTCACTACACCAAATAAATTCAAAATCCACAATATCTCCCGGCGACATGCGCGACAACAAGAAATGCATTCGAAAAAGCCCCTCAATACCAAAATTGAATCAATGGTGGAAACCTCTGCACTGACATCCATCACGAAGGCCAAATCAAGAACATCAATCCTTTCCAGCCATCTGCTGGTCCTTGAAAATATAAACCACTCTACTTGAACATAATCTAATGCACCTTGCCATGTAACCTGTGGCATTTTTCAACATAGCCCATAGCACAATAGTCCAGAATAACCCAACACGGAGGCAACCAGTGTACACCTTAATATCATATCAAAAATCTAATATACCAAGCAAAGAAAGATCCACTCGGGTCTCCAAATCCCAATAGCCACTAAACGGTGTCGAATACACACGATCCACAACCACGACATAGATTGTATCTGACATCTCTCAGTATGTAACTCCATATAACCCACAACTCATTGTACCTGATCCCAAATTTCACAACATGAATACATATTACATCTCAAGTACCCAATCATTCCACGAAAAATATTCTAAAATTTCCCTTTGCTATCAACAAACTCAAATATCCGCAGTCGATCCAATAAGAAAACGTCGCAATACCACCAAAGTATTATCAGTTTAAATCACCTTCCCCTTTTACTGAACATATACCCCCGTTAAATCACTAGAATACCAATATCGTTTTCCTTAATCATCTGAAGACCGATTCTTGCATCACCTGCAGCTGCACGTGTTGCTAAGAATTTATCTTTCCATTCTGAACAGAACCCAAAACCTTACACACGCAAATCGCAATCATCCAGAACATATCACATATACCATACCACACAAGTAATAAATGATAACTCCATCACCATTCCTAACCACAAACACCTACTTACTCTATTAGTCAAGAACTGTCCATCAATCCCATCTAGAAGAGAAATCATTATGCATTCCATGCTTCGCTTGCCCATAGATAATATATACTTTTCCAAACCATAATAAAACTCATCAAAAACTCTCTCTCAATTCCATTGCACAAGCTAACTACCCAGACTAAATCCTTCTACATGAACCAAGTTAAGCAAACTGTCAGAACTCAAGAGCTTCGCTGCACCATACTTGTAAAAATCCATTACCTCGAACACATACAAAAAATTAATCATATCTTTACCATACTAATTCAGTCTACTATCAAACTATTCCATCTATCTAATTTCCCCTCTAATTCATCATCAACTTGATATTTCTCCCTCGATGTAGCATCACAATGCTTCAGCCCAGGCTTACCACACGCGACTCGAATATAAGACCACACTGTCTAGGGCCTATAGACCACTAAATACTCTCTCAACTATTTCCCAGAATTACCACATTCCATAATAGTTTACTCTGAAGAGCATCCTATGAATCTAAGCCTATTACCTTTACCTTCCAGATACTAATACAAAGAATCCCATAATTAACATAAAAATACCTCAAGTCCTGACCTTTCCGATGAAAACACGGTCTCTCCCCACATACATGACCTTAAAACTTTTCACTGTTACATGTAGAATCTTGAACACAATAAAACCATTCTCGAAATTCATTTACTTCCTATTCGCATAACAATTTACCTGATGTAAGGAACAGAACAACCCGTGCCTCAATGACACTCTAACACCGCATGATATGATCTCATTCTAATACAAACAATTATCTTCCTTCTTTACACACTAAGCATTTTTTATCAACAATAACTCAAGTCATCCTATTATTTTCTCACATCTATAAAGCACCATAAAACCTTTGTCAAAATTTTGCTTCACTCGTGCCATCCTCGGCTCAATTTCTCTAACCAGGACTGATCTGCTAGCTTAACTCAAAACGGAACCAACATAGCACATAACTGTGCAATCAACTAATCAATAGCAACCTCCCCAACTTGGCTTGAAGCCATATATCAAGACACACTTAACAACTCATAACACTTTTACTCAAATGATGCCACAATGCCACAGTGAGATTAAACTCAAATTATGCACAAGTTTTGTGAAAACACATACCAGCTAGTACTGTGATCCTCTGCAAACCTCGCATTCATTCCCACATCAACTGAGTCCACCCTCTTAAGCGACCCGAATTCTCAGATTGCAACACAAGCCCTTGATTTACTCAGCAGATCTTCCAACATACGCGTAGATATTGTACCACTCAAGAACACACTGCAAGATATAACCCACCTGCTTTGCCTTAATTTAGTATTTTAGCACACCTCATGCCGTCATATATATTATACAGCCAATTTAATCTTCCTAATTCTGAAATCATACCACCATATGTATTGCACTTTACTTTTTAACCAGGAGACACAAAAATATTCTTCACGCACCATAATTCAGGCTATACATCAAATCACTATAGGAATCGAACACTTAACAGTTCATCTATTATCCAGCAGACTTTTTCGTCACTACCAAGATCACATGGATATATCTCGCAGTACTAACATGCACATCACATGAATATCTAACCGCTATTCCGGCTAAGAAGGACAATACCGAACATATAAGTTACAAACACTTGCTCGCACAATTAGCACCTCGGTGCTCAAGCCATAGGCAAAGATCTGGCCTCAAGTCCTCCAGACTGGCCCAACATACTCACAATGATTACCTCTCGCCCTTAAATCATGGAATTACAAGCCATCAAGGCACATGTAATATTGACCGCCCATGTGCGCATACAGATGTGAGGAAGGAATTTAAAGAGTTATATCTCCAGCTGAATCAAGTATGCACGATAAGAATTCCAAGATTGGGAAGTTTTTCCTAAAGGTTCTGCAGCCTCACGAGGAAAAATACAAGCGTCCATGTACCGCTCCGCAAGTCTCTACTAAACCTACTCATGACTCATGATACCTAGTAACCTAGGCTTTGATACAACCTTATCACAAACCCAATCCTGATTGTGGTGGCGCCCAACAACAGTTGCTAGGTAAGCCCGAAAAATTAACACTGACAAACCAATCACACAACCCATTGTCGTTTAACAGTATTAAATTTCATTTTAACAAGTCTTCCAACCAGATAATTCAAATAGAAACAATATAGAACAAAGTCATATCTAACATCTCCCAAAAGACCTGGGGTCATGAGTCTAAAGCCTCTAATGAAACGAAGTAGTTAATCCGCAGTAATACAAAAGTCAAAAATGCGGGAAGGTAAAAGGGAATAAGGGGAGGAGTCGTTTCCTGTGGATGTCAAGAAGCTACCTCGATAACTCCTGAAAACTATAGAAAGAAGTAACAACTCCACTAAGCTCCCGAAACACCTGAATCTGCACACATGGTGCAGGGAGTAAAGTGAGCACTTCCAACTTAGTGAGTAATAAGGGTAGATAACAATTGAGCTGCACGAAATCACATAGAGAACTCCACTGTGGTATATAGGACAGTACAACCCTTTAAGAAGATAGTAAAACCAGGAAAATCCTTTAGAAAATATCTGGCTCAGTTAAAAACCTCTTTGAAAATATCATTTTCTGACAATTAAGCAAATGAATGCAAAACAGATAGTACAAGTCAGCTCTTCAGGCACAGCACTCCACCAACAAATAACACCAGGGTAACTGATGAACAGTGCAAGAAGGAGCATGGATGCCAATGAAATGCGAGTGCTGAATGTCTTGACACGTGGTACAAATAGGAATCAATGCATGAATGCGGTGCAATGCATATGACCGCTGCGGTGCGCACCCCGATCTATTTGGGTACTTGCACTTACTGTGGGGGTTCAGACTCCAGAGGGGCTCCTACAATCCAAGCACAATATCAATATCACACCGCCGAGGTGTGCATCCCGGTCCATCCTCAGTCTAGAAATGCACATATAGCACTGATGCAATGTGCATCCTGATCCATGCTCAGGCCAGAAATGCACATAAGCCACTTGGGCAATATCAAAATAACAGTTCTCAGTTCAAAACGTCAATAAAATGTTGTTTAAGTTTTCAAATCTTAGAAAAATTGTCGAATTTGTGAAACAACATTTAAAACCTTGGACCGAGATCAAAATAATATGCAAGTAATGCAAAACAGTGATGTCAATCCCTAAATGATTCAAATAATTGGCACGAAGCCCAAAATATGGCAATCAACCCAAATCATGATAGAATCAAGTAAGTTTCAGACAATTACGCACTAAGATCAATAACCGGGATGGACCAAGCCATAATCCCCAACAATTCTCTACCCCACGCTCATACCTGGCATGCAAGTCACCACAATACAACACTATGATGTGCAAATCCGGGGTTTCAAACCCTCAAAATATAATTTAGAAGTATTACTCAGCTCGAACTAGTAAATTCTCTAGCTCGTTGTGCCCCTCAAATCGGCCTCAACATGCGGCGTATCTAACCGAAATCAAAGCAAATACATCGCAATAAGCCAAGGGAACAATACAACAACAACAATAACAACAACAACAACCCAGTATATTCCCACAAGGTCAGGTCTGGGAAAGGTAATATGTAGACAGGCCTTACCTCTACCCGAGAGGGCAGAGAGGCTGTTTCCAATCGACCCTCGACGCATGGAAACAAGGGAACAATACCCAATCGAAAATAATCAAAATATAGCAAAAATATCGAAACTACCAAAACCCGAGCCCCGGGCCCGCTTGTCGAAAAATTACAAAACTCACATTACCGGATTCCTCGTCTCGCCACGAGTCCATACATACCAAGAATTCCCAAATTCAAGCTCAAATGACCTATCAAATACCAATTTGAAATATCAAAACTCAAGGCCTACCTTTACTCCCTTTTTAATGAATTTCAACCAATTTCCATGTTAAATATAACCTAATCTCGATTATTTAGGCTAAGAAACGTACCTCTAATCATTCCTCCTTGAATCCCACTTCAAAATCGCCTCAAAGCTCGCTAAAAATGGAGGACAATACATAACCCTCGCGGATGAAATATTAAAAATCTGGCCAGCAATTACCGCACCTGCGGTCAAAATACCGCATATGCGGCTCCCGCTTTTGCGGTCTACATGCCGCTTCTGCGGAAATTCTCTAAAACCCAAATACTGCTTCTGCAGTCAAAAAGTCGCACGACTCTGCTTCTGCGGGTGAACCTCTGCTCCTGCAGAAGAAATCCCCTTAGAACAAATTTTGCTTATGCGGCCTGTACTTCGCACCTGTGACCTCGCTTCTAGGATCTAAAATCTGCAAAAGCGGAAATACGAGAAGCATCAATACTTTTCCCTTTTCACAAGTTTAAACTTCCCGTTAGCCATCCAAAATCACCCGGAGGCCCCGGGACCTCATCCAAAAGCACCAACATATCCCATAGCCTCATTCAAACTTTCTCCAATCATCAAAACACATCAAACAATGCTAAAACCATCAAATCACATCAGATTCAAGCCTAAGTTCTTCAAAAACTTCCGAAACTCACATTTGATCAAATACCCAACCAAACGATGTCTGAATGGCCTAAAATTTTGTACCCATATCACACTTCACCTATCAAAGCTATAGTAACTCTCGGAATTCCATTCGGACCTTCGGATCCAAATCTCACCTATCAACCAAAATTCACCAAAATACTAACTTCGCCAATGCACGCCTAATTCTACACCAGACCTCCAAAATCAATTCTGATCGCACTCCTAAGTCACAAATCATCCCCGGAAGCTAACCAAACCATCGGAAATCACATCCGAGCCCTATAACTCATAAGTCAATGTACAGTTGACTTTATCAACATAAGCCTTCCTTAAAGAGACTAAGTGTCTCATTCATTATCAAAACCAATCCGAATCAACTCTAACACACGACATACCAATAAAGAAACATGAAGAATCATAAAATGATGGAAACGGAGCAGTAACACATAAGATGATGGTTCGGGTCATCACATTAGGGTGATGACACACAAATTGAGGTTGATGGATTTTTCTCTCATTTCTCTCACAAAGAAGGTCACAAGTGCGGCTCTAGGTACCATATACTTGACCCTTATGTAAGTAGCCACTAATATAGGTTCCATTCAACTCAAGATCATATAGGGCTTTGTGGAGTCATTGTAAAGGCTATTGGGTAAGGGTAGGATATGTTTTGTTCAGGTGGGTTCAATCTTCCCTTAAACACTTCTTTTGATTCATTTTGGCACACTTTCTTGACTCATTTGAGTATTCACTTATTTTTCAAGGGGTTAGAGAGACACACTGTCACTCTTTCTTATGATATTAAACACATTTCTCCTTTTTCTACTTTTTCACAACCTTTTTCGCTTTTGTTTTCTTTGAATCCCTTTTTCTGACCTTATTAAATTTGGTCTTTTTCTTTATTTTGTCTTTTCTTCCTTTTTCATTGCCTTCCTTTTCTTTTTCTTTTGTAACTTTTACCATATGTTTTCCTTTATTGTCTCCCCCCCCCCCCAAACTTAGACATTTGCCATCTACTCAAGGGATGACTTGGGTGCCAAGAGAGGGCATCATTATGAACGGGTATAGTAATTTCAGTCGAATATGTAGTAAAAACAACAACCGGGATGGACCAAGTCACAATCCCCAATGGTTCTCTACCCTACGCTCATATCTGGCGTGCAAGTCACTTCAATACAACACTATGATGTGCAAATCCGAGGTTTCAAACCCTCAATATATCATTCACAAGTATTACTCACCTTGAACCGGTGAAATCTCATGATCGTGATGACTTTGCCCCTCAAATTAGCCTCTACGCGCGTCGAATCTAACCCAAAACAAAGAGAATATATTACCACATGCCAAGGGAACAATACCCATTTGAAAACAACCAAAAAAAAGGAGAAATCTCGAAACTAGAAAAAAAACCCGAGCCCCAAGCTCGCTTCTCGAAAAATTACAAAACTTATATTATCGGATTCCTCGTCTTGGCACGAGTTTGTACATACCAAGAACTCCCAAATCTAAGCTGAAATGACCTATCATATTCCAATTTGGAATATAAAAAACCCAAGCCCTAGTTCTTCAACTTTTAGGCTTAATCTCATGAATTTATAGGATGATTCTATAATAAAATCATGTATTTAATTCATCAAACTCACCTACAATTGATTCCCAGTTCAAACTCTTCAAAACTCTCAACAAAAGCTCACAAGGTCACCAGAAAATGGTGGAAATGAGCTTGAGTCGCGTACTGAAATATTTTTAACCTTCTGACAGGACCACTGTAGCACTTTCTATTCCATCGCATCCCAATTCACGCGATCGTGGAGAACAAAATTTCATCTCCCTAAAATCCTCTTACCCGATCGCAGAAAAGCCCTTGCGATTGCCGAGCAATTCCTTCCACCTCCACGCGATCGCATGCCTACCCACAAGATCGCACTGACCGAAATCCCAAGCCTATGCGATTACAGAGCCCTTTACGCGGTCGCATAGAGCATATTTGAGCTCCCTCCATTTCCTTCTATGTGATCACAGCCCCAAGCTCGTGATCGCGAAGAGTAAATTTGCTCTGCAATTTCTGCTGCATTTTTCAACATCAAAAATCCCCATTAGTCATACGAAATCACCCTGAGGCCCTCTGGCCTCAACCAAAAGCACATATATGATCAGTTAACTTATTCAAACTTTCTCACATCCTCAAATCACTATAGTTAACATCAAAATCATAAAATTTCACTAAATCAAGACCTAAATTCATCCAAATCTTCTGAATTACACTTTCGATCAAAACCCCGACCAAACGATGTATGAATGACCTGATAATTTGCAGACATATCCAAAATTACCAAACGAAGCTACAGAAACTATTGAAATTCTATTCTGACCATCGGATCAAAATCTCACCTATCAACCAGAATTCACCAAAATTCAAATTTCGCCAATTCAAGCCTAATTCTACACCGAGCCTCCAAAATCGATTCCGATCACACTCCTAAGTCACAATTCACCTTTCGAAGCTAACCGAATTACCGAAAATTACATTCGATCCCTCTAACATAATAGTCAACACCCGATTGACTTTTCTAACTTAAGCCTACTTAAAAGAGACTAAGTGACTCATTTCTTATCATAATCAATCCGAATCAACTCTAACATACCACATGCCGATAGCAAAACTTAAGAAAGAAATAAACGGGGAAATAGAGTAGTAACACATAAGATGACAAGTCGGGTCGTCACATCGACCGTGTAGGCTGATGGGCGTAGACCGCGCATAAATGGAGCGCGGCTGTGCTGAAGGAATTGGGAAAATCGTCATCTATCTGAATCCACAAGTGCGGACTGCGTAAAGATGAGCACGGACTATGCAGGGTGCTCTTGAACTATATACTCTTTGAATGGCCTAACACGGCCTCTTGGCAAAACAATACGGTCCATGCTAGGTCCTCTTGTCCCCACTTCACTTGGTCTTTGACAATTGGCAGGTTTCACTCCGTTTTGAGCCGATCTTTGACATTCGTCATCTTATCACTCAAACCTACAATCTAACGCAACTTGTAAGAATTTTGGGATTATTTTATGGCAATTTATAGATAAATCATAGGCAAGTATGGGCATAAAATGTGTTAAAATCATAGTAATCACCAACATGCTTCAAATCAGTATTGACAACCAATTTTGGCCCTCCCTTTTCATAAGCAATTTCTCTATACTTTCTAATTCTTAATAATTTACTATATATATTTAAAATATTTTTATCCAAAACATTATGTATAATTTTTTTTCTAGCCTCAAGATTGTAAAATAAAATATAATTATTAGCCTTAATGTAATTTAGTATATTTATTTGTTGTAACTATATCGTTATTATTATTTTAGTAAATTAGTCATTACCATATTATTATTTGATGCTAACGCATCATACTAACTAATACAAACATTATTTGCCAAGCTATATTTTATTTCTCTACTTCTTATTCTATATATAAATGTATACATACTATATATTAATTTTTATAATAATATAATAGAATATATTTTATTATAAATTATTAGAATTATGGAAGCTTACAAAAATTTAAAGTGAAATGAATTTTTAAATTTAAATTAGATCATCTTGGTGAAGTATAATGTTATTTAAAATGGGGGCAATGTTATAGCACAATTTCAGATTTATAGACCCAATAAATCAATTAAAATAGCCCATAAAATTGCTTATACCCGCCAGGCCATCTACCTAACACTTTCATCTACTTGGAAGCCACATAATGTGACGACCCAACTCATCATCACAGGAATTACCATCCCGTTATCCCGTTATTTATATGTTTCATGTTTCTATATCGGTGTTAGAGTCTATCGGGTGAGTTTCTGATGATTTGGTTAGTTTCGGGAGGTGATTTGTGACTTAGGGAAGAAATTGGAATTGAATTTGGAGGTCCGATGTAGAAATAGGCTTGAATTGGCTAAGGTTGAATTTTGGCGAAATCTGAATGGTAGTTGAGATTTTGATCCGGGAGTCAGAATGGAATTCTGACAGTTGCAGCAGCTCCGTTAGGTGATTTTGGTTATGTCTGTAAATTTTCAGGTCATTCGGACGTCGTTTGGTTGGGTTTTTGATAGAATGTAAGTTTCGGAAGTTTGAGTTGAATCCTAGGCTTGAACCGGCCTTAATTTGATGATTCGTGTGTTTGAGGGTGTGTTTTTATGATTGGAACATATTCGTATGATGATTTAGAGTAGAATTGTATTTTTGTTTGAGGTCCCGGGGGCCTCGGGTTATTTTCGGAAGGCGAAACAGAGGAATTTGGAGTTTGCAGCAGGTCTGAAATACCTGACTACTACTATTTTCGCTCCTGTGGAAAAAGGGGCGCAGAGGCGAGTCCGCGGAAGCGGACATTTGTGCGCAGAAGCACTTGGAGGCTGAAAGTGGGAGTTTCATAGAAGCAGAACTCTTTTCACTGAAGCGGCATCGCGGGTGAGGACCAAGGGCCGCAGAAGTGAAAGGGGACTTGGGCGACCTTCGCAGAAGTGAAGAGATGGCCGCTTAAGCGGTCTCGCAGGTGCGAGACCTGGACCACAGAAGCGAAATGGTCAGTTAAGTGGGCTTTCATAGAAGCGACAAAATAGTCGCAGGAGCGGACTCGCTTATGCGAGTTTATGACCGTAGAAGCGGAAAACGCGTCAGTGATAAAGGATCAGAAGGTTAAAATTTCAGAAATGTTATATCACGCTAAGGCATAAACTAAGAGGCGATTAAGGGCGATTTTAAGAGGAAATCAAAGGTATTCTTCAGGTAATCATTCATGGACCTAATTTACGTTATTATCTCGCTAAATTATGGAGTTATACCTGAAATTTGAAGAATTAGGGGTGTATTAATGGAGGTTTTTACTCAAAGCATGGGTTATGGTAATTCATCGATTTGAATGGGTAAACGAAGTTCGATTTTGATAAACATTATATGCATGGACTCGTGTTGAGATAAGGATTCCGAATACGTAACTTTTGTAATTATTCGAGAAGCGTACTGTAACGACCCGACCGGTCGTTTTGAGTCCCGACGTGTCATTCAGCAGATTGAGGCCATGAACAACTTCATCTCAGGTATATTGACTTGTGTGTATGGTCAGAATTAAAATTCAGGAAGTTTGGAGTCAAATCTAAATGGAAATTCTCATTTTGAAAGCTTAAAGTTGAAGAAATGAACTAGGATTGGAATTTTGAGTAAATGACCTCGGAATTGGGATCTAAAAGTTCCAGCATGCTCGTATGATGATTTTGAACTAGGGCGTATGTCCGGATTTGGGTTTTGATAACCCGTGAGCATTTCGGCGTATATGGTGGAAATTAGTATTTTAGAAAAATTTCATAAATTTGGGTTGGAAGGTATTTTATAGTTATAGATGTCCATTTGGGATTCCGAGTCTGGGAATAGATCCGTATGGTGATTTTGGAGTTGGGAAAGCGATCGGAAGTGAATTCGGATGTCCGGAGGTCATTTTGAAGTCATTTGGCTAAATATAGGAATTTGAAGGTTTATGAGAAAATTCGATCGGAAGTGAAAATTTTGATATCGGGGTCAGAATGCGATTCCGAAAGTTGGTACAAGTCCGTAATGTCGAATGTGACTTGTGTGCAAACTTTGAGTCAATTCGGATCGATTTTGGTAGGAAAAGGGACAATTAATCTCTTTAAGGAAAGCTTAAGTTGGAAAAGTCAACCCAACGTTGACTTATGAGTTAGAGGGATCGGAACTGAATTCCGATGATTCGGTTAGTTTCGGGGGATGATTTAAGACTTAGAAGCGCAATTGGAAGTAATTTTGGAGGTCCGGTGAAGAAGTTAGCCTAATTTGGCGAAGTTGGAATTTTGGCGGAATCCGATCGATGGGTGATATTTTGATCCGGGAGTCGGAATGGAATTCCGACAGTTGCAGTAGCTTCGTTAGGTGATTTTGGATATGTCTGCAAATTTTCAGGTCATTCGGACATCGTTTGGTCGGGTTTTTGATCGAAAGTGTATTTTCGGAAGTTTTTGGAAACTTAGGCCTTGATTTGATGAAAATTGATGATTTTGATGTTATTTCGGCGATTTGATCACTCGAGCGAGTTCGTGTGATGTTTTAGAGTCAATGTGCATATTTGGTTTGGAGCCCCGAGGGCTCGGGAGTGTTTCGGAGGTGTCTCGGAATAATTCCGGACTTAGAAAATGGGCAGAAAATGCGGAAAAATCTACTGTGAACAGTGACCATGAACAGTGTCCATGAACGGTGCCCGTGAAACAATGTCCGTCAATAGTATCATGAACAGTGCCCGTGAATAGTACCGTGAACAGTAACCGTGAATAGTGCCGGACAGAATATATTTGAGGTCCGAAAATATATTGCCATTTTTGACGATTTGGAGCTCGGATAGGGCGATTTTTCGTGGGATTTTGGAGAGAACAACGGGGTAAGTGTTCTTAACTCAATTTTGGTGGTATAACTCGAATCTATTGCAAGTTTTAGTGTTTAATTTGAGAATTTTTGTCGAAAAAGGTAGAAAACCCTCTTTGATAGAAATAATGATTTAAGGGGACAAATGAACTCCAATTTTTGTGAATTTGGTATGTACGGACTCGTGGCGAGACGAGGATTCCGGAAATATAAATTTCGAAATTTTTTGAGATGTGGGCCCGGGGCTCGGGTTTTGCCAATTTCGTGATTTTTGATATTTTTCGAGCTCTTTCGATTGGGTTATGTTCCATTAGCCTATTTTGATATATTTGTACTGATTTTGGCTAGTTTTGACGTGCGTGGATGCCGGTTCGAGGAGCTAAGGCGTCGCGGGCATGAAGCTTCTACCGGTTCGAGGTGAGTGGTAGTAGTAAACAATGTACTGAGGGTTTGAAACCCCGTACTAGCACTTCACAGTGCTATATTGAGATGAGACACGCGTTCTCTGACGGGCGTAGTGACATTGTGATTGAGGGTTCGGACTTGGTTCTTCCCGGCTAATAGAATACTGTGTTGTATGACTGTTAATGAGATTATAACTGTACAATTGGGCTAATAGCCATGTTTGGGGCCTTGTGCCGATCTGTAGAGCATTAGGGAACCTATAGAGCTAGGTGACCCTTATATCGTGTTGGAAACATACACTCAGCCGTAGCTCTAGCTGTATAGCATAATATGAGCCCGTACTAGATGTGTACATTGAGAGAGATTATCTAGGGTGGAATTCCCTGTTATAGCTGAGTGGGCCTGAAAGGCCAAGTCTATACCGATTGAGATTATCTAGGGTGGAATTCCCTGTTCTAGCTGAGTGGGCCTAAAAGGCCAAGTCTATATTGACCGAGACAGGGTCAAGGACCCACTGTGATATATTATATTGGGCCTGAGAGGCCAAGTATATACTGACTGGAATAGGGTCGAGGACCCATTATGAGGTATTATATATATATACCTATATTGGATCGGGCTGCACGCCGCAGCAGTATATATATTGGATCGGACTGCACGCCGCAGTAATATACATGTAATATACATGTAATATACATGTGGGACGGACCGCACGCCGCAGTATTATTGCGCTTGGGCTGTAGGAGCCCCTTCGGAGTCTGAGTCTGCACACATTCTCAGTGAGCACTGGTGTATATTATGGGATCGGGCTGCACGCCGCAGCAGTATAGAGATATATACATATATATATATTGGATCGGACTGCACGCCGCAGTAATATTTGTGTGGATCGTGCTGCACGCCGTAGTATTATAGTGCTTGGGCCTAGGGAGCCCCTCCGAAGTCTGTATACACCCCCAGTGAGCGCCGTCGACGTTAAATGGAGCGGGCCGCGCGCCGCAGCGGTATATGTATTGGAGCGGGCTGCGCGCCGCAGCATTATACTTATTCATATTCATATATATACTGAAATATTTATATGTTATAGACAGATGTATATGTCTCCATATATTGAGATGGTTGTATACCGTAGTGGTACGAGCGAGGATGTGGTCAGTGTGGGACCTAGATGAGATAGATGTGGACTGGAGATCAGAGTACTCATTATAGTGATGACTAACCTGTGGGGGGTCGCCTTAGAACTGTTTAGTGATAGTACAGGAGTTCTTATTTTCAGTTATTGTTTATTATTGTTACTCACTGAGTTGAAATATACTCACCTCACTCCCCTGCACTTTTTGTGCAGATATACAGGTTCAGGAGGGCAGTTGAGCTATCGCAACTGCTTTATTATCCCCATTCCGTGGAGACTTCGAGGTAGCTGCCAACGTCCGCAGTACCTGACCTCTTTCTTTTTATCATTTTGTTGTCTCCATTCTGGTTAGACTTGATTTTGTAGTAGATCTCATTTGTAGAGGCTCAGAACTTGTGACGCCACGATTTGGTTGGGACTGTGTTCTTGTATTTCAGTTCTACACTTCTTGATTTGTTATGAAAACAGGCTAATCACGCCGATTAATCAGTATTAATTATACTTGGCCGGTTTAATTGGATAAGATGGTCGGGCTTGCCTAGCAATGTGTTGGGCGCCATCACGACCGGGGTTTGGGGTCGTGACAAGTTGGTATCAGAGCCTAGGTTAACAGGTCTCGCGAGTCATGAGCCGGTTGGTAGAGTCTCGTGGATCGGTACGGGGACGCCTGTACTTATCCTCGGGAGGCTGCAAACCTTTAGGAAAGTTTCAAATTCTTGGAATTCTCATCGTGCGTGTTTGATTCAGCTTGGAATGTAATTCTTGAAATTCCTCCTGCACATTGATGCGCGCACTCGAGTGCTTAGTGATAAATTTGCCTTGATGGCTTATGATTTCTCGATTAAGGGGCGAGATGTAATCTCCGTAAGTTTTATGTTGGGCCGGTCTGAAGGACTTGAGGCCGAATCTTTGCCTATGGCTTGAGCACCGAGGTGCTAATTTTACGAGTTGGTATTATGAACTTATATGTTTAGTATTGTCCCTGATTGTGGGAATGGCGGCTAGATAGCTATGTAATGAGTATGTTGGTACTGTGTAATGTCTATGGCAATGGAAGGTATACAGAAATATTAAGGAAAGAAAATGTTCTTGGTGGAATAGCCCAGATAATGGAGGGTTGAAATGTATTTTCTATGTGTTATGATTCAAATAGGTGAAACGCATGTCCACGTATCAATTTTGATAATATAATACAGGTGGTATTGAGATTAATGTTGTTGATATACATTGTGATGCTTTGTCAATTTGTGGACGTGTCGTTAGCATGATTTTGGTGGTTCTCTGGCAGGTGGATAGGCCCAATTACAAAGGAAACTCTGCCGAAATTTTTGAAAATTTTGGGACTTAAAAAAAAAAGATGTTGTCGCCTAAGGAATGGGCTTAGCTGTTGCGTGTGAATGAATACGAGAATTGGAAAAGAGTTAAGATTTCCGATGATTCGAGTCTCCGCCAAAGTTTGTAAATAGCTCGAGTTTAATCTCACTGTAACATTGGAGCATCAATTGAGTAAGAATGCTATGAGTGGCTAAAAGTGCTTTGATGTATGGCTCCGAGCCAAGTTGGGGAGGTTGTTATTGACTAACTGATTGCACTATTGTGTGCTATAATGGTTCTGTCCCCAAGCATGTTGGGAAAAATTCTAACGAAGGTTATGGTGCTTCGTAGATGTGAGAAAATACTAGGAGGTTTTGAGTGGCTATTGCTAAAGAATGTTTGATGTATAGAAAAGAAAGATAGTTAATTGTATCCGTATGTAATCATGTTCTGCGGTGTCAGAGTTCTATTAAGGCCCGAGTGGTTCTGTTTAATAAGGCAGTGGAATTATAACTGGTTAAGGGTGAATGACGCCCGAGAATAGCCTTGCGGTGTTCAAGATTTACGCTTGCAACAGTCAGGTGCCTTAAGACTGTGTACGTGGCTAAAGACCGTGGTTTTAGTAGAAGAAATCAATATTTTTGTTATGTTATGGGGATGATGAGATTCTTAGTATCCGTATTGAAAGGTAATGATAACAAATTCAAATCGCAGGAAGTTATTCAAAACAAAGTATTGTAGAATGTGGTATTTCTGGCAAACAATTGAGAGAGTATTCAGTGGCCTATGGGTCTTAGACCGTATGGTCTTATGTACGAGTCTTGTGTGGTAACATGGGTTAAGGCATTGTGGCGCTACAGTAAAGACTAGTATTAAATTAAAGATGAATCAGAAAGGAAATTGGGTAAATGGATCAATTTGTTAATAAACCAAAATGGTATGATAAGGAATACGATTAATTCCTGGTATATGTTTGAAGTAATGAGTCTCGCCGATATTTTGCAATAAAGCTTTTGAGTATTGGCAGTTGTGTAACTCGGTATGGGTATAAGGACTCAGTCCTGGCAATTTAAGTTATGCAATGTAATTGGGATAAAGGGTTTGTGATGTGTTTTACCGTGGTTTGAAAATGAGTGTATTTCCTGTTGGTATGTAAAGCTTGGAATGTGTAATGAGTTTTCTCTATATGGGATCATGAAGGTCCTTGACTAGTTGAGTGTGTCGATATTTGCGGCGTATTAGAGGGATAGAAATTCTCCGAGTATCTTGGTACAGTATGGTATATGGGATGTGTTATGGAAAGATGATAATGGCATGTTCAAGGTTTTAAGACCAGTTCATATTATATGGGAAGTCATTAAAATCCCCCAAGCAGCGTGGGCAGCTGCAGATAATCTGAGAATCAATCATCGTGATGATTAAGGAAAATGGTACTGCAATTCTAGTAATTCGGCAGAGTATATGGTCAAAAAGGGCCAGGTAATATAAACTCATAATATTTAGTGGTGTGTGGTATCCTCCTGTTGGATTGACAGTGATGATTGAGTTGTTGATGACATAAGGAAATTTCTGAATGGCTTACGTGGTATGAATGGATGTTTGATGTGTGTTATGTATTCGTACGGTGGAGTGTGGAATCAGGCATAGTGATTCATGTGTTATATATGTGTTGGAGACTAGAAGTTCTCGTAATCCGCCTATGTAGTGGTTGTATATCGTGTGTATCGGCACCGTTTAACGATTATTGGAAATTGGAAGCCCTAGTGGCTATTTTGTTACCTGATATGATGAATTTGAATAATGATATATGATTGTAGACTGGTTGTCATAAGCCAGGTTGTCTACACTAATGTGATATGGACTATGTTAGAAAAATGTCACAAACTGCGTGGCAGAGTGCATCAGATCATTCTCCAGTAGGGTAAATGTACCCTAGGGCCAGCGGACCGGTGGTAGGTACTGCTTTGTCAGTTGGGTCTTCGTGGCGGATGTCAGTGTAGAGGTATCTACCATTGATTCAATTCCGGTATTGAGGAACTTTGTCAGATGCGTTTCATGTGGCCGAGCTAGAGGCTATATATATGTTATTGCAATGAGCAACTTGACTCGATGTGCATTCCCTTTTGATAGATTTATGCGTGGATCGGGTGGCACGCCGCCACAGGTATAGTATCTGGATCGGGTGGAACGCCGCCACATGTTTGGTATCAGGATCGGGTGGCACGCCGTCACGGGTATGTTATTGGAACGGGTTGCACGCCGCAACAGTGTGATGTGGAAAATATAGTTTCCTATATGTTACCTTGTATACAATACTTCCTAGCTTCCGAGGAATAGTCCGTATTGGGTATCGCTCGGGGAATAGCACATCGGTTGCGTCTTTTCAGGATTTGATAGCGTATATTAATCGTATCACCGTAGGTGTGAGTGATTGCTTGAGTTCAGACCTAGATATGTGTGTGGCTGACTCGTTTTGAGCATTGCGACTTGAGGTGCTCCATGAGTAATAGTGTTTGGATAGAATCATGAGTTGTGGCAAGGCCACGTGATGTTATGACCTTTCGAGGAGGATTTAGGTACTCTAATTCTATGATGTGAGACGAGATCTCGGTTATGTGTTGTGATGGTATTGAAGAATTTGAATTATGGCTCTTTGTGCGAGTCGGTTGTCATGATTCGAGTGTGTTCAGATCCTTCTTATTGGAGCCTGTGTTGTGCTCGTTGTGGCATAGGCCGATGCTGAGGTGTCATGTCACCAGTGTGGTGTGTTATAATCGAAATGATCGTTGGAGTCATTAATGAGTGCGAACATACATGATTTCAGCTAGGTAGAAAGGTAATATCGAGGTTTGGCTCCAAAATCCGTTGTAATATCAATCAAAAGAGAAATGGCTTCATAAATGGTGGATATGAGGAATTGTTACGGTTTAGCCCGTGTTTTATTTATCGTTGGCAGTATATGAAAGTGTTGGAATAAGACTTCAACTAATAAGAGGTTTCCATCGGTATTTGGGTATTGTAGGCAACTGTAGTAATAAAGAATGTTATTGTGGTCATATGAGTAAAGTTATGCGAAGTGTAAATTCAACAAAGTTATGCATTAATGTTTGGGTACAACGTGTGGAGATTGATATGGTGGTCGAATGATGGAAACAGACTTGGCAGGAAATTCAAGGTGTTGGAATTTGGCCTAATGGCTATTCACTTGAATAAAGAATTATATCTACAAAATTATATAGCTAATGTGCTCAACTAAGTAGTGGTAGCACGGGAAGGTGCATGATGTGTTAAACAAGTTATTTGAGACTACATCATTGTAGTTCTCAGCACGTTCGAGGACGAACGTATGTTTAAGTGGGGGAGATTGTAACGACCCGACCGGTCGTTTTGAGTCCCGACGTGTCATTCAGCAGATTGAGGCCATGAACAACTTCATCTCAGGTATATTGACTTGTGTGTATGGTCAGAATTAAAATTCGGGAAGTTTGGAGTCAAATCTAAATGGAAATTCTCATTTTGAAAGCTTAAAGTTGAAGAAATGAACTAGGATTGGAATTTTGAGTAAATGACCTTGGAATTGGGATCTAAAAGTTCCAGCATGCTCGTATGATGATTTTGAACTAGGGCGTATGTCCGGATTTGGGTTTTGATAACCCGTGAGCATTTCGGCGTATATGGTGGAAATTAGTATTTTAGAAAAATTTCATAAATTTGGGTTGGAAGGTATTTTAGAGTTATAGATGTCCATTTGGGATTCCGAGTCTGGGAATAGATCCGTATGGTGATTTTGGAGTTGGGAAAGCGATCGGAAGTGAATTCGGATGTCCGGAGGTCATTTTGAAGTCATTTGGCTAAATATAGGAATTTGAAGGTTTATGAGAAAATTCGATCGGAAGTGAAAATTTTGATATCGGGGTCAGAATGCGATTCCGAAAGTTGGTACAAGTCCGTAATGTCGAATGTGACTTGTGTGCAAACTTTGAGTCAATTCGGATCGATTTTGGTAGGAAAAGGGACAATTAATCTCTTTAAGGAAAGCTTAAGTTGGAAAAGTCAACCCAACGTTGACTTATGAGTTAGAGGGATCGGAACTGAATTCCGATGATTCGGTTAGTTTCGGGGGATGATTTAAGACTTAGAAGCGCAATTGGAAGTAATTTTGGAGGTCCGGTGAAGAAGTTAGCCTAATTTGGCGAAGTTGGAATTTTGGCGGAATCCGATCGATGGGTGATATTTTGATCCGGGAGTCGGAATGGAATTCCGACAGTTGCAGTAGCTTCGTTAGGTGATTTTGGATATGTCTGCAAATTTTCAGGTCATTCGGACATCGTTTGGTCGGGTTTTTGATCGAAAGTGTATTTTCGGAAGTTTTTGGAAACTTAGGCCTTGATTTGATGAAAATTGATGATTTTGATGTTATTTCGGCGATTTGATCACTCGAGCGAGTTCGTGTGATGTTTTAGAGTCAATGTGCATATTTGGTTTGGAGCCCCGAGGGCTCGGGAGTGTTTCGGAGGTGTCTCGGAATAATTCCGGACTTAGAAAATGGGCAGAAAATGCAGAAAAATCTGCGTGAACAGTGACCATGAACAGTATCCATAAATAGTGTCCATGAACAGTGTCCGTGAGCAGTGTCCGTGAACAGTGTCCATGAACAGTGTCCGTGAATAGTGCCGGACAGAATATATTTGAGGTCCGTGTCCGTGAATAGTGCCGGACATAATATATTTGAGGTCCGAAAATATATTGCCATTTTTGACGATTTGGAGCTCGGATAGGGCGATTTTTCGTGGGATTTTTGGAGAGAACAACGGGGTAAGTGTTCTTAACTCAATTTTGGTGGTATAACTCGAATCTATTGCAAGTTTTAGTGTTTAATTTGAGAATTTTTGTCGAAAAAGGTAGAAAACCCTCTTTGATAGAAATAATGATTTAAGGGGACAAATGAACTCCAATTTTTGTGAATTTGGTATGTACGGACTCGTGGCGAGACGAGGATTCCGGAAATATAAATTTCGAAATTTTTTGAGATGTGGGCCCGGGGCTCGGGTTTTGCCAATTTCGTGATTTTTGATATTTTTCGAGCTCTTTCGATTGGGTTATGTTCCATTAGCCTATTTTGATATATTTGTACTGATTTTGGCTAGTTTTGACGTGCGTGGATGCCGGTTCGAGGAGCTAAGGCGTCGCGGGCATGAAGCTTCTACCGGTTCGAGGTGAGTGGTAGTAGTAAACAATGTACTGAGGGTTTGAAACCCCGTACTAGCACTTCACAGTGCTATATTGAGATGAGACACGCATTCTCTGACGGGCGTAGTGACATTGTGATTGAGGGTTCGGACTTGGTCCTTCCCGCCTAATAGAATACTGTGTTGTATGACTGTTAATGAGATTATAACTGTACAATTGGGCTAATAGCTATGTTTGGGGCCTTGTGCCGATCTGTAGAGCATTAGGGAACCTATAGAGCTAGGTGACCCTTATATCGTGTTGGAAAGATACACTCAGCCATAGCTCTAGCTGTATAGCATAATATGAGCCCGTACTAGATGTGTACATTGAGAGAGATTATCTAGGGTGGAATTCCCTGTTCTAGCTGAGTGGGCCCGAAAGGCCAAGTCTATACCGATTGAGATGAGATAGGGTCAAGGACCCACTATGAGATGTTATATTGGGCCTGAAAGGCCAAGTCTATATTGACTGAGACAGGGTCAATGACCCAATGTGATATATTATATTGGGCCTGAGAGGCCAAGTATATACCGACCGGAATAGGGTCGAGGACCCATTATGAGGTATTATATATATATATATACCTATATTGGATCGGGCTGCACGCCGCAGCAGTATGTATATTGGATCGGACTGCACGCCGCAGTGATATACATGTAATATACATGTAACATACATGTGGGACGGACTGCACGCCGCAGTATCATTGCGCTTGGGCTGTAGGAGCCCCTTCGGAGTCTGAGTCTGCACACATTCTCAGTGAGCACTGGTGTATATTATGGGATCGGGCTGCACGCCGCAGCAGTATAGAGATATATACATATATATATATTGGATCGGACCGCACGCCGCAGTAATATTTGTGTGGATCGTGCTGCACGCCGCAGTATTATAGTGCTTGGGCCTAGGGAGCCCCTCCGAAGTCCGTATACACCCCCAGTGAGCGCCGTCGACGTTAAATGGAGCGGGCTGCGCGCCGCAGCGGTAGATGTATTGGAGCGGGCTGCGGGCTGCGCGCCGCAAGATTATACTTATTCATATTCATATATAAACTGAAATATTTATATGTTATAGACAGATGTATATGTCTCCATATATTGAGATGGTTGTATACCGTAATGGTACGAGCGAGGATGTGGTCAGTGTGGGACCTAGATGAGATAGATGTGGACCGAAGATTAGAGTACTCATTATAGTGATGACTAACATGTGGGGGTCGCCTTAGAACTGTTTAGTGATAGTACATGAGTTCTTATTTTCAGTTATTGTTTATTATTGTTACTCACCGAGTTGAAATATACTCACCCCACCCCCCTGCACTTTTTGTGCAGATATACAGGTTCAGGAGGGCAGTTGAGCTATCGCAACTGCTTTATTATCCCCATTCTGTGGAGACTTCGAGGTAGCTGCCAACGTCCGCAGTACCTACCCTCTTTCTTTTTATCATTTTGTTGTCTCCATTCTGGTTAGACTTGATTTTGTAGTAGATCTCATTTGTAGAGGCTCGGACTTGTGACGCCACGATTTGGTTGGGACTGTGTTCTTGTATTTCAGTTCTACACTTCTTGATTTGTTATGAAAACAGGCTAATCATGCCGATTAATCGGTATTAATTATACTTGGCTGGTTTAATTGGATAAGATGGTCGGGCTTGCCTAGCAATGTGTTGGGCGCCATCACGACCGGGGTTTGGGGTCGTGACACGTACCAAAAGTCATGTTTTGACAACTTTGTGGTTTTTGGTGTAAATCGAGTTGTGTCGATTGGGTAATGTCCCTTTGGCCTATTTTGATGTGTTTCTATTAATTTTGATCAGATTCTACAACTATGGAGGACAATTCTCATGGCAAGGGAAATGCGAACTAGTTTTCGAGCCGAGTCGAGGTGAGTAATGGGTGTGGGTGATGACCAGCGGGTTCAAAACCCCGGTATATCACTATGTGACGCTGTATTAAGGAGAGACACATACTCTCCTGTGAGTGCGGGGTCGAATGTGATTGGGGACTATGGCTTAGTCCGACCTATTGATATTATACTGTGTTGTTGGCTATTATTGAGACGTTGAACCTCCTACTTGGATGGTTGTATATATCTTTGGGCTGTGAGCCAGTTATTGGGATCCCACGAGGATTGATGCTATTATGTCTATGTCATTGACATGCTATTTTGATACCAGTCCTGAGCTATTACTTTTAGAAATGATTTTCCAAACTCTGGATTTCTGATATACTATTTTCTACTGAAATGATTTGAAAAGAGTTTTCAACTACTATTTTGAGCATGCGAGGCTGCATTGCATTATAGCTGACTGGTAGTGGATCAGGCTGCATGCCGCAGCGTATCATGATATTGTGCTTGGGCTGTAGGAGCCCCTCCAAAGTCTTAACCCGCACAGTGAGCACGGGTACCCAAATGGATCGGGCTACGCGCCGTAGCGATCATATTCATGCATTGCATTGCATTTAGCTATACATGTTATATTGTTAGTTGTTATACTGTTAGTTGATACTGCTGGATCGCATATTGTACATGTTGATACTGATGTAGGGTATTGTGTATAGCGTTACTTAGTATTGTGTTGGGTTTTCTTACATTCGTTGTCTTACCCCTGCTTATTACCACTGAGTCTGGAAGTACTCACTTTAATCCCTGCACTGTGTGTGCAGATCCAGGTACATCGCAGCAGACTTGATTCTGTAGCTTCTTCGAGATGCTTCTGGACAGTCGAGGTAGTTGCCAGTGTCCGCAGGACCTGACTCTCCAGCTTATCCTTATTTATGTTTTGTCTATTCCGCACTTATGCACAGTTGTATCCACTATCACACTTCATATATTCTGGTAGAGGCTCATGACTTGTGACTTCTAGTTTATTAGGAGGTTGCACTGGTTTGGGATGTCTAATCACGGTGTTTGGATATTGTAATTGTTGTGCTATCACTGTTTATGCTTAAAAAAGGGTTAATTGTGAGCTGATAGCTTTGTATTTCTGTTGATTGGTCGGGCTGGCCTAGCAGTGTGCTAGGCGCCATCACGATCGGGTTTGGGGTCGTGACAAGTTGGTATCAGAGCCTGGGTTACTAGGCCTCATGAATATTGAGCTGGTTGGTAGAGTCTTGTGGATCGATACGGGGACGCCTGTACTTATCCTCGGGAGGGTGTGAACCTTTAGGAAACACTTCACATTTCTTGAACTATGTCGTGCGATCTTGTTGTTCTGAGAATTGAACTTCTGTATTCTACTCTCTCGCAAATGGCGAGAACTCGAGCTTCAGGACGAGGTGGTCGACCACCATTGCCACCTGTTGTAGGCCGTGCACGTGGCCGTGGTCGAGGTAGAGGTAGGGCAGTTGAGGCAGTGCCAGCTGACCCGCCCGTTGTACCTATTCAGGAGCAGCTCCTAGTGGTTGATGCTCCAGCAGCACCAGCTCAGGCCCAGACGGTATCTATTGTCATTCCTAGTCTTCAAGAGACTCTGGCCCAGATATTATCAGTATGTTCTGGATTGGCTCAGGTAGTATCAGCTACCGCTACAGTAGCAACATCCTAGATGGGGGGTGGTCAGCAGACCCCCGCAACTCGCATACCTGAGCAGGTGGTACAGGGACTTCAGACGCCGGAGGCGGTCCCAGCTCAGGCAGTTGCTCCAGTTATTCCAGCTGCACCAGCTCCAGAGCATGTGGTACGGGTTATGCCCGACGACGAGCAGTGTCGCCTAGAGAGATTTGGTAGACTCTAGCCACCTCATTTCAGGGGTACTGAGGGCGAGGATGCCCAGGGTTTCTTAGATAAGTGCTAGAGGATGCTACGTACAGCTGGTATTCTTGAGTCCAGCGGGGTTTCATTCATTAATTTTCAGTTTACTGGTCCAACGTTCGATTGGTGGGAGGATTTTGAGAGGCGCAGGCCTATGGGAGCAGCACCTCTTACCTGGCAGCAGTTTTCTACTCTCTTCTTAGAGAAGTATGTACCTCAGTCCCGTCGTGAGGAGCTTCGTCACCAGTTTGAGTGGTTAGTACAGGGCGACATGTCAGTGACACAGTATGAGCTGAGATATACCTAGTTGGCTAGGCATGCCATATGGATGATCCCGACTGATCAGGAGAGGATTAGGAGGTTTATTGATGGCCTCAACTACTCCATTCGCATTCTCATGACCTAAAAGAGAGTACTATCATTATCTTTTGAGCAGGTTGTGGATACGACACGCTCCATTGAGGTAGATTGACACTGTGAACGGGAGGAGTGGGAGGCCAAGAGGCCTCGAGATTCGGGTAGCTTACTATATCTCACAGTCAAGTGTGAAGAATTTGTAGTTACCCATGTTCTGGTGGACAACAGGTCAAGTGCCAACATTTGCCCACTCTCAACCTTGGGAAAGCTAAAGGTCAATCCTTATAGAATTCATCGAAACAGTGTGTGTGTGTGTACGGGGCTTTGATGGAGGAGGTAAGAATATGGTAGGGGATATTATGTTGGAAATTTCTATCGGACCGGTGACCTTCACTATGGAGTTCCAAGTGCTAGATGTTGTTGTTTCTTACAATATGTTATTGGGATGTCCGTGGATTCACGCGGCGAAAGCTGTACCATCCTCTCTGCATCAGATGGTGAAATATGAATGGGTACAACATGAGATCATAGTTCATAGAGATGATGATGTCTACAACACTATAACACCGTTTGAAGAAACTGAAGGGGATAAGGGCCCGTGGGTATATCAAGTCATGGATGCTGTGGTAGTTAATAAAATATCCGAAGGGGAGAACATGCCGATTCCTACAGTGGCTCCTACAGACGTGATGGTAGCTAAGGAAATGATAAGAAATGGGTTTGCACCGGGGAAAGGTTTGGGGGTAACTCTACAAGGTATAACAAAACCTATCCACTTGCCGGGAAATAATGACACTTTTGTTCTGGCTTTTAAGCCTACTGTTGCCGATATATAAAGAGCCAAGAAAATGAAGAAGAAAAGTTGGTCCCTCCCAAACCTATTCCCAAACTATCCGATTCATTTACTAGGCCTAGTACACAAAGCCATTTGGCGAGTATTATGCCAAGTCATCCTGAAATAAGACCGGATGCGGAACTCCTAGCAAGGTTCGAGATGCTATTTGATGATGTGAATATGATGGAGATGGGTGAGGGAACGAGTAAAATGGATGTTCAGTTCGTGGGACCCAACATTGCGCTTAATAACTGGGAAGCTACTCCTCTTATGATCAGGTGGGAGTTGTGGTAGTTAGCTTTAAATATTTCATTTCCCCAAAATTGTCTTGTTTTGTAATCCCACATCCCATCAAAAACAAATGTATCCAATGTCTGCCGTCTTTTTGAAAAATCAATGAAATGCAATTTCTTTCTTTCTCCCATTTTGCCTTATTTTATTTTTTCTTCTTTTGTACAGTTCAATATTTGCTGATTCTAATTATATGTCATGCATGAAGGATTCCCGGTCCAGTCTTAATAATCGAATAGTTATACAGGAAATTGAAAGTGAACATGAAGTAGAATATGAGGATGAGGAAATACTGGAGGAAATTAGTAAATATTTGAATCAATATGAAAAATAACCCAAACCGAACTTAAACGATACAGAATCTATTAATTTGAGGAGTGAGGATAATGTCCGGGAAACAAAAATCAGTGTACATTTAGAGGTTTCCCTCAGAGAAGATCTAATCAAGTTGTTACATGAGTACAAGGACATATTTGCTTGGTCCTATGATGACATGCCCAGACTCAGCACTGATTTGGTGGTACATAAATTGCCCATTTATCCGGAATGTCGGCCGGTAAAACAGAAGCTAAGAAAGTTTAAAATGGACATCAGTGTGAAAATAAAAGAAAAATTTAACAAGCAATTTGAGGCGAAGGTCATACGGGTCACTAAATATCCCACTTGGTTAGCTAATGTTGTGCCAGTTCCGAAGAAGGATGGAAAAACCAGGGAGTGTGTCGACTATAGAGACCTCAATAAGGCCAATCCAAAGGATGATTATCCATATACTGATTGACAATTTGCCAAGCATGAAATTGGCTCTTTTGTGGACTGTTATGCGGGTTATCATCAGATCCTGATGGACGAAGAAGATGCAGAAAAGATAGCCTTTATCACGCCTTGGGAACATATTGTTACAGGGTGATACCGTTTGGGTTGAAGAATGCCGGGGCTACATATATGAGGGAAATGACCACTATGTTTCATGACATGATGCACCATGAGATAGAAGTATATGTGGACGATGTCATGATTAAGTCCAAAAAGCAATGTGACCATGTCAAAGATTTGAGGAAGTTTTTCCAGAGGCTCCGAAGATATAATCTCAAGCTCAATCCAGCAAAGTGTGCTTTCGGGGTGCCTTCAGGAAAGTTACTGGGGTTTATAGTAAGTCGGCGTGGTATCGAATTGGATCCGTCAAAGATAAAAGCAATCCAAAATTTGCCTCCGCCAAAGACTAAGAAAGAAGTGATGAGTCTATTAGGCAGGTTGAACTATATCAGTAGGTTCATTGCTCAGCTAACAGCAACATGTGAGCCTATCTTCAAACTGTTAAAGAAGATGTTGCAGTAAATTGGACTGATGAATGCCAAGAGGCCTTTGATAAGATTAAAGAATATTTGGCTAATCCTCCAATATTAGTTCCTCCGGAACCGGGAAGACCGCTGATCATGTATTTAACTGTGCTAGACAATTCTTTTGGGTGCGTACTGGGGCAGCATGACGATACGGGAAAGAAAGAGCAGGCGATATATTACCTTAGTAAAAAGTTCACATCTTATGAGGTAAAATATACTCAGTTGGAAAGAACTTGTTGTGCACTAACCTGGGTTGCTCAGAAACTGAAACACTACCTGTCAGCTTATACCACATATTTGATATCACAGTTGGATCCATTGAAGTATATATTTCAGAAGCCTATGCCTACATGAAGACTTGTTAAATGGCAGATTCTGCTCATAGAATTTGACATCATATATGTAACACGTACGTCAATGAAGGCGCAAGCAGTTGCAGATCATCTAGTAGAGAACTCAGTGGATGATGAATATGAGCCGCTAAAAACATACTTTCCGGATGAGGAGGCAATGAATGTTGAAGAAGTAGAGCAGGATGATAAGCCAGGTTGGAGAATGTACTTCGACGGAGCCGTCAATAGTAAGGGAGTTGGAATTGGAGCAGTACTTATTTCAGAAACGGGTCAGCATTATCCCGTTACCGCTCAGTTTCGATTTTTCTGCACCAATAGTATGGCTGAATATGAAGCATGCATATTATGACTGAGGATAGTAATAGATATGGGTGTTCAAGAGATTTTGGTCATGGGCGACTTGGATCTCTTGATACATCAGATTCAAAGAGAATGGGAGACAGGAGATTTAGAGTTGATACCTTATCGACAATGTCTACATGAACTGTCCCAGAGATTTCAATCTATAGAGTTCAAACACATCCCAAGAATGCACAATGAAGTTGCAGGTGCTTTAGCCACATTATCTTCCATGCTGCATCATCTAGATAATGCTTATGTAGATCCACTACAGATACATGTGCATGATCAAAATGTTTATATTTTTACTGTGGAAGAAGAACTTGATGGAGAGCCGTGGTATCATAATATCAAAGAATACTTGAAGACAGGAAAGTACCCAGAACAAGCCATTGGGGATCAAAAGAGGGCTATAAGACGATTGGCAAATGGATTTTTCCTCAGTGGAGGAGTTGTATATAAAAGAACACCAGATTTGGGGCTATTGAGATGCACAGATGCGCAACAAGCTGACACAATTATGACTGACGTACATGCGGGAGCTTGCGGACCTCATATGAGCGGATACATTCTAGCAAAGAAAATACTGAGAGCAGGATACTGTTGGCTCAGCATGGAGCGTGATTGTATTAGATATGTAAGGAAATGCCATCAATGTCAAATACGCGGAGATTTGATTCACTCTCCACCCTATGAGTTGCATAAAATGTCTGCACCTTGGCCATTCGTTGCCTGGGGCATGGATTTCATCGGACCAATAGAGCCTACAACATCTAATGGAGACAGATTTATCTTGGTTGCAATTGATTATTTCACCAAATGGGTGGATGCGAAGAAAGTCATAATAATAATAATAACAATAATAATAATAATAATAATAATAATAATCATAATACTAATAATAATAATAATAATAATAATAATAATAATAATAATAATAAAATGAGAGAGACTCATCGGTGAAAACCTTAACCGGCACCATGAGGCGATTGTGAGATGGAGAGAATAAAATGAGAGAGTCTTATCGGTGAAAACCTTAACCGGCACTATAAAGCGACGATGAGATTGAAAGAATAAATGAGAGAGTCTTATTGGTGAAAACCTTAACCGGCTCCGTAAGGTGACTGTGAGGACTATTTTGAGGAAAAAGAAAAACAACAATAAACAAGATTGGTTTGGGTTAAAAGAAAGTTGGGGTTGAGATAATGACAATTCGATCGGATAGACTGGGTCGGAGTTAAATACATGGCATGGTCAGAAAAATCAGCCGTCATCCCGAGATAAGTTCTGTCTTTACTCCAAATCACCCTTACCCCTTTCTCATATCTTCCTGCATTTCATTGATTAAAAACCAATTTGCTTGTTGAAGGCTAACTACCAGCTTCTCATGATAAGAGGTGTAATAACACTAGGTCGAAAAGAAAGAGAGAAGAAAAAGAAGAAGAGAAAAAGAAAGAAAGAAAAACAAATAAAGAAGAATGGCAATCAGAGCCAAAGAAAATGAAAAGAAACAAAGGAAAGACAAAAGGAAATTACAGAGGAAATCAGGCAAAGGCTGCATAACAGAATAAAACAATAGGAGGCAGGCAACGGAAGCAAAGTCAGCAAAATGCCAGTTGCCAGCATTTAATAACTAATAAGATTGTTCTCTGATTTAGACAGGAACAGAAAGATTCAAATTTTCACAAATCACTTTAAAGTGAATGTGACCAATGTGGAAGAAGAAAAACACAAAAAGTACATCAATAAAAGGAGGAAACCGTAGAGGAAGATTCACTCAGTCAAGCAAGAAAATTACCCAAAAATAGCAAGAAGGTATTGTCTTTTCAAAACACATACCCCAGTTATCAAACTGAGGGAACATTTTCTGCATTGCATTTCATGCATCAGGCGCCCACCTGGATAACAAGGGAATATTTTTCTACATTTCATTTTCATGCCTCAGGCGCCCACATGGATAACAAGGAAATATTTTTCTGCATTGCATATCATGCATCAGGCGCCCACCTGGATAACAAGGGAATATTTTTCTGCATTTCATTTCATGCATCAGGCGCCCACCTGGATAACAAGGGAATATTTTTCTGCATTCGCACTTCATGCATCAAGCGCCCACCTGTATAACAAGGGAATACATTTCTGCAATTTTAATTTCTGCTCAGGCGCCCACCTGTATAACAAGGGAATACATTTCTGCAATTTTAATTTCTGCTCATGCGCCCACCTGTATAACAAGGGAATACATTTCTGCAATTTTAATTTTTGTTCAGGGCGCCCACCTGTATAAAAAAGGGAATACATTTCTGCAATTATAATTTCTATTCAGGCGCCCACCTGTATAACAAGGGAATACATTTTTGCAATTTTCAATTTGTTTTATCTAACATGAGTAACACCATAACATGAGAAAAGCCCACACTGGGGCAGAAGAATAGTTTTGTTATTTTGTTTTGTTTTAAGCAGGTATCAACCTGAAAGCAGGGAATACAATTGGAAGTAGCACCGAAGGGAAAGAAGCAATATATCAGAGGCAAGAGAAAGAAAATAAAAAATGAACAAAAAAGAAGGATGATAGCATAAGAGATGGAAAATCAAGAAAAAACAAAGAAGAATAAGAAGACAAGAACTATATAGGAATCATTGTAATTCATAGGATCATAGCTTAGAATAGCTTCTTCATTTTTTATCCCTTGTGTAATAAGGAGTAAGTTAGTGGTCATAGCAATAGCAATAACAGCAGCAAAGTCTTGGTAGTTTCAAACTACCAAACCTTCCCGAACTACACTGACCTGATTCCTGTTTAGCCCAGGATATGTAGGCAACCTCTGAAGCAGGGTGCGCTCAAAAAGGTTTTTCAAAATGCTTCTCACGGAATATGCTAGTGGGAAAATATCTCTCATTACTACTCACTTGTCTTTGCACTGAAACTCTTCGTGTTCCCAAGCAAAGAGCCAGCATGTGTCACGACCCGGATTTTCCCCCAACATCGGGATCGTGATGGCGCCTACTCGTGGTAGCTAGGCAAGCCACTATATTCATACTATCCCGTTTTTAACACAATTGTAATTAAATAATTGCGGAATACTTTATCGAGATAGAAATAATTAAATACAAGGTGAAAATCATACTGAAATCCTCTACCCAAGACGTGGAGTCACCAACTCACGAACTACTATGGAATACTACACATAAAAGTCTGAAGGAAAGATAACATAATTCTGTTTGTCTCGGAACAAAGAGACTACAGTTAATAACACAAATAAAGAGAGAGACGCCGGGCCTGCGGACGTCTGCAACCTACCTCGGTCTCAAATATGATCAACTCCCACGCAATCGATTTACTGCTGCTACTGCTCCTGATCGTAACCTGGACCTGTGCAAAAACGCACAGAAGTGTAGTATCAGCACAACCGACCCCATGTGCTGGTAAGTGCCTGGCCTATCCCGGCGAAGTAGTGACAAGCCTAGGACCAGACACCCACATAAACCCGTGCAATTCAATATATATGTATACCACAGAATAACAAGAAATAACCAGGTAATAACACAATAAGGAATATCTCAAAGAATTCAACAATTAACAACAGAGTTAATAAATTCACAAGGAAAAACAAAGTATAATGGAAACACAAATAATATCAAGTCAAAGAATAGCAAGCAGTTGCACGGCATGATCCTTCGTACATGGTTCAATAACAGGGCACGGCATGATTCTTCGTGCATAATCAATAAAACATGGCACGGCATTCACCTTCATGCATAAATAAATAAACATGGCACGGCATCACCCTTCGTGCATTATCACTCTTCCTCACCCAAATAACAATCACAGGTTAAGGGCAAAGATAGAAGCAGTAATTCATAAATTGTCCCAACAAGGGCAATCAATAATCATCTTCACAACAAGTCCCGACAAGGGAGAACAATAACAATTCATCTGTAATATATCTCAAAATAATCATTTTCCAACGACTCACGGTCATACTAGACGCCAGTGTATGGATGCTCGTCACCACAGCCCATACACCGCACTCGATCACATAACACATAACACATAATCCTATTCCCTCAAGCTAGGATAGACAAACACTTACCTCGAGTGTTTATGAACAATTCAATCCGTGGAAATGTCTTTTTCTTTCAAATTTGGCTCCAATCCAATCGTATCTATACACAATTGATTTAATATCATCAATACTACTCAACAAACTAATTCTTAAGACCAAATACAACTATTACAACATTCTGCCCGGAATAGTGAATTTCAACCCCGGGCCCACATGGTCGGAACTCGGGGTTAGGACCAAAATCCGGTTACCCATCCCCCCACGAGTTCATGTATATGATTTGTTTCAAAATCGGACCTCAATTCGAGGTCCAATTCCCCAATTTATAAAGAACCCTATTTTCTAACAAAAACAAGAATTCTACCATGAAAACCTTTGATTTCTAATGAAAAACATGTTTAATGATGTTAGGAATTGAAAGAATTAAGTAAAAAGTGACTTACAATTGTTTTGATGAAGAAGGAATCCGTGAAGAATCGCAAATGGGTGTTTTTGTTTTGTAAAAAGTGAAGAAATGAACTTAAAATTGTGTTTTACAGGTCTCTGTGTTCGCATTTGCGAACATGGGTCCACAATTGCGAACCCCGACCAATTTCTGGAGTTTGAAAAATAAGCTAAGGCTGGGAAGTTCGCATTTGCGAACACTGGCAGACAAAGGGTGTGTTCGCATTTGCGAACTAATATTCGCATTTGCGAACATAGGCTGTATAGGGCAGTGTTCGCATTTGCGAACAATGGTTCGCATTTGCGAACCAAGGCAATATGGGGCAGTGTTCGCATTTGCAAACTGTGTTCGCATTTGCGAACATAGGCAGGCCCTGGGGACGTTCGCATTTGCGAACAATTGTTCGCATTTGCGAACAAGGCTGGGCATGAGGGTTTTCGCATTTGCGATCAGGGTTCGCATTTGCGAGCCCTGCCTTGATCATCCCCCTTCGCAATTGCGAGAAATGCTTCGCAATTGCGAAGCCAACAGCTGGGTGAAAAACCAGCAGTGCAACATTTCAGAATTTAATCCAACGGCCTATCAAATCTTTACCCGAGCCCCCCGGCTCCAAACCAAACATGTACATAACCTCAAAAACACATTATGAACTTGTTCGTGCGATCACATCGCCAATATCACTTCGTTTTAATCAAATCAAGCCTCAAACTCATGATTTTCATACTTTTGGTTTTCAAAACTTCCTAACTTGGAACTCAAGGTCCAAAACATTCCAAACGACATCCGAATGTCACCAAACTTTACAGAAATCACATATATAATATTTAAGACTTGTACCGGGCGTCGGAACCAAAATACGAGCCCGATACCAAGGTCAATTAACTCATTTTCCTTTAACAATTACATCAAAAACAATTTCACATAAAAATTCATAACTTGGGCTCTAGGCCTCAGAATTCGACTCCGGACGCATGTCCAAGTCACATATTTTCCTACGGACCTCTCGGGACCATCCAATCTCGAGTCCGGGTCCGGGTCCGTTTACCAAAAATGTTGACCGAAGTCAACCATATCAATATTAATATCATTTTTATCCAAATTTCTCATAGAATTCAAATTTTCTATCACAAAATCTTTCCGGCTACATGCTTGGATCGTGCACGTAAATCGAGGCAACATAGAATGAGGTTTTCATGGCCTCAGAAGCTTGAAATGATTAATTAAATAAGTGATGACCCTTTGGGTCGTCACAATCTCCACCTCTAAAACAACCGTTCATCCTCGAACGGACAAAAGAAAGAAGTACCCGAGTCAGGAAACAAGTGTGGGTAGCGGCTCCGCATATCAGACTCGGACTCCCAGGTCGATGCCTCAGGAGGCTGACCTCTCCACTGAACACGCACAGAAGGATAACTCTTCGACCTCAACTGTCGAACCCGCCGGTCTAGAATAGCCACCGGCTCCTCCTCGTAAGATAGATCATTGTCCAATTGGACAGTACTGAAGTCTAACACATGTGTGGGATCGCCGTGGTATCTCCGAAGCATAGATACGTGAAAAACTCGATGCACGGCTGATAAGCTAGGCAGCAAGGCTAATCTGTAAGCCACCCCTCCCACTCTGTCTAGAATCTCAAATGGACCAATATACCTAGGGCTGAGCTTGCCCTTCTTCCCGAACCTCATTACGCCCTTCATAGGCGACACTCGGAGCAATACTCGTTCACCAACCATGAAATCTACATCTCGAACCTTACGATCCGCATAAGTCTTTTGCCCGGACTGAGCTGAACGCAATCTCTCCTGGATAGTCTTGACCTTATCTAAGGCCTCCTGAACTAAGTCTATACCCAATAATCGAGCCTCTCCCTGTTCAAACCATCCAACTGGTGATCGACATCGCCTACCATACAACGCCTCATACGGAGCCATCTGGATGCTAGATTGGTAACTGTTATTGTAGGCGAACTCTGCTAATGGCAGAAACCGGTCCCACGAGCCTCCGAAATCAATAACACAGGCTCGAAGCATGTCCTCAAGAATCTGAATAGTCCTCTCGGACTGGCCATCCGTCTGAGGATGAAATGCTGTACTCAACTGAACCTGGGTGCCTAACTCCCGCTGGACCGCTCTCCAGAACCGCGAGGTAAACTGCGTTCCCCGATCAGAGATAATAGATACCGGCACCCCATGGAGACGAACAATCTCCCTAATGTAAACCTCCGCTAACCTCTCCGACGAGTAGGAGACAGATATTGGAATAAAGTGTGCTGACTTGGTCAACCTATCAACAATGACCCAAATAGCATCAAATTTCCTCCGAGTCAAAGGAAGTCCAGTAACGAAGTCCATAGTGATCCGCTCCCATTTCCACTCGGGAATTTCAATCCTCTGGAATACACCACCAGGTCTCTGGTGCTCATATTTCACCTGCTGACAATATTTAGACACCTAGCGACATACGCAACGATATCTTTCTTCATTCTGCGCCACCAATAATGTTGCCGTAAGTCCCGGTACATCTTCGCGGCACCTGGGTGAATAGAATACCGCGAACTGTGGGCCTCTGCTAAGATCAACTCCCGAATCCCTTCGACATTGGGCACACAAACTCGACCCTGCAATTTCAATACCCCATCATCATCTAGGTTTACCTGTGTGGCACCTCCCCGCTGTACTATATCTCTCAACTCACGCAAATGAGGATCATCAAATTGCCTCTCACGGATACGCTCTAATAACGAAGAACGAGCGACCGTGCAGACTAACACTCTGCTAGGCTCAGAAATGTCTAATCTCACGAACCGGTTGGCTAAGGCCTGGACATCTAGAGCTAATGGTCTCTGATTGACCGGAATATATGCAAGACTACCCATGCCGGCATACTTTCTACTCAATGCATCGGCCACCACATTGGCCTTACCTGGGTGATATAATATAGTAACATCATAGTCTTTTAGCAACTCTAACCATCTCCGCCGTCGTAGATTCAACTCCTTCTGTTTGAACAAGTACTGTAGGCTTTTGTGATCAGTGTACACCTCACATGTCACACCATATAGATAATGCCTCCAGATCTTTAAGGCATGAACCACTGCTGCTAACTCAAGATCATGAACCGGATAATTCTTCTCATGTATCTTTAACTGCCTCGAAGCATAAGCGATAACCTTACCATCCCGCATCAATACCGCTCCAAGCCCTGTACGAGATGCGTCACAATAAACTGTATAAGGCCCTGCACCCGTAGGTAGTACCAACACCGGTGCGGTGGTCAAGGCCGTCTCGAGCTTCGAAAGCTCGCCTCACACTCCTCTCGACCACCGAAACTGGGCACCCTTCCGGGTCAACTTGGTCATCGGGCCGCAATAGAAGAAAACCCCTCTACAAAACGACGGTAGTAACCTCGCTAATCCCAAGAAACTCCGGATCTCGATCACTGAAGCTGGTCGAGGCCAATTCTGGACTCTGCCTCAATCTTCTTTGGGTCTACCCGAATACCTTCCACCGATACAATGTGACCCAGAAATGCTACCGAACTCAGCCAGAACTCATATTTAGAAAATTTGGCATATAGCCGGTTATCTTTCAGAGTCTAAAGAACCACTCTGAGGTGCTTGCTCGTGCTCTTCCTGGCTGCGGGAGTACACCGGGATGTCATCTATGAAGACTATCACGAACGGATCTAAGTAAGGCCTGAATACCCGATTCATCAACTCCATGAATGCTGCTGGGGCATTGGTCAACTCGAAGGACATGACCAAGAACTCATAATGCCCATATCTAGAGCGAAACGCTGTCTTAGGAATGTCAGCCACCCTGATCTTCAGTTGATGGTAGCCTGACCTCAAGTCTATCTTTGAAAATACCTTGGCACCCTGAAGCTGGTCAAATAAATCATCAATTCGCGGAAGTGGATATTTATTTTTGATAGTCACCTTGTTTAACTGCCGGTAATCAATACACATCCGCATCGAGCCATCTTTCTTCTTTACAAATAATACAGTGCTCCCCAAGGGGAAACACTGGGCCTGATAAAGCCCTTCTCAAGAAGGTCTTGCAACTGATCTTTCAACTCTTTTAGCTCCGGCGGGGCCATACGATAGGGTGGAATAGAGATGGGCTGAGTGCCCGGTGCCAGATAAATACAGAAATTAATATCCCTGTCGGGTGGCATGCCCGGCAGGTCTGAAGGAAAAACCTCCGGAAACTCCCATGTAATAGGGACCGACTCAATGGAAGGAACTTCTGCGCTGGAATCACGAACATAAGCCAGATAAGCTAGACACCCCTTCTCGACCATACGTCGAGCCTTAACATAGGAAATAACAGTGCGAACGGAGTGGCTTGAGGTACCTTTCCACTCTAGTCGGGGTGATTCTGGCAAGGCTAAGGTCACCGTGTTAGCATGGCAATCAAGAATAGCATGGTATGGGGACAACTAGTCCATCCCCAATATGACATCAAAATCTACCATATCCAAAAGCAACAGATCAACACGGGTCTCAAGACCCCCAAATATAACTACGCACGAATGATGCACCCGATCGACTACAATGGAGTCACCCACCGGTGTAGCCACATAAACCGGAATATCTAGAGCATAGCCGGGCACGGCCAAATACGGTGCGAAGTAGGAAGACACATAGGAATATGTAGATCCGTGGTCAAATAATACCGAAGCACCTCTCGCCACACACAAGAATAGTACTCGTAATCACGGCATCTTATGCCTCTCGCCTCGGCCTCGGCCGGTAAAGCATAGAATCGGGATCTGCACCTCCCCTCCGAGCCGCGTCTCTAGGATGACCATCAACCGGCCGACCTCTACCTCTCGCCGGACGGTCTCCACCTCTACGGTCTCAACCTCCACCTTTATAATCTCTACCCCCGCCTCTGGCCGGCCGGGCAGGCTGAGGGTCGGCTGGGGCCTGAAACATAGGACGAGGACCTCGCCGCCGAGAGTTGCCCGCTGCTGAGGGCAATACCCGATAAAATGACCCGGGTCACCACAACCGTAGCAACTCTTAGATGATAGGGCTGCTGGCCCCGACGACCCGAATGGCCTCCACGAACACTCCGAAGAGGCTGAGCATTAATAGGAGGCTGGTCTGAATAATGCCCCCGAAAACCACGATCACCCGGTCCACCCTGTGAAGCCTGAAGGGCGGAATGAAAAGGCCTGGAAGACTAGCCTCTATCAAAGGATTCTCTGCCACCAGAGGAAGAACCTACCAAACCTGCCTGAATGACGAGGCCTCTTATCTAAAGAATAACCGCCTCCCCTAGCAAGAGCCATCTCAACTCTGCGTGCTGCATTGGCTGCCTCCTGAAATGATATGTCACTCCCCACGCCCATAGCCATCCGGAGTCTAATCGGCTGATTAAGCCCATCTATAAACCTGCGGACCCTCTCCCGCTCCGTGGGAAGTATCACCACCGCATGACGAGCCAAATCGACAAATCTCATCTCATACTGTGTAACTGTCATAGTGCCCTGATGGAGGCGCTCAAACTGCCTCCGAAGTACATCCCGCTGAGTAGCAGGGAGAAACTTCTCCATAAATAGTTCCGCAAACTGATCCCATGATAAAGCTGGGGACCCTGCTGGTCGAGTCAAGCAATAATCTCTCCACCAAGTCTTGGCGGATCCTGCAAGCTTGAAGGTACAGAAGTCAACTCCGTTTGTCTCCACGATCCCCATAGTCATGAGAATCTCATGGCAACTGAATAAGAAGTCCTGAGGATCCTCTGATGTGGCTCCACTGAATGTAGTGGTAAATAACTTGGAGAACCGATCAAGTCTCCATAACGAATCAGAAGTCATGGCCGCTCCATCACCTGCATGAGCTGTGGTACCTGACTGAGTGGCCACAACTGGCTGAACCACTGGTGCCTGAGGCTGAGGAGCTACTGGCTCCGGAGTACGAGCAATAGGAGTCTGGGCCCCTCCTCCAGCCTGAGAAGCGGCTGGTGCAACTGATAATAAACCCGCTCTGGCAATGCTGTCCATAAATCCCGCTATTCCGACCAAAGCATCCCGGAGATCCGGGGTAAATAAAGCCTCTCCTGGGACCTGAGCTGGGCCCACTGGAGCTGCTGGGACTGGAGCCTCCTCGTCAATCTCAATATGAGGCTCCACCTCTCAAGTAGCTGCTAGGGGCTGAGATCTACCCCTACCATGGCCTCTCATACCGCCTCGGCCCCTGCCCCTCACGGGAGCTGACTGGGGCTCGGGCTGCTGGTCAGCGGACGAAGAAGCGCGTGTCCTCACCATCTGCGAAAGGATAGAATATAAGTTCAATCAGTATTTGAGGAACAAGTCGCACGACTAGAAAGAACAAATGAGAGACTCTTTCCTAACTCAATAGACTCTGGAGGACAAGTACAGACATCTCCGTACCTACCTCTCAGACTCTACTAAGCTTGTTCGTGAGTGGTGAGACCTATGTAACCTAGAGCTATGATACCAACTTGTCACGACCCGGATTTTCCCCCAACATCGGGATCGTGATGGCGCCTACTCGTGGTAGCTAGGCAAGCCACCGTATTCATACTATCCCGTTTTTAACACAATCTTAATTAAATAAATGCGGAATACTTTATCGAAATAGAAATAACTAATTACAAAGTGAAAATCATACTGAAATCCTCCACCCAAGACGTCGAGTCACCAACTCACGAACTACTATGGAATACTACACATAAAAGTCTGAAGGAAATATAACATAATTCTGTTTGTCTCGGAACAAAAAGAACTACAGCTAATAACATAAATAAAGAGAGAGACGCCGGGCCTGCGGACGTCTGCAAGCTACCTCGGTCTCAAATATGATCAACTCCCACGCAATCGATTTACTGCTGCTGTTGCTCCCGATCGTAACCTGGACCTGTGCAAAAACGCACAGAAGTGTAATATCAGCACAACCGACCCCATGTGCTGGTAAGTGCCTGGCCTATCCCGGCGAAGTAGTGACAAGCCTAGGACCAGGACACCCACATAAACCTGTGCAATTCAATATATATGTATACCACAGAATAACCAGAAATAACCAGGTAATAACACAATAAGGAATATCTCAAAGAATTCAACAATTAACAACAGTTAATAAATTCACAAGGAAAAACAAAGTATAATGGAAACACAAATAATATCAAGTCAAAGAATAGCAAGCAGTTGCACGGCATCACCCTTCGTGCTTTAACTCTCATCCTCACCAAATAAGCAAATAAAGTACACGGCATCACCCTTCGTGCTTTTACTCTCATCCTCACACCCATAGTACGGCATGATCCTTCGTACATGGTTCAATAACAGGGCACGGCATGATCCTTCGTGCATAATCAATAAAACATGGCACGACATTAACCTTCGTGCATAAATAAATAAACATGGCACGACATCACCCTTCGTGCATTATCACTCTTCCTCACCCAAATAACAATCACAGTTAAGGGCAAAGATAGAAGCAGTAATTCATAAATTGTCCCATCAAGGGCAATCAATAATTATCTTCACAACAAGTCCCAACAAGGGAGAACAATAACAATTCATCCGTAATATATCTCAAAATAATCATTTTCCAACGACTCACGGTCATACTAGACGCCAGTGTATGGATGCTCGTCACCACAGCCCATACACCGCACTCGATCACATAACACATAATCATATTCCCTCAAGCTAGGATAGAACAAACACTTACCTCGAGTGTTTATGAACAATTAAATCCGTGGAAATGTCTTTTTCTTTCAAATTTGGCTCCAATCCAATCGTATCTATACACAATTGATTTAATATCATCAATACTAATCAACAAACTAATTCTTAAGACCAAATACAACTTTTACAACATTCTGCCCCGGAATAGTAAATTTCAACCCCGGCCCACATGGTCGGAACTCGGGGTTAGGACCAAAATCCGGTTACCCATCCCCCCACGAGTTCATGTATATGATTTGTTTCAAAATCGGACCTCAATTCGAGGTCCAATTCCCCAATTTATGAAAAACCCTATTTTCTAACAAAAACAAGAATTCTACCATGAAAACCTTTGATTTCTAATGAAAAACATGTTTAATGATGTTAGGAATTGAAAGAATTATGTAAAAAGTGGCTTACAATTGTTTTGATGAAGAAGGAATCCGTGAAGAATCGCAAATGGGTGTTTTTGTTTTGTAAAAAGTGAAGAAATGAACTTAAAATTGTGTTTTACAGGTCTCTGTGTCCGCATTTGCGAACATGGGTTCGCAATTGCGAACCCCAACCAATTTCTGGAGTTTGAAAAATAAGCTAAGGCTGGGAAGTTCACATTTGCGAACATTTGTTCGCATTTGCGAACACTGGCGCAGACAAAGGGGGTGTTCGCATTTGCGAACATAGGCTGTATTGGGCAGTGTTCGCATTTGCGAACAATGGTTCGCATTTGCGAACAATGGTTCGCATTTGCGAACCAAGGCAATATGGGGTAGTGTTCGCATTTGCGAACTGTGTTCGCATTTGCGAACATAGGCAGGCCCTGGGGACGTTCGCATTTGCGAACAATTGTTCGCATTTGCGAACAAAGCTGGGCATGAGGGTTTTCGCATTTGCAATCAGGGTTCGCATTTGCGAGCCCTGCCTTGATCATCCCCCTTCGCAATTGCGAGAAATGCTTCGCAATTGTGAAGCCAACAGCTGGGTGAAAAACCAGCAGTGCAACATTTCAGAATTTTATCCAACGGCCTATCAAATCTTTACCCGAGCCCCCCGGGCTCCAAACCAAACATGTACATAACCTCAAAAACACATTATGAACTTGTTCGTGCGATCACATCGCCAATATCACTTCGTTTTAATCAAATCAAGCCTCAAACTCATGATTTTCATACTTTTGGTTTTCAAAACTTCCTAATTTGGAACTCAAGGTCCAAAACATCTCAAACGACATCCGAATGTCACCAAACTTTACAAAAATCACATATATAATATTTAAGACTTGTACCGGGCGTCGGAACCAAAATACGAGCCCGATACCAAGGTCAATTAACTCATTTTCCTTTAGCAATTACATCAAAAACAATTTCACATAAAAATTCATAACTTGGGCTCTAGGCATCAGAATTCGACTCCGGACGCATGTCCAAGTTCCATATTTTCCTACGGACCTCTCGGGACCATCCAATCTCGGTTCCGGGTCCGTTTACCAAAAATATTGACCGAAGTCAACCATATCAATATTAATATCATTTTTATCCAAATTTCTCATAGAATTCATATTTTCTATCACAAAATCTTTCCGGCTACATGCTCGGATCGTGCACGTAAATCGAGGCAACATAGAATGAGGTTTTCAAGGCCTCGAAGCTCGAAATGATTAATTAAATAAGTGATGACCCTTTGGGTCGTCACAAGCTGTGAGAACGTGATTTTTGCCCTAGGCAATAAAATTCCAAAATTAAAATAAATTATATTTTTGTTTGCAATTATATGTTTGATTGAAATAAAGTGTATGTGTATGATTGAAACAATTAGAAATTAAAATAAGAAAATTTAAAAAAATAGGTTAGTGATAAAATGCCACAAAATAAAGGAATTAAAATAAAAATCAACAAAAATACAAATACTACCGGAAAAATAGATAAACAATATAAAACAATATCAGAAAAATTAGAGAAAACATGAAATTAGAAGGGAAGTAATAATTGAAAAAGAATATAAAAAGAGAAAATAAAATACAACAAGAAAAATATATAAAAATAATTAAAATACACAAAAATACACAAAATACAATAATTGGGCCAAATATCCAAGCCCAAAATATATCAGCCCAGAAAGATACAATTCCGGTCCAATTTTATATAAAACTCAATCCTGACCATACGTGTAATTGATCCAACGGTTGATTTTGAATCTCTGCAATTAAACCAAAAAGCACAGTTTCATCAGATGAATCTTGGCCGTCCATTTATAATAATCTAACGGAGACAAAACCATCTCCATGTAACGCCTGAATGACACCGTTTTAAATCCTTGGATCCTGGCCATTGATCAAGGATGATCCAAGGGCCAAGATCAACCAAAGCATTAGGGGTATATAAGGCCTGGTCTCTTTAGAGACCGGCCATTTCATTTGTTACAAAAACCTAGCTGCTTCAACCCTTTCTTCTTCACCCCTTCTTCTCCGTCTCCGACCATGGAGACTGGCCGACTCCCATGGCCAGCTCCGGCCACCCCTAACCTTAGAACCTTCCTCTTCTTCATTCTTTACACAAAGCCGCCATAAAACCCTAAAGAAAACCCCGAGAAACCCATGTTCTTGAAACTCCGGCCACCGGAATTTTCTCCGGTGACCACTAACTTATGCGATAACTTCCCAGATTTACACCACTTGACCACCATGCAGGTTTCTTTAACCCCACGTAAGTGGTCTTCCTCGAATCTAGCCAGAATTACTCGAATCTTCGAAACAGATTCGCCGGAACCCTAACTCCAGTGAACCACCAAATAATACCCACCCCAAAACACACCCCTATGTCTTCTAAACACTCTTTTCTACCAAAATACCTAAGAAAACAATCTGATTCAAGAAAATCAGAAAATAAAGACTTCAAATCTTTGAAGTCTGAAAACTAGAAAAGGAAAAAGAAAAAGAAAAAGAAAAAAACAAGTAAAGGAAAAAAGAAAAGAAAGAAAAGAATGAGGAAGCTCAGGAGACCGTTCCTGCGAGCTAAGTCCCCATCCCTTGTTTTTTCTATTTTATTAGATAACATGATTTCTGTTTTTTGTGTTAGTTGAAATTAGTCTCAGTTGCATGATTAGTTGTTAGAATCTCTTCATCTTCTATCTTCTCTTCATTTTACTTTTTATATGTTTCCTGTTATAACATACTTTCACTCGCTCATCTTCTGATATTCTAGGTTTAATAAATTTGCTATCACTAGTCTGTTATCAATCCTGTCTACTATACTTGACTGGTATATTTGAGCCTTTTAGGCTTTCTTATAAGTCTGAGCATGAATGTATTCTGGGTATGTTTCCTTATGTTAGATTTGTTAGCTATGCTTGAATCTGAGCTATGAGTTGTTTAATTGAAATTCATCCATTATCAAATTTCCATCTGAGTTTTGATTAAATGATAAATGATTTCTGATTGTGGCTATCTGTGCAAATTGACATAAGTAGGCTGTATTTGTGATGAATTCATGTTTTAGACTATAATTAGTCCTATTATGGTTTAGGGTATTGGTTATAGATGTAATATATAGTTGATTAGATGAAAGACTAATGTTGAAAGTGTTAATTGGATAAAATTGAAAAATGATCTAAAAATGGTTACAATTGAAATAGTTTAAAGAGTGGCTAATTCTGAAAATGGCCAACTCTGTAAATACTAAGCTCAAGTCTAAATGGTTGTTCTATAAATAATTAAAGTGACTAATTTTGCAAAGCTAAGTCCAAATATTGGAATGGGTAATTCTGAAAAGTATCTAATTCTAAATAAGAAGTAGGCTATTCCTGCAATTCAACATAATAAGTAATAATAAAGGGTTACCTCTTAAAAGAGGTTAAATTGAAAGAAATCAAAGTTTAAATCTGGCTAAGTCTTATATGACTTGTAATATGTGGCCATCAGTTAAATAATACATAAAATCTGAACACCCAGACCTTGGACAGGTCGGGTAATAACTAGATAATAGCAGGAGTATAAAAAGGAATAAAAATGGCATAATTGTAGATTTAATCGAGCCTATAGGGACAAATCGGACATTCAGGCCTAGTATTTATGCAATAATGCACAAAACAAAGGGTAAAATAGACCCAATAAAAAGGCTTAATTGTTAAAAACCTTAGCAAGTGGGGGTACTATAGTAATAGACCCCTAATAAAAGCCAAAAAATCCCCCTAGAACCTTCCAGCAAGGCCTGGAAGGCATTTTGAATCTGAAAATGAGTACGAAACTGTAATAAATAAAAGAATTAAGTTGAAGGAATTGGAAATAATATTTTTGAATTTCCCCCTCAAAATTTGACCACTCACACTTATAAATAGGCTGTAATTAAGCCTGAATAAGGGCTGGATTTTTAGAATTCAAAGAAAACTTCTGAAAATTAAGAGTAAACTATCATATTCTAAGAGTGAATTGCTGTATTGGTCGAGCATAGTTCTGAAGCTCAATTAGAGTTCTCTATTACTCTTATTTGCTGGATTCTACTAGGTATCTTCAAGTTTGCTATTGGATCGCTATTTGCTAAACTCGAAAGCTCTGTGCGACTGTGTTGATTCAACTGTGATTGCTGTGCTTGCATTGTTGATTCAATTTTGCTGCTGTGTTTTGCTGCTGTGATCATTGATTATTCTTCCTCACTTGCATCCTTAGACTCATAGATCTCTTTTGCTGAATCAGGTACACTGCCACTACTCAAGCAATGTAATTGCAGTTGACTTGAAGAAATATATGACATGAGTTGATTTTAGAGATTGTTTCGGTTATCTGTTTTTATTTTTATTTTTATCATACAAGCAGATGCTCTGTAATTTGATAGGAAATGGTTGTATAATTGAAAAACATGAAATACGAGATAATGCTGGAGACAATGTAATAGATAGGATATAGATTAGAGTAGAAGTAGCTATAATCACCTAGACTTAGCTAAACACAGGTTAATTAACTGAACTAACTCACTTAGCTTTTAAAAAAATGATTTCGTAACAAACATATAACCACAATAATACTCTCAATTAGCACATGGTAATTAGTTTGGCTTGATGTCCGTTTGTTCATCTTAAATAGTTTAATAGCAACTAGAAATGATATACTTTAAAATCAGTAGTTAAACACAAATCTAATAATCATGTGACTGATCGAAATCGTTACATAATCAGCCTACTATTTGAATACAATTAGCATTTGATAATTACAATTAAAAGAGTATGAGTTATAATTAGTAATATGTTAAGTGATAATCCCATTTACATAGTTAAGTAATACTTTTGTTATTTTTAATCAATAATAATCCTGTTTAAGTAGTTAAGTAATTTGTTGATAAAAACATGAAGAAAAGTAGTTTGTTAATCATATTCGATTAGTGTTAGATAGTTGTGATTTAAAAGTTGATACTGTTAATACTGTACTGCTATTTTTCTTCATAAATAAATACAAATTGAGTTGATTCTTCTTTTGATTTTAAGTATCTGTGTATATCATGAATTCTCGATTTTGTATCTCCCTTTTTCTATCGTTTGGTTTGGGCCTAAAGAATGACGCTGGCCTGGATCTAATTCGACTTGTAATTAGGCTTCTGAACAAAGACGTCAGCATATTCTGGGTTTCTGAATCCCATATACAAAAGCTGGTCTACTAAATTTGAGCCTTAAATGTCCAGGCCTGGAGATATAAATGATAGGGCCTGGATATATTTCTGAAATTATAATATAATTAAAAATGACTAAGGAAAAAACCAATAGTAGAAAATATAGAATTCTTTAGGATTGGACTATAAAAATCGAATGGGACGAGCCTCGTATGAAAACAAATTAGCGGGGCCACTGTATAAATATTAATAATGTGATAGATTTGGGAAGACCGTTTAGTAAATTCCACGGTCCTTCCAAAAGAGTAATAAGCCGTAGACGCTATAAGGCACCATTTTAAAAATATACCTTTCCTAATATGAGTGCACATTTAATGAGACCCAAATCTTAAATCTCGGCGAAGACGTAATGTGTTAAAAGTCACAGGCATACTTGTCACGACCCAAACCCCGGTAGTGATGGCGCCCAACACAATGCTAGGCAAGCCCGACCATATCAACTCTTAACCCAGCCAATTGTTAATTCCAATTAATCCAGTTAAACTTAAACAGCAAGTGACCATATCAAAGTGGCAACGTAATAGTAAAAGCATAAAAAATATGGTCCCAACCATATCGTGGTGTCACGAGTCTGAGCCTCTACAGAATAAACATCCTAGTACAAATAAGTCTATGCAAGATGAAAATAACAAAAGGGTAAAGAAGGAGAAAACAGGTTATGCGGACGCCGGCAGGTACCTCGTAGTCTCCGCAAAAGTAGATAATGATCAGCAGCTACAACAACTCAACTTCTCTCGGGCACTTGTGGATCTGCACTGGAACTGCAGGGGAGTGGGGTGAGTACATTTCAACTCAGTGCGTAATAATAATAAACAATAACTGAAAGTAAGAACTCCTGTGCTATCACTAAACAATTCTAAGGAAACCCCCACAGGTAAGTCATCCCTATAGTAAGTACTCCGATCACCAGTCCACATCTATCTCATCAAGGTCCCACACTGACTAAATCCTCACTCGTACCACAACGGTGTACAGCCATCTCAATATATGGAGACATATACATGTGTCTATAAGGTATAAGTATCTAAATGAGTATAATGCTGCGGCGTGCAGCCCGCTCCAATATATATATACTGCTGCAGCGTGCAGCCCGATCTAATATTTATATATTGCTGCGGCGTGCAGCCCGATCCAATATATATACTACTACAGTGTGCAACCCGATCCAATAGATATATATTGCTGCGGCATGCAGCCCAATACAATATGTATATTAATGCGGCATACAGCCCGATCCAATATATATACTGTTGCGGCGTGCAGCCCGATCCAATATATATACTGCTGCGGCATGCAGCCCGATCCAATATATATACTGCTGCGGCGTGCAGCCTGATCCAATATTTATATATATGTATATAATACCTCCTAACGGGTCCTCGACCCTGTCCCAATTAGTATAAGATTGGCCTTTCAGGCCCACTCAGCTAAATCAGGGAACTTCTACCCTAAGTAATCTATCTCTCACAGTACACATTTAGTACTGGCTCTTAATAGGCTATTCAGCTAGTTTTACGGCTGAGTATAAGTTTCCAACACTATATAAGGGTCACCTAGCTCCACAGGTTCCCTAATGCTCTACAGATCGGCACAAGGCCCTAAACATGGCTATAGCCCAATTACACAGTCATAATCTCAATATCAGTCATAACACACAGTATTCTATTAGTCGGGAAGGACCAAGTCCAAACCCCCAATCACAATGTCACCACGCCCGTCACAAGTCGCGTGTTTCATCTCAACATAGCACTGTAAAGTGCTAGTACGGGGTTTCAAAACCCTCAGTACATTATTTACTATCACCACTCACCTTGAACCGGTAGAAGCCTCAGTCTGCCTTACGCTTGCCTCGCAAATCAATCTCCTCGGATGCCAAATCTGCTCAAAATCAATGATAATACATCAATATATGCCAAATTCACGCAACCCATTTGAAATAACCCAAATTACATCAAAACCCACTAAGTTGTCCAAAACCCGACCTTTGGTATGCTTCTCGAAAAATTACAACAGTTACATATTCGGACCCTCATCTCAAGACGAGTCTATGCATATAAAGTTTTCCAAAATCGGACTCCGATTTCCCACTCAAATCGACACTTTACCAAAGCCTTGGCCTAGGCTAAATTCCCCCATTAATTCATCCAATTTCAGTGAAATAGAGGAAGATTTCAAGATAAAATGTCACGACCCGGATTTTTCCCCCAACATCGGGATCGTGATGGTGCCTACTCGTGGTAGCTAGGCAAGGCACTATATTCATACAATCCTGTTTTTAATAAAATTTCATAATTAATTTATCAACAAAACCATAACTTTAATTAGATAAGTGCGGAAGACTTTATCGAAATAGAATTAAGCAGTTTCTAGGTAAAACCATACTGAAATCCTCTACCCAAGACGTGGAGTCACCAACTCACGAACTACTACTGAATACTACACATAAAAGTCCGAAAGAAATATAACATAATCTGTCTGTCTCGGAACAAAAAGACTACAGGGAATAACATAATTAAAGAGAGAGACGCCGGGCCTGCGGACGTCGGCAAGCTACCTCAGTCTCAAATATGATCAACTCCCACGCAAAAGATTTACTGCTGCTGCTCCTGATCGTAACCTGGACCTGTGCAAAAACGCACAGAAGTGTAGTATCAGCACAACCGACCCCATGTGCTGGTATGTGCCTGGCCTATCCCGGCGAAGTAGTGACAAGCCTAGGACCAGACACCCACATAAACCTGTGCAGTTCATATATATGTATACCACAAAATAACGAGAATAACCAAGTAATAACACAATAAGGAATATCTCAAAAGAACTCAACAATTAACAACAGTTAATAAGTCCACGAGGTAAACAAAGTATAATGGAAAAACAAATAATCTCAAGTCAAGGAATGGCAAGGAGTTGCACGGCATCACCCTTCGTGCTTTTACTCTCATCCTTACCAAATAAGTAAATAAAGTGCATGGCATCACCCTTCGTGCTTTTACTCTCATCCTCACATCCATGGTACGACATGATCCTTCGTACATGGTTCAATAACAAGGTAATAACAAGGCACGACATGATCCTTCGTGCATAATCAATAAATCAAGGCACGGCATCACCCTTCGTGCATAATCAACAAAACATGGCACTTCCTTAACCTTCCTGCATAATCAATAACACATGGCACGGCATTAACCTTCGTGCATAAATAATAAATCAAGGCACGGCATCACCCTTCGTGCATTATCACTCTTCCTCGCCCAAATAACAATCACAGTTAAGGGCAAATAATGAAACAATAAATCATAAACCGTCCCAACAAGGGCAATCAACAATCATCTTCACAACAAGTCTCGACAAATGAGAACAAATAACACTTCTACAACCCGGCAAAGGTTCAACAATTTATATTCAAATATGACCCACAACAAGTATTAACAACAACTCACGGTCATGCTAGACGCCAGAGTGTGGATGCTCGTCACCACAGTCAATACACCGCACTCGATGACATAACACATAACATATAATCCTATTCCCTCAAGCTAGGATAGAAAAAACACTTACCTCGAATGTTTATGAACAATTCAATCCGTGGCAATGCCTTTTCCTTTCAAATTTGGCTTCAATCCAATTCTATCTATACACAATTGATTTAATATCATCAATACTACTCAACAACTAATTCATAAGGCCAATTACAACGTTTACAACATTCTGCCCGGAATAGTGAATTTCGACCCCAGGCCCACATGGTCGGAACTCGGGGTTCGGATCAAAATCCGGTTACCCATCCCCCCACGAATTCAAGTATATGATTTGTTTCAAAATCGGACCTCAATTCGAGGTCCAATTTCCTAATTCATGAAAAACCCTATATTCTACCAAAACAAGAAATTCTACCCTGAAAACCTTTGATTTCTATTGAAAAACATGTTTAATGTTGTTAGGAATTGAAAGAATTAAGTAAAAAGTGACTTACAATTGTTTTGAAGAAGAGGGAGTTTGTGAAGAATCGCCAATGGGTGTTTTTGGGTTGTGAAATGTGAAAAATGAAGCTGGAAATCGTGAATTACAGGTCTCTGTGTTCGCATTTGCGAACATGGGTTCGCAATTGCGAACCCCGGCCAATTTCTAGAGTTTGAAAAATAAGCTAAGGATGGAAAGTTTGCATTTGCGAACATTTTTTCGCATTTGCGAAGCCAAGGCAAATGCTTGGGGTTTCGCATTTGCGAAACAATGTTCGCATTTGCGAACAAGCTAAGCTTCTGGGTTTTGTCGCAATTGCGACAAATGCTTTGCATTTGCAAAGCCAGGCAACATACTGAAGGCCTCGCATTTGCGAGGTTAAGTTCGCAATTGCGAACTCTGGTCCAGGTCTGCCAGTATCGCATTTGCTAGATTTCCTTTGCATTTGCGAAGGTGAGCCTACTTGCCCAGGATCGAATTTGCGACCCTTTGTTCGCATTTGCGAACTTGGCTTGTTTATGGTAGACATCGCATTTGCGATAAAGGGTTCGCTTTTGCGAACCCAGCCTTGACCTGTCTTCTTCGCATTTGCGAGAAATTCTTTGCAAATGCGAAGCCAACAGCTGGGTGAAAAATCAGCAGTGGAAAAATTCAGAAATTGATCCTACGGCCTATCAAATCTTTACCCGAGCCCCCCGGGCTCCAAACCAAACTTGTACACAACATCAAAAACACATTACGAACTTGTTCGTGCGATCACATCGCCAATATCACATCGTTTTCATCAAATCAAGCCTCAAGTTCATGATTTTCATACTTTTGGTTTTCAAAACTTTCAAACTTGGAACTCAAGGTCCAAAACATATCAAACGACATCCGAATGTCACCAAACTTTGCGGAAAGCACATATATAATATTTAAGACTTGCACCGGGCGTCGGAACCAAAATACGAGCCCGATACCAAGGTCAATTAATTCAGTTTCCTTTAACAATTACATCACAAAATGTTTCACAGAAAAATTCATAACTTGGGCTCTAGGCCTCAGAATTCGACTCCGGATGCATGTCCAAGTCCCATATTTTCCTACGGACCTTTCGGGACCATCCAATCTCGGGTCCGGGTCCGTTTACCAAAAATGTTGACCGAAGTAAACCATATCAATATTAATATCATTTTTCTCCAAATTTCTCATAGAAATCATATTTTCTATCACAAAAACTTTCCGGCCACATGCCCGGATCGTGCACGTAAATCGAGGCAACATAGAATGAGGTTTTCAAGGCCTCAGAAGCTTGAAATGATTAATAAAATAAGTGATGACCCTTTGGGTCGTCACAATCTCCACCTCTAAAACAACCGTTCGTTCTCGAACGGACAAAAGAAAGAAGTACCTGAGTCAGGAAACAAGTGTGGGTAGCGGCTCCGCATATCAGACTCGGACTCCCAGGTCGATGCCTCAGGAGGCCGACCTCTCCACTGAACACGCACAGAAGGATAACTCTTCGACCTCAACTGTTGAACCTGCCTGGTCTAGAATAGCCACCGGCTCCTCCTCGTAAGATAGATCATTGTCCAATTGGACAGTGCTGAAGTCCAACACATGTGTGGGATCGCCGTGGTATCTCCGAAGCATAGATACATGAAAAACCGGATGCACGACTGATAAGCTAGGCGGCAAAGCTAGTCTGTAAGCCACTCCTCCCACTCTGTCTAGAATTTCAAATGGACCAATATACCTAGGGCCGAGCTTGCCCTTCTTCCCGAACCTCATCACGCCCTTCATAGGCGACACTCGGAGCAATACTCGTTCACCAACCATGAAATCTACATCTCGAACCTTACGATCCGCATAAGTCTTCTGCCTGGACTGAGCTGGACGCAATCTCTCCTGAATAGTCTTGACCTTATCCAAGGCCTCCTGAACTAAGTCTGTACCCAACAACCGAGCCTCTCCCGATTCAAACCATCCAACTGGAGATCGAAATCGCCTACCATACAACGCCTCATACGGGGCCATCTGGATGCTAGACTGGTAGCTATTGTTGTAGGAAAACTCTGCTAATGGCAGAAACTGGTCCCACGAGCCTTCGAAATCAATAACACAGACTCGAAGCATGTCCTCTAGAATCCGAATAGTCCTCTCGGATTGGCCATCCGTCTGAGGATGAAATGTTGTACTCAGATGAACCTGGGTGCCTAACTCTTGCTAGACCGCTCTCCAGAACCGCGAGGTAAACTGCATACCCCGATCAGAGATAATAGATACTAGCACCCCATGAAGACGAACAATCTCCTTAATGTAAATCTCCGCTAACCTCTCCGACGAGTAGGAGAGAGATACTGGAATAAAGTGTGCTGACTTGGTCAGCCTATAAACAATGACCCAAATAGCATCAAATTTCCTCCGAGTCAAAGGAAGTCCAGTAACGAAGTCCATAGTGATCCGCTCCCATTTCCACTCGGGAATCTCAATCCTCTGGAATACACCACCAGGTCTCTGGTGCTCATAATTCACCTGCTGACAATTTAGACACCGAGCGACATACGCAACGATATCTTTCTTCATTCTGCGCCACCAATAGTGCTGCCGCAAGTCCTGGTACATCTTCGCGGCACCCGGGTGAATAGAATACCGCGAACTGTGGGACTCCGCTAACATTAACTCTCGAATCCCTTCGACATTAGGCACACAAACTCGACCCTGCAATCTCAATACCCCATCATCATCTAGATTTACCTTTGTGGCACTTCCCCGCTGTACTGTATCTCTCAAATCACGCAAATGAGGATCATCAAATTGCCTCTCATGGATACGCTCTAATAGAGAAGAACGAGCGATCGTGCAGGCTAACACCCTGCTAGGCTCAGAAATGTCTAATCTCACGAACCGGTTGGCTAAGGCCTGGACATCTAGAGCTAATGGTCTCCGACTGACCGGAATGTATGCAAGACTACCCATGCTGGCAGAGTTTCTACTCAATGCATCGGCCACCATATTGGCCTTACCTGGGTGATATAAGATAGTAACATCATAGTCTTTTGGCAACTCTAACCATCTCCGCTATCGTAGCTTTAGCTCCTTTTGCTTGAACAAGTACTGTAGGCTTTTGTGATCAGTGTAGACCTCACATGTCACACCATATAGATAATGCCTCCAGATCTTTAAGGCCTGAACCACTGTTGCTAACTCAAGATCATGAACTGGATAATTCTTCTCGTGTATTTTTAGTTGTCTCGAAGCATAAGCGATAACCTTACCATCCTGCATCAATATCGCTCCAAGCCCTGTACAAGATGCGTCACAATAAACTGTATAAGGCCCTGCACCCGTAGGTAGTATCAACACTGGTGTGGTGGTCAAGGCTGTCTTGAGCTTCTGAAAGCTCGCCTCACACTCCTCTGGCCACTGGAACTGGACACCCTTCTGGGTCAACCTGGTCATTGGGGCTGCAATAGAAGAAAACCCCTCTACAAATCGACGGTAGTAACCTGCTAATCCTAAGAAACTCCGAATCAGTCACTGAAGCTGGTCGAGGCCAATTCTGGACTGCCTCAATCTTCTTTGGGTCTACCTGAATACCTTCCACTGATACAATGTGACCCAGAAATGCTACCGAACTCAGCCAGAACTCACATTTAGAAAATTTGGCATATAGTCGGTTATCTTTCAGAGTCTGAAGAACCACTCTGAGGTGCTGCTCGTGCTCTTCCTGGCTGCGGGAGTATACCAGGATGTCATCTATAAAGACTATCACGAACAGATCTAAGTAGGGTCTGAATACCCGATTCATCAACTCCATGAATGCTATTGGGGCATTGGTCAACCCGAAGGACATGACCAAGAACTCATAATGCCTATATCTACTGCGAAAGTCTGTCTTAGGAATGTCAGCCGCCCTGATCTTCAGCTGATGGTAGCCTGACCTCAAGTCTATCTTTGAGAATACCCTCGCTCCTTGGAGCTGGTCAAACAAATCATCAATCCTCGGCAGTGGATACTTATTCTTTATTGTCACTTTGTTCAATTGCCGGAATACACATCCGCATCGAGCCATCTTTCTTCTTTACAAATAATACAGGTGCTCCCAGGGGGAAACACTAGGCCTGATAAAGCCTTTCTCAAGAAGGTCTTGCAACTGATCTTTCAACTCTTTTAATTCCGGCGGGGCCATATGATATGGTGGAATAGAGATGGGCTGAGTGCCCGATGCCAGATCAATACAGAAATCAATATCCCTGTCGGGTGGCATGCCCAGCAGGTCTGAAGGAAAAACCTCAGGAAACTCCCGTGCAATAGGGACTGACTCAATGGAAGGAACCTCTGCGCTGGAATCACGAACATAAGCTAGATAAGCTAGACACCCCTTCTCGACCATGCGTCGAGCCTTAACATAGGAAATAACAGTGCGAACGGAGTGGCTTGAGGTACCTTTCCACTCTAGTCGGGGTGATTCTGGCAAGGCCAAGGTCACAGTCTTAGCATGACAATCTAGAATAGCATGGTATGGGTTAACCAGTCCATCCCCAATATGACATCAAAATCCACCATATCCAAAAGCAACGGATCAACACGGGTCTCAAGACCCCCAAATATAACTACGCACGAACGATGCACCCGGTCGACTACAATGGAGTCACCCACCGGTGTAGACACAAAAATTGAAATATCCAGAGCATAGCTGGGCACGGCCAAATACGGTGCAAAGTAGGAAGACACATATGAATATGTAGATCCAGGGTCAAATAATACTGAAACACCTATGCCACACACAAAAATGGTACCTATAATCACGGCATCTGATGCCTCTGCCTTTGGCCTGGCTGGTAAAGCATAGAATCGGGGATCTGCACCTCCCCTCTGAGCTGCGTCTCTAGGATGACCATCAACCGGCTGACCTCTACCTCTGGCTGGATGGTCTCTACCTCTACGGTCTCGACCTCCACCTCTATTATCTCTACCCCTGCCTCTGGCTGGCTGGGCAGGCTGAGGGTCAGCTGGGGCCTGAATCATAGGACGAGGACCCCGCTGCCGAGAGTTGCCCGTTGCTCGAGGGCAGTTCCTGATAAAATGACCTGGGTCACCACAACCGTAACAACTCTTAGACTGATAGGGCTGCTGGCCCTGACGACCTGAATGGCCTCTACGAACACTCTGAAGAGGCTGAGCATTAATAGAAGGCTGATCTGAATAATGCCCACGAAACCCACGATCACCCGGTCCACCCTGTGAAGCCTGAAGGGCGGAATGGAAAGGCCTGGAAGACTGGCCTCTATCAAAAGATTCTCTGCCACCAAAAGAAGAACCACTAAACCTGCCTGAATGACGAGGCCTCTTGTCTGAAGAATAACCACCTCTCCTAGCAAGAGCCATCTCAACTCTACGTGCTGCATTAGCTGCCTCTTGAAATGATATGTCACTCCCCACGCCCATAGCTATCTGAAGTCTAATTGGCTGATTAAGCCCATCTATAAACCTGCGGACCCTCTCCCGCTCTGTGGGAAGTATAACCACTGAATGATGAGCCAAATCAACAAATCTCATCTCATACTGAGTGACCGTCATAGTGCCCTAATGGAGGCGCTCAAACTGCCTCCGAAGTGCATCCCGCTGAGTAGCAGGGAGAAACTTCTCCAGAAATAGCTCTGCAAACTGATCCCATGATAAAGCTGGGGACCCTGTTGGTCGAGTCAAGCAATAATCCCTCCACCAAGTCTTGGCGGATCCTGAAAGCCTGAATGTACAGAAGTCAACTCCATTTGACTCCACGATCCCCATAGTCTTGAGAATCTCATGGCAACTGAATAAGAAATCCTGGGATCCTCTGATGTGGCACCACTAAATGTAATGGTAAACAGCTTAGAGAACCGATCAAGTCTCCATAATGAATCAGAAGTCATGGCCGCTCCATCTACGGCATGAGCTGTGGTACCTGACTGAGTGGCCACAGCTGGCTGAACTACTGGTGCCTGAGGCTGAGGAGCTACTAGCTCCGGAGTACGAGCAATAGGAGTCTGGGCCCCTCCTCCAGCCTGAGAAGCGGCTGGTGCAACTGATAATAAACCTGCTTTGGCAACGCTGTCCATAAATCCCGCTATCCTGACCTAAGCCTCCCGAAGATCCGGGGTAAATAAAGCCTCTCCTGGGACCTGAGCTGGGCCCACTGGAGCTGTTGGGACTGCAACCTCCTCGTCAATCTCAATATGAGGCTCCACCTCTGGGATAGCTGCCGGGGGCTGAGCTCTACCCCTACCATAGCCTCTGATACGGCCTCGGCCCCTGCCCCTCACGGGAGCTGCCTGGGGCTCGGGCTACTGGTCAGCGGACAAAGAAGCGCGTGTCCTCACCATCTGCGAAAGGACAGAATAGAAGTTCAATCAGTAATTGAGGAACAAGTCGCACGACAAGAAACAACAAATGAGAGACTCTTTCCTAACTCAATAGACTCTGGAGGACAAGTACAGATGTCTCCGTACCTACCTCTCAAACTCTACTAAGCTTGTTCGTGAGTGGTGAGACCTATGTAACCTAGAGCTCTGATACCAACTTGTCACGACCAGGATGTTTCCCCCAACATCGGGATCGTGATGGCGCCTACTCGTGGTAGCTAGGCAAGCCACTGTATTCATACAATCCTGTTTTTAATAAAATTTCATAATTAATTTATCAACAAAACCATAACTTTAATTAGATAAGTGCGGAAGACTTTATCGAAATAGAATTAAGCAGTTTCAAGGTAAAACCATACTGAAATCCTCTACCCAAGACATGGAGTCACCAACTCATGAACTACTACTGAATACTACACATAAAAGTCTGAAAGAAATATAACATAATCTGTTTGTCTCGGAACAAAGAGACTACAGCTAGTAACATAAGTAAAGAGAGAGACGCCGGGCCTGCGGATGTTTGCAAGCTACCTTAGTCTCAAATATGATCAACTCCCATGCAAAAGATTTACTGCTGCTGCTCCTGATCGTAACCTGGACCTGTGCAAAAACGCACAGAAGTGTAGTATCAGCACAACCGACCCCATGTGCTGGTAAGTGCCTGGCCTATCCCGGCGAAGTAGTGACAAGCCTAGGACCAGACACCAACATAAACCTGTGCAGTTCATATATATGTATACCACAAAATATCGAGAATAACCAAGTAATAACACAATAAGGAATATCTCAAAAGAACTCAACAATTAACAACAGTTAATAAGTCCACGAGGTAAACAAAGTATAATGGAAAAAAGAATAATCTCAAGTCAAGGAATGGCAAGTAGTTGCACGGCATCACCCTTCGTGCTTTTACTCTCATCCTTACCAAATAAGTAAATAAAGTGCACGACATCACCCTTCGTACTTTTACTCTCATCCTCACATCCATGGTACGGCATGATCCTTCGTGCATAATCAATAAATCAAGGCACGACATCACCCTTCATGCATAATCAACAAAACATGGCACGCCATTAACCTTCATGCATAATCAATAACACATGGCACGACGTTAACCTTCGTGCATAAATAATAAATCAAGGCACGGCATCACCCTTCATGCATTATCACTCTTCCTCACCCAAATAACAATCACAGTTAAGGACAAAGAATGAAACAATAAATCATAAACCGTCCCGACAAGGGCAATCAACAATCATCTTCACAACAAGTCTCGACAAGGGAGAACAAATAACACTTCTACAACCCGGCAAAGGTTCAACAATTTATATTCAAATATGTCCCACAACAAGTATTAACAATGACTCATGGTCATGCTAGACGCCAGAGTATGGATGCTCGTCACCACAGTCCATACACCGCAATCGATCACATAACACATAACATATAATCCTATTCCCTCAAGCTAGGATAGAACAAATACTTACCTCGAATGTTTATGAACAATTCAATCCGTGGCAATGCCTTTTCCTTTCAAATTTGGCTCCAATCCAATCGTATCTATACACAATTGATTTAATATCATCAACACTAATCAACAACTAATTCATAAGGCCAATCACAACTTTTACAACATTCTGCCCGGAATAGTGAATTTTGACCCCGGGCCCACATGGTCGGAACTCGGGGTTCGGATCAAAATCCGGTTACCCATTCCCCCCACGAATTCAAGTATATGATTTGTTTCAAAATCGGACCTCAATTCGAGGTCCAGTTGCCTAATTCATGAAAAACCCTATATTCTACCAAAATAAGAAATTCCACCATGAAAACCTTTGATTTCTATTGAAAAACATGTTTAATGTTGTTAGGAATTGAAAGAAATAAGTAAAAAGTGACTTACAATTGTTTTGAAGAAGAGGGAGTTTGTGAAGAATCGCCAATAGGTGTTTTTGGGTTGTGAAATGTGAAAAATGAAGCTGGAAATCGTGATTTACAGGTCTCTGTGTTCGCATTTGCGAACATGGGTTCGCAATTGCGAACCCCGACCAATTTCTGGAGTTTGAAAAATAAGCTAAGGATGGAAAATTCGCATTTGCGAACATTTGTTCGCATTTGCGAAGCCAAGGCAAATGCTGGGGGTTTCGCATTTGCGAAACAATGTTCGCATTTGCGAACAAGCTAGGCTTCTGGGTTTTGTCACAATTGCGACAAATGCTTTGCATTTGCGAAGCCAGGCAACATACTGAAGGCCTCACATTTGCGAGGTTAAGTTCGCAATTGCGAACTCTGGCCCAGGTCTGCCAGTATCGCATTTGCTAGATTTCCTTCGCATTTGCGAAGGTGAGCCACTAGCCCAGGATCACATTTGCGACCCTTTGTTCGCATTTGCGAACTTGGCTTGTTTATGGTAGACATTGCATTTGCGATAAAGGGTTCGCATTTGCGAACCCAGCCTTGACCTGTCTTCTTCGCATTTGCGAGAAATTCTTCGCAAATGCGAAGCCAACAACTGGGTGAAAAACCAGCAGTGCAAAAATTCAGAAATTGATCCTACGGCCTATCAAATCTTTACCCGAGCCCCCCGGGCTCCAAACCAAACTTGTACACAACATCAAAAACACATTACGAACTTGTTCGTGCGATCACATCGCCAATATCACATCGTTTTCATCAAATCAAGCCTCAAGTTCATGATTTTCATACTTTTGGTTTTCAAAACTTTCAAACTTGGAACTCAAGGTTCAAAACATATCAAACGACATCCGAATGTCACCAAACTTTGTAGAAAGCACATATATAATATTTAAGACTTGTACCGGGCGTCGGAACCAAAATACGAGCCCGATACCAAGGTCAATTAATTCAGTTTCCTTTAATAATTTCACAGAAAAATTTATAACTTTGGCTGTAGGCCTCAGAATTCGACTCCGGACGCATGTCCAAGTCCCATATTTTCACCTTTCGGGACCATCCAATCTCGGGTCCGGGTCCGTTTACCAAAAATGTTGACCGAAGTCAACCATATCAATATTAATATCATTTTTCTCCAAATTTCTCATAGAATTCATATTTTCTATCACAAAAACTTTCCGGCCACATGCCCGGATCATGCACGTAAATCTAGGCAACATAGAATGAGGTTTTCAAGGCCTCAGAAGCTCGAAATGATTAATAAAATAAGTGATGACCCTTTGGGTCGTCACATAAAAACGCGTAATTAAACCATAAAATTCACCTCCAATGATAACCCGATGATCTCCCAGCAATACCACATCCAAATTGCACAATTTCGCCTCTCAATACCGAGCCCTAATGTATTTGTAACTTCTGAAATTTACCCCTTCTGTTATTTTTACACAGGCACAATTTCCGCTCCTGCGGCTCCTGACTCGCTCCTGCGAGTCCGCTTCTGCGGACAATTGTCCGCTTCTGCGGACAATTGTCTGCTTCTGCGATTCCACGCCAGCCGCCCAGTTTCGCTTCTGCGGCCAAGGTCTCGCACCTGTGAGACAGCTCCTGCGAACTCATCTCCGCTCCCGCGATCTTCCCCTTTCGCCTGCCTTCCGCTTCTGCGACCTCAGACTCGTAGAAGCGAGTCCGCTTCTGCGATCCTTCATCCGCTTCTGCGGAACCTCCTCGTCAAGCCCCCTTTCGCATCTGCGATGACAATTCCGCTTCTACGGTTCCGCTTCTGCGGTCCCAATCCGCAGGAGCAAAAATGTTGTTGCAATTTATGACAGCAGCTCCCAAACTCCAATTCTCTCCGTTTAACCTTCCGAACCCATCCCGAGGCCCCCGGGACCTCAACCAAAACCACGAACATACTTCATAGTACAATACAAACTTGTTCCAATGATAAAAATACATACTTTAACATGGAATAACATCGAATTAAAGAAATTCAAGCCTAAGTTTCCATTCAAACTTCCGCAACCGACATTCGATCAAAAACCCGACCAAACGACCTCCGAATGACCTGAAATTTTGCAAACACATCCAAAATCACCTAATGGACCTACTGCTACTGTCGGAATTCCATTCCGACTCAGATCAAAATCTCACCTATCGATCGGATATCACCAAAATTCAACTTTAGCCAATTCAAGCCTAAAACTACACCGGACCTCCAAATTCACTTCCGATCGCTCTCCTCGCTCATAAATGACCTCCCAGAGTTGACCGAATCATCAGAATTCGATTCCGAGCTCTCTAACCCACAAGTCAACATCCAGCTGACTTTTCTCAACTATTCATTCTTCTAAGAGACATTTTGTCTCAATTTCAACCAAACTCAACCCGGATTGACTCAAATTTACCCAACATGGATATTATAACATCAACAAGCATATAACGGGGATAATGGGGTGATAACTCACACGATGACGGGCCGGGCCATCACATTGTCCCCAACTTAAGAAAACGCTCATCCTCGAGCGGGTCAAGAAACATACTTGGAGACTTAAATAGGTGGGGATGTCTGCTCCGCATCTCCAGCTCGACCTCCCAAGTAGCCTCCTCCACGGGCCGACCTCTCCACTGCACCTTGACTGAAGCAATCTCTTTGTACCTCAACTTTTGAACCTGTCTACCAGAATAGCCATTGGCTCCACATCATAAGATAGATCACAATCTAGCTGAATGGTATTGAAGTCTAATACATGGGACGGATCCCCGATGTACTTTCGAAGCATACACACATGGAATACTGGATGAACACTGGATAAGCTGGGTGGCAAGGCTAACTCATATGCCACCTCTCCAACCATCCTAAGAATCTTAAAAGGACCAATGTACCTGGGACTCATCTTTCCCTTCTTCCCGAACCTCATGACACCCTTCATGGGTGAAACCTTCAGCAATACTCTGTCACCAACCATGAAAGACAACTTTCGAACCCTACGGTCTGCATAACTCTTCTGGCGAGACTGTGCTGTGCGAAGCCTCTCCTGGATCAACTTCGCTCTATCCAGAGCATCCTGAACTAACTCAGTCCCTATCAATCTATCCTCACCAGGCTCAAACCACCCCACGGGAGATCTGCATCGTCTGCCTTACAACGCCTCGTACGGGGCCATCTGAATACTCGACTGATAACTATTGTTGTAGGCAAACTCAGCAAGTGGCAAGAACTCATCCCACGAACCACCAAAGTCAATCACACATGCTCGCAACATATCCTCCAGGATCTGTATAGTGCACTCAGACTGCCCGTCTATCTTGGGGTGAAATGAGGTGCTCAACTCAACCCGCGTACCCATCTCCCGCTGAAATGCTCTCCAAAACTGAGAAGTGAACTGAGTGCCCCTGTCAGATATAATAGACACTGGGACTCCATGCAGCCTGACAATCTCCCGAACAAAGATTGCTCCCAACTGCTCCGATGAGTAAGTAGTACTAACGAGGATGAAATGCGCGGACTTAGTCAGCCGATCAACAATCACCCATACAAAATCAAACTTCCTCGTTGTCCGAGGGAGTCTAGTAACAAAATCCATGGTGATCCTCTCCCATTTTGCACTTAGGAATGACCATACGCTGAAGAACACTACCCGGTCTCTGATGCTCATACTTGAACTGCTGGCAATTGAGGTACTTAGCAACATGCCTAATAATATCCATCTTCATTCTCCTCCACCAGTAGCGCTGTCTCAAGTCTTGGTACATCTTCGCGGCACCTGGGTGAATAGAGTACCGCGAACTGTGTGCCTCCACAAGTATCAACTCCCGCAATCCATCTACACTAGGCACGCATATACGGCCCTGCATCCTCAGAACACCATCACTGTCGATAGTCACATCTCTAGCATCATTGTGCAACACATTGTCCTTAAGGACAAGCAAATGTGGTCATCATACTACCGCTCCCTGATGCAATCATATAAGGAAGATCGAGAAACAACACAAGCCAACACTCGACTCGGCTCCGAAATATCCAACATCACTAGCCGTTTGGATAGGGCCTGAACATCATAAACAAATGGCCTCTCCCCAACTGGGATGAAAGTTAGGCTGCCCATACTAACCTCCTTCCGACTCAAAGCATCGGCCACAACATTGGCCTTCCCCGGATGATACAAGTTAGTGATGTCCTAATCCTTAAGCAGCTCCAACGACCTTCGCTATCTCAAATTAGGGTCCTTCTGTCTGAATAAGTGCTGAAGATTGCGATGATCCGTGTACACCTCACATGAGACACCATACAGGTAATGCTTCCAAATATTCAGAGCGTGAACTATGGCTGCTAGCTCCAAATCATGAACAGGGTAGTTCTTATCATGGGGCATCAACAGACGAGAAGCATAAGCAATGAACCTACCCTCCTGCATCAACACATAACTAATACCAACTCATGAGGCATCACAATACACAGTATAAGGATCCGAAGCTGATGGCATAATCAAGACTGGTGCTGTGGTCAGTGTTGTATTGAGCTTCTGAAAGCTCTCCTTGCACTCCTTGGACCATATGAAAGGAGCACCCTTCTGAGTCAATCTAGTTAAGGGTGAAGCAATAGAAGAGAATCACTGAACGAATCGGCGATAATACCCTGCCAATCCCAGAAAGCTACGGATCTCAGTAACTGAGGTCGGTCCGGGCCAACTCTGCACTGCCTCGACCTTCCTCGGATCTACCTGAATACCATCACAGGACACCACGTGCCCTAAGAATGCCACGGACTCAAGCCAGAACTCACATTTGGAGAACTTGGCATACAACTTCTCCTCTCTCAATCTCTACAATACAAAAGTCAAGTGTCGAGCATGCTCCTCCTTGCTACGAGAGTAGACTAGAATTTCATCAATGAACACAATCACAGATGAATCCAGATAGGGCATGAACACACTGTTCATCAGATGCATAAATGCTGCTGGGGCGTTGGTCTGCCCAAAAGACATCACAAGGAACTCATACTGACCATATCTGGTCCTGAATGCAGTCTTCATAATGTCGGACTCTCTAATCTTCAGCTGATGATAGCCTGAACGAAGATCAATCTTCGAGAATACCCTAGCTCCCTGCAGCTGATCAAATAAGTCATCAATACGAGGCAGAGGATACTTATTTTTCACTGTTACTTTGTTCATCTGCCTGTAGTCAATACACATCCTCATGGATCCATCCTTCTTCTTACCAAATAGGACCGGTGCACCCCACGGCGACACATTCGGCCGAATGAACCCCTTATCTAGGAGTTCCTAGAGCTGATCCTTCAATTCCTTTAGCTCAGCTGGTGCCATCCGATATGGAGGAATAGAAATAGGATGAGTGCCTGGCACCAAATCGATCCCAAAATTAACATACCTGTCCGGCGGGATGCCCGACAGGTTTGAGGGAAACACATCAGGGAAGTCTCGTACAATGGGAACAGAATCAATACTGGGAGTCTGGGCCTCGACCTCCCGCACAAATGATAAATAAGAGAGACATCCCTTTCCAACCATTCGTTGGGCCTTGAGGAAAGATATTACCCTGCTAGGTACATACTCAGTCGTGCCTCGCCACTCGAACATCTGAATGCCCAACATCGCCAAGTTGACTGTCTTAGCATGACAGTCCAGAATACCATTACATGGAGATAGCTAGTCCATGCCGAATATAACATCAAAATCGATCATGATGAGAAGCAACAGGTCCACTCGGGTCTCCAGACCCCCAATAGTGACCAAACAGGACCGGTATACATGGTCCACAACAATAGTATCCCCTACTGGGGTAGATACATACACTGGCAGCTCAAGACACCCTCGGGTCGTGCCCAAATGAGGAACAAAATATGTAGACACATAAGAATAAGTAGAACCAAGATCGAACAACATTGAGGCATCTCTGTGGTAGACTGAAATAATACCTGTAATAACTGCATCAGAAGCAACGACCTCAAATCGCCCTGAAGAGCATAGCATCTATACTGTCCGCATGATCGGCCTCCCCCTCGAGGTTGACCCCTAACTGACTGACCCTCACCCCCAGCTGGCGGGGCGGGTGCTGAAGTAGAAGGACTAGATGACGAGGGCTACCCCCTCTGCTGATAATACCTGGAAACAAGACGGGGACACTCTCTACGGTGGTTCCCAAACTCTCCGCACTCATAGCAACTCCCCGGTGCTGGGGCTGTGACTGATAAGGACCCCTGGGTTTGGAGTGGCCAGTTGATGAACTAGGCCGAGATGAACCATATGTAGATAGGGCCTGTGAAGAACTTTGAGCTGGCATGGCGCTTGGAGATGTCTGGCTCTGGTGCGAACCCTGATAACCCTGAATAGAAGACCACCCATAATGATCTGAGCGACCCGACTGCGAAGATCTTAAAGAGCGACCTCGGCTCTGCTGACTCTAGCCTCTGCTCTGAGTGCCACTGGAACTTGCTGAACCTTGAGGCCTCTTGGTCTCCCTCTCGTCCCGCTCTCTGCGATGATCTGACTCTATGTCGCGAGAAATATCCACAGCCTCCTCAAATGTACGACTCAAAACCCTCTCTCGAGTCATCAGAATACGAATGGGATAAATGAGGCCGTCCACAAAGTGTCCAATCCTCTCTCTCTCGGAAGGAACCAACCACGGTGCATGTCTAGACAACTCTGTAAACCTGATCTCATACTCTGACACTGTCATGTCCCCCTGACGAAGACCCTCAAACTGCCTACGCATCTCTTGTCTCTGAGATCGAGGCACCCACTTCTCCAAGAACATAGTGGAGAACTCTGGCCATGATAGTAGTGCTGCCCCTGCCTGCCTGCGGCGCTCATAAGATTCCCACCAAGCAAATGATGGCCCCTGAAACTGAAAGGTAGTGAAAGATACCCCACTGGACTCTAATATCCCTGCCGTACGAAGCATCCGACGGCACTTGTCCGGAAAACCTTGGGCGTCCTCGCCCGGAGCACCAGTGAACACTGGAGGAGATAACCTGGTGAACCTCTCGAGACGACACTACTCATCGTCCATCATAGCTGGGACCCTGTCCTCCTGAACCTGATCTGCTGGCTGAACCGGAACCACAGGCTGAACTGGAGGAGCCTCGGGTGTCTGTAAGCCCTGCACTATTGGCTCTAGAGTGCGTGCGGTGGGGGTCTAATGACCACCCCCGGTCCCTGATGTAGCTGCTGCGGTAGTAACGGAATCCGCCTGTGCCAGGCTAGTGCAAACTGCTAGTATTTGAGCCAGGGTCTCCTGTACACCCGGACTGACAATGGGCACCGCTGGTGCCTGAACGGGTGCTACTGGAACCTCTGCAACTGGAGGCTGTGGGTCAGATGGTACTGCATCAGCTGCCCGACCACCGCCACAACCACGGCCGCTTCCACGGCCTCTAGCAGGTGGTAGTGGTGGTCGTCCTCCTCATCCGTACGCTCGAGTTCTCGCCATCTACGAGAGAATAGAATGTCAAAGTTCAGTTCAAGTCAAAAGTAATCGCATGATAAGAATTCTAAGAATTGAAACTTTCCTAAGAAGGTTGCAGCCTCCCGAGGATAAGTGCAGGTGTCCCCGTACCGATCCACGAGACTCTACTAAACCGGCTCATGACTCCCGAGACCTGTTAACCTAGGCTCTAATACCAACTTGTCATGACCCAAACCCCGGTCGTGATGGCGCCCAACACAATGCTAGGCAAGCCCGACCATATCAACTCTTAACCTAGCCAATTGTTAATCCAGTTAAACTTAAACAGCAAGTGACCATATCGAAGTGGCAACGTAATAGTAAAAGTATACAAAATACGGTTGCAACCATATCGTGGTGTCACGAGTCTGAGCCTCTACAGAATAAACATCCTAGTACAAACAAGTCTATGCAAGATGAAAATAACAAAAGGGAAAAGAAAGAGAATATAGGTTCTGCGGACGCCGGTAGCTACCTCGTAGTCTCCGCAAAAGTAGATAATGATCAGCAGCTACAACAACTCAACTGCTCTCAGGCACCTGTGGATCTACACAGAAAGTGGAGGGGAGTGGGGTGAGTATATTTCAACTCAGTGAGTAATAATAATAAACAATAACTTAAAGTAAGAACTCATGTGCTATCACTAAAAAATGCTAAGGCAAACCCCCACAGGTAAGTCATCCCTATAGTAAGTACTCCGATCACCAGTCCACATCTATCTCATCAAGGTCCCACACTGGCTAAATCCTCACTCGTACCACAACGGTGTATAGCCATCTCAATATATGGAGACATATACATGTGTCTATAAGGTATAAGTATCTGAATGAGTATAATGCTGCGGCGTGCAGCCCGCTCCAATATATATATACTATTGTGGCGTGCAACCCTATCCAATATTTATATACTGTTGCGGCGTGCAGCCCGATTGAATATATATACTGTTGCGGCGTGCAGCCCGATCAAATATATATACTGTTGCGGCGTGCAACCCGATCCAATATGTATACTGCTGTGGCGTGCAGCCCGATCCAATATATATACTACTGCGGCGTGCAACCCGATCAAATATATATACTGCTGCAGCGTGCATCCCGATCCAATATATATACTGTTGCGGCATGCAGCCCGATCCAATATTTATATATATGAATATAATACCTCCTAACGAGTCCTCGTCCATACCCCAATTAGTATAGGATTGGCCTTTCGGCCCACTCAGCTAAATTAGGGAACTTCGACCCTAAGTAATTTATCTCTCACAGTACACATCTAGTACTGGCTCTTAATAGGCTATTCAGCTAGTTTTACGGCTGAGTGTAAGTTTCCAACACGATATAAGGGTCACCTAGCTCTGAAGGTTCCCTAATGCTCTACAGATCGGCACAAGGCCCCAAACATGGCTATAGCCCAATTACACAGTCATAATCTCATTATCGGTCATAACACACAGTATTCTATTAGCCGGGAAGGACCAAGTCCAAACCCCCAATCACAATGTCACCATGCCCGTCACAAGACGCGTGTTTCATCTCAACATAGCACTGTAAATTGCTAGTACAGGGGTTTAAACCCACAGTACATTATTTACTATCACCACTCACCTCGAACCGGTAGAAGCCTCAGTCCACCTTGCGCTTGCCTTGCAAATCAATCTCCTCGGATGCCAAATCTGCTCAAAATCAATGATAATACATCAATATATGCCAAATTCACGCAACCCATTTGAAATAACCCAGATTGCATCAAAACCCACTAAGTAGTCCAAAACCCGACCTTTGGTACGCTTCTCGAAAATTACAACAGTTACATATTCGGAACCCTCGTCTCAATACGAGTCTATGCATATAAAGTTTTCCAAAATCGGACTCCGATTGCCCACTCAAATCGACATTTTACCAAAGCCCTAGCCTAGGCTAAATTCCTCCATTAAATCATCCAATTTCAGTGAAATAGAGGAAGATTTCAAGATAAAAACGCGTAATTAAACCATAAAACTGACCTCCGGTGCTAACCCGATGATCCCCCAGCAATATCTCATCCAAATCGCCCAATTTTGCCTCTCAATACCGAGCCCTAATATTTTTGTAACTTCTGAAATTTACCCCTTGTGTTATTTTTAACACAGGCACGATTTCCGCTCCTGCGGCTCCTGACTCGCTCCTGCGAGTCCGCTTCTGTGGACAATTGTCCACTTCTACGATTCCACCCCACGGCGACACATTCGGCCGAATGAACCCCTTATCTAGGAGTTCCTGGAGCTGATCCTTCAATTCCTTTAGCTTAGCTGGTGCCATCCGATATGGAGGAATAGAAATAGGATGAGTGCCTGGCACCAAATCGATCCCAAAATTAATATACCTGTCCGGCGGGATGCCCGACAGGTTTGAGGGAAACACATCAGGAAAGTCTCGCTCAATGGGAACATAATCAATACTGGGAGTCTGGGCCTCGACCTCCCACACAAATGATAAATAAGAGAGACATCCCTTCCCAACCATTCGTTGGGCCTTGAGGAAAGATATTACCCTGCTAGATACATACTCAGTCGTGCCTCGCCACTCGAACATCTGAATGCCCGACATCGCCAAGGTGATTGTCTTAGCATGACAGTCCAGAATACCATGACATGGAGATAGCCAGTCCATGCCCAATATAACATCAAAATCGATCATGATGAGAAGCAACAGGTCCACTCGGGTCTCCAGACCCTCAATAGTGACCAAACAGAACCGGTATACATGGTCCACAACAATAGTATCCCCTACCGGGGTAGATACATGCACTGGCAGCTCAAGACACCTTCGGGTCGTGCCCAAATGAGGAGAAAAATATGTAGACACATAAGAATAAGTAGAACCAAGATCGAACAACATTGAGGCATCTCTGTGGTAGACTGAAATAATACCTGTAATAACTGCATCAGAAGCAACGACCTCAAATCGCCCTGAAGAGCATAGCATCTATACTGTTCGCATGATCGGCCTCCCCCTCGAGGGCGACCCCTAGCTGACTGACCCTCACCCCCAGCTGGTGGGGCGGGTGCTGAAGTAGAAGGACTAAATGACGAGGGCTACCCCCTCTGCTGATAAGACCTGGAAACAAGACGGGGACACTCTCTACGGTGGTGCCCAAACTCTCCGCACTCATAGCAACTCCCCGGTGCTGGGGGCTGTGACTGATAAGGACCCCTGAGTCTGGAGTGGCCAGCTAATGAACTAGGCCGAGATGAACCATAAGTAGATAGGGCCTGTGAAGAACTTTGAGCTGGCATGGCGCTGAGAGATGTCTGGCTCTGGTGCGAACCCTGATAATCCTGAATAGAAGACTACCCATAACGATCTGAGCGACCCGACTGCGAAGATCTTGAAGATCGACCTCGGCTCTGCTGACTCTAGCCTCTCCTCTGAGTGCCACTGGAACTAGCTGAACCTCGAGGCCTCTTGGCCTCCCTCTCGTCCCGCTCTCTACGATGATCTGACTCTATGTCGCGAGAAATATCCACAGCCTCCTCAAATGTACGACTCAAAACCCTCTCTCGAGTCATCAGAATACGAATGGGATAAATGAGGCCATCCACAAAGTGTCCAATCCTCTCTCTGTCGGAAGGAACCAACCACGGTGCATATCTAGACAACTCTGTAGATCTGATCTCATACTCTAACACTGAGATGTCCCCTTGACGGAGACCCTCAAATTGCCTACGCATCTCCTCTCTCTGAGATCGAGGCACCCACTTCTCCAAGAACATAAAGGAGAACTCTGGCCATGATAGTGGTGCTGCCCCTGCCTGCCTGCGGCGCTCATAAGATTCCCACCAAGCAAAAGATAGCCCCTGAAACTGAAAGGTAGTGAAAGATACCCCACTAGACTCTAATATCCCTGCCGTACGAAGCATCCGACAACACTTGTCCAGAAAACCTTGGGCGTCCTCACCTGGAGCACCAGTGAACACTGGAGGAGATAACCCGGTGAACCTCTCGAGACGACGCTACTCATCGTCCATCATAGCTGGGACCCTGTCCCCCTGAACCTGATCTGCTGGCTGAACCGAAACCACAGGCTGAACTGGAGGAGCCTCTGGTGTCTGTAAGCCCTGCACTACTGGCTCTGGAGTGCGTGCGGCGGGGGTCTAATGACCACCCCCGGTCCCTGATGTAGCTGATGCGGTAGTAACGGAATCCGTCTGTGCCAGGCCAGTGCAAACTGCTAGTATTTGAGCCAGGGTCTCCTGTACACCCGGAATGACAATGGGCACCGCTGGTGCCTGAACGGGTGCTGTTGGAGCCTCTGCAACTGGGGGCTGTGGGTCAGCTGGTACTGCATCAGCTGCCCGACCTCCGCCACGACCACGGCCGTATCCATGGACTCTAGCAGGTGGTAGTGGTGGTCGTCCTCCTCATCCGTATGATCGAGTTCTCGCCATCTGCGAGAGAATAGAATGTCAAAGTTCAGTTCAAGTCCAAAGTAATCGGACGATAAGAATTCTAAGAATTGAAACTTTCCTATGAAGGTTTGCAGCCTCCCGAGGATAAGTACAGGTGTCCCCGTACCGATCCACGAGACTCTACTAAACCGGCTCATGACTCCCGAGACCTGTTAACCTAGGCTCTAATACCAACTTGTCACGACCCAAACCCCGGTCGTGATGGCGCCCAACACAATGGTAGGCAATCCCGACCATATCAACTCTTAACCCAGCCAATTGTTAATCCAGTTAAACTTAAACAGCAAGTGACCATATCAAAGTAGCAACGTAATGGTAAAAGCATAAAAAATACGGTCCCAACCATATTGTGGTGTCACGATTCTGAGCCTTTACAGAATAAACATCCTAGTACAAACAAGTCTATGCAAGATGAAAATAACAAAAGGGTAAAGAAGGAGAAAACAGGTTCTGTGGACGCCGGTAGCTACCTCGTAGTCTCCGCAAAAGTAGATAATGATCAGCAGCTACAACAACTCAACTGCTCTCGGGCACCTGTGGATCTACACAGAAAGTGCAGGGGAGTGGGGTGAGTATATTTCAACTCAGTGAGTAATAATAATAAACAATAACTGAAAGTAAGAACTCATGTGCTATCATCAAAAAATTCTAAGGCAAACCCCCACAGGTAAGTCATCCCTATAGTAAGTACTCCGATCACCAGTCCATATCTATCTCATCAAGGTCCCACACTGGCTAAAGCCTCACTCGTACCGCAACGGTGTATAGCCATCTCAATATATGGAGACATATACATGTGTCTATAAGGTATAAGTATCCGAATTAGTATAATGTTGCGGCATGCAGCCCGATCCAAAATTTATATACTGCTGCGACGTGCAGCCCGATCTAATATTTGTATATTGCTGCGGCGTGCAGCCCGGTCCAATATATATACTGCTGCGGCGTGCAGCCCGATCCAATATGTATACTGCTGCGGCGTGCAACCCGATCCAATATATATACTGCTGCGGCGTGCAGCCCGATCCAATATATATACTACTGCGGCGTGCAACCTGATCAAATATATATAGTGCTGCAGCGTGCAGCCCGATCCAATATATATACTGTTGCGGCGTGCAGCCCGATCCAATATTTATATATATGTATATAATACCTCCTAACGGGTCCTCGTCCCTATCCCAATTAGTATAGGATTGGCCTTTCAGGCCCACTCAGCTAAATCAGGGAACTTCCACCATAAGTAATTTATCTCTCACAGTACACATCTAGTACTGGCTCTTAATAGGCTATTCAGCTAGTTTTACGGCTGAGTGTAAGTTTCGACCACGATATAAGGGTCACCTAGCTCTAAAGGTTCCCTAATGCTCTACAGATCGGCACAAGGCCCCAAACATGGCTATAGCCTAATTACACACTCATAATCTCATTATCGGTCATAACACAAAGTATTCTATTAGTCGTGAAGGACCAAGTCCAAACCCCCAATCACAATGTCACCACGCCCGTCACAAGACGCGTGTTTTATCTCAACATAACACTGTAAATTGCTAGTACGGGGGTTTAAACCCACAGTACATTATTTACTATCACCACTCACCTCGAACCGGTAGAAGCCTCAGTCCACGTTGCGCTTGCGTTGCAAATCAATCTTCTTGGATGCCAAATCTGCTCAAAATCAATGATAATACATCAATATATGCCAAATTCACGCAACCCATTTGAAATAACCCAGGTTGCATCAAAACCCACTAAGTTGTCCAAAACCCGACCTTTGGGACGCTTCTCGAAAATTACAACAGTTACATATTCGGAACCCTCGTCTCAATACGAGTCTATGCATATAAAGTTTTCCAAAATCGGACTCTGATTGCCCACTCAAATCGACATTTTACCAAAGCCCTGGCCTAGGCTAAATTCCCCCATTAATTCATCCAATTTCAGTGAAATAGATGAAGATTTCAAGATAAAAACGCGTAATTAAACCATAAAACTCACCTCTTATGCTAACCCGATGATCCCCCAGCAATATCTCATCCAAATCGCCCAATTTTGCCTCTCAATACCGAGCCCTAATATTTTTGTAACTTCTGAAATTTACCCCTTGTGTTATTTTTAACACAGGCACGATTTCCGCTCCTGCGGCTCCTGACTAGCTCCTGCAAGTCCGCTTCTGTGGACAATTGTCCACTTCTACGATTCCATGCCAGCCGCCCGGTTCCGCTTCTGCAGCCCAAGTCTCGCACATGTGAGACCGCTCCTGCGAACTCACCTCCGCACCCGCGATCTTCCCCAGTCGCCTGCCTTCCGCTTCTGCGACCTTAGACTCGCAGAAGCGAGTCCACTCCTGCGATGCTTCATCTGCTTTTGCGGAACCTCCTGGTCAAGCCCCCTTTTGCATCTGCGATGACAATTCCGCTCCTGCGGTTCCGCTTCTGCGGTCCCCAATCCGTAGGAGCGAAAATGTTGCTGCAATTTATGACAGCAGCTCCCAAACTCCAATTCTCTGCGATTAACCTTCCGAACTCATCCCGAGGCCCCCGGGACCTCAACCAAAACCACGAACATACTCCATAGCACCATACGAACTTGTTCCAATGATAAAAACACATACTTTAACACAGAATAATATCGAATTCAAGCAATTCAAGCCAGAGTTTCCATTCAAACTTCCGCAACCGACATTCGATCAAAAACCCGACCAAACGACCTCCGAATGACCTGAAATTTTGCAGACACATCCAAAATCACCTAACGGAGCTACTGCAACAATCGAAATTCCATTCCGACTCTTGATCAAAATCTCACCTATCGATCGGATATCGCCAAAATTCAACTTTAGCCAATTCAAGCCTAAAACTACACCGGACCTCCAAATTCACTTTCGATCGCTCTCCTCGCTCATAAATGACCTTCCGGAGTTGACCGAATCATCATAATTTGATTCCGAGCTCTCTAACCCACAAGTCAACATCCAGATGACGTTTCTCAACTATTCCTTCTTTTAAGAGACTATTTGTCTCAATTTCAACCAAACTCAACCCGCATTGACTCAAATTTACCCAACATGCATATTACAACATCAACAAGCATATAACGGGGATAATAGGGTGATAACTCACACGATGACGGGCCGAGCCATCACAGTACTGGTTGCGGTGTGACTCGAGATACGTTTTCGCGATGTTGCAAGTCATAAAATATTAAAGTGAAATACGCACACATTGTAAAAAGCATATAGTGAAATCAAGTAAAATCAAGAATGACAGTTGAGCGACTGTGCTGAAACCATGGAATCCGGGAGTGCCTAACACCTTCTCCCGGGTTAATAGAATTCCTTATCCGAATATCTTGTTGCGCGAACTGTTAAAGAGAGTCAACTTCCTCGGATTTGGGATTAACCGGTGACTTGGGACACTATTATTTTCCCAAGCGGCGATTCTGAAATTTTAAACAAAATCCCGAACCGATTTTCCTTAAATTGGAAAAACTCCTTCCTTGTTGTTATAATATCCCTTCTCGGGGGTATTTATAATTAGCGAGGTATACCTTATTCTCCTTATTCCGGAAAACTAAAAAAGGTTGTAAAAAGGGAGGTGTGACAGCTCTGGCGACTCTGCTGGGGATAAGCAACCTAGAACTTCGGTTCAGGGTTTAAGAGTTCGAGCTCGATAGAATTGCCGGTTTTGATGTTATTTCACTTCATTATATGCTTTGATCAACATGCTACGTGTTTTTATCGCGTTGATATTACGTGGATTGTATATATAAAATTGTGCCGAAAATCCTTCTCTTCTTTACCTCCGGGGATGTGCTTACTGGTGGAGACTCCCCTTTCTGTTAAGTTACACCAAAAATAATAAATAGAGGCTGGATAAGTTACAAACCGAACGACCCCGCGGGTCCTCGGTACGTAGCCCCCTCCTCGATCCGAGTTTTCCACTCGGGTACACGGTCTAGCACCATATGAAACAATAGGATATTGAACATAGGTCTCGGGTGATTATTTGCATCATAACTGACTTAGGGGACTCAAAACAGGGGTTGGGTCCGTCTAGGATAGGTGACCCGGAATATGAAAGACCGAGCATATTATATGTTACATTTATTTGTCCTGGATCATTATGCGGACCGGAAAAATTCTTGAAAAAAACAAAAGAAAGAGAAATTCTAGAATAGCTATATTGAAATATTGGTAAAACACTGTTGAAAAATTTGAAAAGAAAAATCTAAAAAAATAGGAGGAACAATGTTGTTGAAATAATTGGTCACATAACAATCTTACCGAACTACGTAGGTTTGATTCTCGCCATTAGGTGGGATACGTAGGCAACCCTAGATGGGTCCAACCACCATTTTAGAAAATGACCAAAAAATATTGAGTTTTAGTTTCAAATAATCGAATTTATTGTTGTTTTTGGAAATAGCCGAATGTTCCGAAGGGACGCCGGAAGGCTGTTTTGGCAAAAATGGCCACTTTGAAGTCATGTCTTTTCCTTTTAAAATAAATAGCCTGAAAAGGCTAATTCATTCAAAAATGAAAATTGTCTTTGAAAAATATTTTTCTTTTTCTGAATAAAATTGCCTTTAATAAATGTGCAGGATGAGCACAGTACAAAATGAACCCTTCACCTTAATGAATAAAATCCCTTTGGAGTTGAGACTATGGTGGAATGATATGGGTCAAGAAGGACAATCCTGGGTTAAACACTATTTAAAGGATCTTACTTGGTTGATGGACATAATACCCCGTGGTGATATTATTCGGGCGCTCGTCACTTGTTGGGATCCCGCGCATAATGTTCTACACTTCTCAGACTTCGAGCTCACTCCTACCTTAGAGGAAATTGCTTATTATATCAGGAAAGATGAGGTTCCACTGAAGGAAAAATATCAGGTGGATCCGAGGGCAATAACAGTACACAGATTTCTTGATTCTCTAAGAATTGCCAGGAACGTCCATAATGAAGACTTGGCTAATGGATTTTGTTCTTTAAGTTTCATCTACCGTAGATATGGTCATATCGGGAGATTTAACGATCCTACGAAAAAGCTCTGCAATAAATCTAACCGAGTCAAGTGGGAAGAGCATAGGCGATTTGCCTTTATAGTGGCATTCCTTGGACTAGTCATATTCCCGAGGAAAGATGGAAACATTGATAAAAGGGTCGCCGGGGTTGCCAGTACTCTTCTTGTGCAAGATAATAGCATACTGGCGCCGATGATTATAGCTGATATCTTCCGTTCCCTCACATCCTGTAAAGCGGGGCATGACTTCTTTGAGGGTTGCAATTTGATTCTCCAGATATGGTTGATTGAACATTTATGTCATTACTCTCCGTTCTTGAGTTATGGATCATCTGAGAAGACGTGCATTGAAGAGTTTTATATGAGAACAAAAGAAGTTAAGTAGCCGGAAGGAGGAAAAGGTTGGATTTCATACTTGCGATCGTTGACTGTCAGCCAAATTGATTGGGCATACCGATGGTTGCCCCTCGATAAGGTGATATACATGCCAACGGAAGGGCCACATTTCTTGATCATGGGTCTTAAAAGCATTCAGCCTTATGCATCGTACAGGGTACTATGACAACTTGGGAGATATCAGGTTATACCAAAAGACGGGGACCTCAGTCTACAAGCAGTAGAAATCAATCTGGACGGACAATTCCCGGAAGCAAAGATTCGACAGATTTGGAATGAATGCCAATGCTTGAAAGTAGACACTTGTGTGGGAAACCTAGCTCAAGGAGAAGTATCGCCAGGGTATGCTGCATGGTATCGACGGGATGTCGAGCATGATAGACCAATGAAAAAGCCTCACATTCAAGAATTGGCCGAGGAGTCTAAGGAGCATAGAGATTGGGTGGCCAGAGAAAATAAGTACTGAGCCAAGATCAGCTTGCTAGAGAAACAGTTCCAAGACCTCAAATTCGAAAGCGGCTTACAAGAGGCATCCGATGATGGAGAAAAGAAGCAACTGAGAAAAGAGAATGAAATCTTAAAGTCTCAAATTGCAAATATGAAAACCATAGCCGAAACCCAGTTCGTCTAGCCCGATATGAGAAATTAATCGAAAATCTTCGGCGCAAAGTGAATGACTATAGCTTTGATCTTGATAAAAAAGAAAAGGAGTTAGTCGGGGTTCGGAGACAACTGGTCAGAAATGCCAAGGAAAGAACTAGAATTGTTCAGCAATTACAAGATGAACACATGGTTGAGGTAGCTCGATTGAGAAAGAAAGTCATTACAGCCAAAGTCAAAAGTAGCAAGCAAACCAAAGAGTTTGAAGTAGAGAGAGAATATTGCTACATGGTTATGGCTCGGTTAGAATTGGAGCTGCAACAACTACAAAAGGAGAACCAACAAACCTTAGATGCTCGTGCAAACAGATTGGTAGGCTGCTTCAGGAAAAAGTTTTCATCCGAGAAAGAATCGTCAACATTGCTCAGTACATCACAAAGAAATGCCAATTGTGTGAAGATATGTCCCAGTCAACATTCACATCAGCAGTAAAGTTCTTTGTAAAGCAAGTAATGTCCGACATGGATAAACTCCAAATCAGATTAGCATATAGGCCCACAGCAAGACCGAACGACTTCTCGCGGGCACTAGGAGCATTAATGTACTCGTAGGGCATGCATTTAGTATTTGTATTTTTTCTGCATTTGTAGTACAACATCATTTGTAATCGATGTTTTAAGTATCAATGGAAAATTCAAAAGTGTTGTTATCTTCCTTTCCGTTTTATACAAATTGTCTGGGCGATAGGCAAACATGTAGGAACGGAAAACAAAAATGAAAAATGAAAAAAAATGGAAAAGAAAAAAACAAGAAAGAAAAGAAAATGAATAGAAAAGCAATCAAAAAAATGTGATGAAAAAGGAAATGGTTGTTCAAGGAAGAATAAATGTCGGGATGATGCATAATGATCAAGGCAAAAGTTGTGATTCTAATTATTACATTTTACCCCTTATGAGCTAACTATTAACGAGTTTTGTTGTTGATGAGCATCAGATTATCAGCTGGGAACTGGCATTCTGGCACATCACAGCTACAATACACGTTCAAAAGCTATGTCTAAAGCAGTGACTCGGGAGATTGAACCCACCATTATGGATCCGGTACAGGAAGAAGAAGTTGTAGACGTTGCGGGTATGAAAAAGGAGATGTATAAGCTAAGGCAACAAATGTTGGAGATGTACTAGGCCTGGTCTAGGGGTCAACCTTTGCCTTCCTATCCAGCCAACCCAGCATACGTCCCTCCCACAAATCCAAATCCTGAGCCACCTACCATGAACTCATCCTCCACGTACCCAAACTACCAACATTACTATGCCACAACCTCACAGGCACCACCACTACTGTCCAAACAAGTTCTACCACAACCACCTCAGGTCGCACCGGTATATGTGGCACCACCACCGACCGCTCTACATAAATCATCCAGTGAACCAATGTTCCATGTTCAGGACACTCATTATTATCCACCGGAGCCAACATTCAGGCAACACGACTCCTACACATCGCTCATAGATACGGCGGAAGAAAAGCCTGTCAGAAATTTGGAACAAGAAGAGATGGCATGAAAGATGAGAAGTCTTGAACAATCCTTCCGTAACATACAAGGGCTAGGAGGCCAAGTGAGCATCGCGTATAAAGATTTATGCTTGTTTCCAGAGGTGCAGCTCCCGGCTGGATATAAGCTACCCAAGTTTGATATGTACGACGGACACGGGGATCCGGTAACCCATCTGAGGGGTTACTGTAGAAAGATGCGTGGAGAAGGGGGAAGAGACGAGCTATTGATGGCTTATTTTAGTTAGAGCTTGAGCGGTTCAGCACTGGAGTGGTATTCCCGAAAGGATCACACCAGATAGTCCATCTGGGATGACCTAGCTCAGTCATTCGCCAACCACTTATAGTACAATCTAGAGATAATTCTGGACAGGCTGTCACTAACAAAAATGGACAAGAAACCCAGGGAAAGTTTCCGGGAGTACGAGTTCAAATGGAGGGAGCCGGCTGCACGGGTAGACCCTCCCATGAAGGAAACAGAAATGGTGGACTGCTTTCTACAAGCTTTAGAGCTAACTTACTATGGTCATCTGGTATCGGCAATTGGAAAGACTTTCAATGAGGTGGTGAAAATGGGAAGTTTCGTAGAAGAAGGATTAAAAACAAATAAGATCATGAGTTATTCGGCTATCAAGGCCACGAATCAGGCAATACAAACCGGAACTGGGGGATCAATTGGCAAAAAGAAGAAGGAGAAGGTCGTAGTTGTCGAAAGTAGATCGTGGTCTCGGGGCCCAAATACATATCATCATCCACCTCGTCCATACCAACCATATGCACCAGCATCCTACAACCCACCTCCACCATATTATCCTCCCATTACTCCACATTTTTTCGTCCCACATGCTCAACATTACCCACCGCCTCCACATGTATGGCGAGCCCCAACTCCACAAAATGTCTACCACGCACAAAACACCTACCCACCTTCCAAAATATGCAAAAATCCAAATAGACCTAGCTTTCGTCCAGATCCGAAAGTAAGGGGAAACAGAGCCCAAACAAAGAAAATATTCACTCCGTTAGGGGAGTCATATACCAGTCTTTTCACCGTCCGAGTGAGCTAGGGATGCTAAGCCCTATTGAGCCAAAATTCCTCACCACCCAGAAACCTTGACCAATTAGTCTGATGTGAATATTGTTCCGGGGCCCCGAGACATGATATAGAAAAGTGTTGGCATTTAAAGACCGCCATATAGGAGCTTATTGATACCCGAGGGATCAAGGTGCAGGCTCCGGAAACTCCCAATATCACATAGAACCCATTGCCAGCCCATCATGAGACGCACATGATAGAGTTGGAACAGGGAGAGTGCAGTAAGAAACCTTCTCAATCAGTGATGATGATTAAAGCTAATAAAAAAGTAGAAGGAGAGGATGAAAAGGATAAAGCATCAGCTGAGTTGCCAATAAAGAAGCCATCAGTGGTCGAGCCCGTGAAAATAGTAGTGCCGGGAGCCAAGCCCTTGTTGACCATAAAGGGAGCTTATGTGGAACCTGTGGTTATCAAACCGATTGTGCAGATGCCGATAATAAACACTAAGGCTATACCGTGGAACTATAATAAATTTATAGTGATGTACAAGGGGAAAGAGGTTAAAAGGAGAAGTCAATGAAACACATGGCCTAACTCGCTTTGGGTGATGCTTTCCCCCGGAAGAGTTAAGAAAGACGAAAGTGGTAAAGGAGAACCCGAATCATGTGAAGAAGGCAGTTACTGAAGTAGAAGAGGAAGAGTTCTTGAAAAAGACGAAGGCTCAAGACTATTCAATATTGGGGCAATTGAGAAAAACGCATGCACAGATTTCATTATTATCATTGCTAATTCATTCTGAAGAGCACATGAAGGCGTTGATTAAAATTCTGAATGAAGCAAATGTGCCTGAGAAAATTTCAGTATGTCATCTTGAGAAAATCACGAATAAGATCTTCGAGGCAAACAAGATAAAATTTTCAGATAATGAATTACCGCTTGAAGGAACGGAGTATAACAAAGCACTATATCTCACAGTCAAGTGTGAAGAATCTGTAGTTACCCGTGTTCTGGTGGACAACAGGTCAAGTGCCAACATTTTCCCACTCTCAACCTTGGGAAAGATGAAGGTCAATCCTGATAGAATTCATCGAAATAGTGTGTGTGTACGGGGCTTTGATGGAGGAGGTAAGAATACGGTAGGGGATATTGTGTTGGAAATTACTATCGGACCGGTGGATTTCACTATAGAGTTCCAAGTGCTAAATGTTGCTGTTTCTTACAATCTGTTATTGGGACGTCAGTGGATTCATGCGGTGAAAGCTGTACCATCTTCTCTGCATTAGATGGTGAAATTTGAATGGGAACAACAGGAGATCATAGTGCATGGAGATGATGATGTCTGCAACACTATAACATCGTTTGAAGAAACTGAAAGGGATAAGGGCCTGTGGGTATATCAAGTCATGGATTTTGTGGTGGTTAATAAATATCCGAAGGGGAGAACATGATGATTCCTACAGTGGATCCTACAGCAGTGATGGTAGCTAAGGAAATGATAAGAAATGGGTTTGCAGCGGGGAAAGGTTTGGGGGTAACTCTACAAGGTATAAAACAACCAATCCACTTGCCAGGTTTTAATGACACTTTTGGCCTGGGTTTTAAGCCTACTATTGCCGATATCCAAAGAGCCAAGAAAATGAGGAAGAAAAGTTGGTCCCTCCCAAAACCTATTCCAAAACTATCTGATTCCTTCTAGGCCTGGTACACAAAGATATTTGGCGACTGTTATGCCAAGTCATGCTAAAATAAGACCGGATGCGGAACTCCTAGCAAGGTTTGAGATGCTATTTGAAGATGTGAATATGATGGAGATGGGTGAGGGAATGAGTAAAATGGATGTTCAGTTCGTGGGACCCAGCATTGCGCTTAATAACTGGGAAGCTACTCATCTTCCGATCAGGAGGGAGTTGTGGTAGTTAACTTTAAATATTTCATTTCCTTAAAATTGTCTTGTTTTGTAATCCCACATCCTGTAATAAACAAATGTATCCAATGTCTGCCATCTTTTTGAAAAATCAATGAAATGCAATTTCTTTCTTTCTCCCATTTTGCCTTATTTTATTTTTTCTTCTTTTGTACAGTTCAATATTTGCTGATTCCAATGATATGTCATGCATGAAGGATTCCCAGTCTAGTCTTGATAATCGAATAGTTATACAGGAAATTGAAAGTGAACATGAAGTAGGATATGAGGATGAAGAAATACTGGAGGAAATCAGTAAAGATTTGAATCAATATGAAGAAAAACCTAAACAGAACTTAAACGAGATAGAATCTATTAATTTGGGGAGTGAGGTTAATGTCCGGGAAACAAAAATCTTTGTACATTTAGAGGCTTCCCTTAGAGAAGATCTAATCAAGTTGTTACATGAGTACAAGGACATATTTGCTTGGTCCTATGATGACATGCCCGGACTCAGCACTGATTTGGTGGTACATAAATTGCCCATTTATCTGGAATGTCGGTAGGTAAAATAGAAGCTAAGAACGTTTAAAACGGACATCAGTGTGAAAATAAAAGAAGAAGTTAACAAGCCATTCGAGGCGAAGGTCATACGGGTCACTAAATATCCCACTTGGTTAGCTAATATTGTGCTAGTTCCGAAGAAGGATAGAAAAACCAGGGTATGTGTCGACTACAGAGACCTCAGTAAGGCCAGTCCAAAGGATGATTTTCCATTGTAAAATATCCATATACTGATTGACAATTGCGCCAAGCATGAAATTGGCTCTTTTGTGGACTATTATGTGGGTTATCATCAGATCCTGATGGACGAAGAAGATGCAGAAAAGACAGCCTTTATCACGCCTTGGGGAACATATTGTTACAGGGTGATGCCGTTTGGGTTGAAGAATGCCGGGGCTACATATACGAGGGCAATGACCACTATGTTTCATGACATGATGCACCATGAGATAGAACTATATGTGGACGATGTCATGATAAATCCAAAAAGCAATGTGACCAAGTCAAAGATTTGAGGAAGTTTTTCTAGAGGCTCCGAAGATATAATCTCAAACTCAATCCAACAAAGTGTGCTTTTGGGGTGCCTTCAGGAAAGTTACTGGGGTTTATAGTAAGTCGGCATGGTATCGAATTGGATCCGTCAAAGTTAAAAGCAATCCAGAATTTGCCTCCGCCGAAGAATAAGAAAGAAGTGATGAGTCTATTAGGCAGGTTGAACTATATCAGCAGGTTCATTGCTCAGCTAACAGAAACATGTGAGCCTATTTGGCTAATCCTCCAGTATTAGTTCCTACGGAATCGGGAAGACCTCTGCTCTTGTATTTGACTGTGCTAGACAATTCTTTTGGCGGCGTACTAGGGCAGCATGACGAGACGGGAAAAATGAGCAGGCGATATATTACCTCAGTAAAAAGTTCACATCTTATGAGGTAAAATACACTCAGTTGGAAAGAACGTGTTGTGTACTAACCTCGGTTGCTCAGAAACTGAAACACTACCTGTCAGCTTATACCACATATTTGATTGGATCCATTGAAGTATATATTTCAGAAGCCTATGCCTACAGGAAGACTTGCTAAATGGCAAATTCTGCTCACAAAATTTGACATCATCTATGTAACATGTACGGCAATGAAGGCGCAAGCAGTTGCAGATCATCTAGCAGAGAACCCAGTGGATGATGAATATGAGCCGCTAAAAACATACTTTCCGGATGAGGAGGCAATGAATGTTGAAGAAGTAGAGCAAGATAATAAGCTAGGTTGGATAATGTACTTCGACGGAGCCGTCAACAGTAAGGGAGTTGGAATTGGAGCAGTACTTATTTCAGAAATGGGTCAGCATTATCCCGTTACCACTCAGCTTTGATTTTTCTGCACCAACAATATAGCTGAATATGAACCATGCATATTGGGATTGAGGATGGAAATAGATATAGGTGTTCAAGAGATTTTGGTCATGGGTGACTCGGATCTCTTGATACATCAGATTCAAGGAGAATGGAAGACAAGAGATTTAAAGTTGATACCTTATCGACAATGTCTACATGAACTGTCCCAGAGATTTCAATCAATAGAGTTCAAACACATCCCAAGAATGCACAATGAAGTAGCAGATGCTTTAGCCACATTATCTTCCATGCTGCATCATCCAGATAAAGCTTATGTAGATCCACTATAGATACAGGTGCGTGATCAAAATGCTTATTGTTTTGCTGTGGAAAAAGAAATTGATGCAGAGCCATGGTATCGTAATATCAAAGAATACTTGAAGACAGGAAAGTACCCAGAACAAGCCATTGGAGATCAAAAGAGGGCTATAAGACGATTGGCAAATGGATTTTTCCTCAGTGGAGGAGTTTTATATAAAAGAACACCAGATTTGGGGCTATTGAGATGCATAGATGCGCAACAAGCTGACATAATTATGACTGAGGTACATGCGGGAGCTTGCAGGACCTCATATGAGCGGATACATTCTAGCAAAGATAATACTGAGAGTAGGATATTATTGGCTCACCATGAAGCGTGATTGTATTAGATTTGTGAGGAAATGCCATCAATGTAAAATACATGGAGATTTGATTCACTCTCCACCCAATGAGTTGCATATAATGTCTGCACCTTGGCCATTCGTTGCCTCGGGCATGGATGTCATCGGACCAATAGATCCTACAACATCTAATAAACATAGATTTATCTTGGTTACGATTGATTATTTCACTAAATAGGTGGATGCGAAGACATTTAAGGCAGTGGTGGATTTCGTGCATGAAAATATCATATGCCATTTTGGAATTCTTAAAGTAATTATCACAGACAATGGGCCAAATCTGAATAGTCACCTCATGGCAGAAGCGTGTCAAAGATTCAAAATCCTGCATTGTAACTCTACACCTTACAGGCTTAAAGCAAATGGAGCAGTAGAAGCTGCGAATAAGAATATAAAGAAGATTCTTAGAAAAATGGTGGAAGAGTCAAGGCAATGGCATGAGAAATTACCTTTCGCTCTTATGGGTTATCGTACAACCGTACATACTTCGATCGGTGCCACATCCTATTCATTGGTGTGTGGAATAGAGGCTGTTATACCGAGGTACCATCTCTTCGAATCATAGCAGAAGCTGAAATCGATGATGATGAATGGGTAAAAGCCTGGTTGGAACGATTGAATTTGATTGACGAAAAAAGGTTAGCAGTGGTTTGCCATGGGCAAATATATCAGCGGAGAATGGCCAGAGCATACAATAAGAAAGTACGTCCTCAGAAATTTGAAGTGGGACAATTGGTATTGAGGCATATTTTGCCGTATTGGGCAGAAGAGAAAGGCAAATTTGCACCATACTGGCAAGGACCATTTATGGTATCACGGGTATTGTCCAATGGAGCCCTATACCTAACAGATGTTGAAGGAAAGTGCGTACAGACTGCTATCAATTCAGATGCAGTCAAGTGATATTATGTATGATTCCTTTTTCATTTATATAATTGTATTTGTCGTGATTTTAGAATCGAAATGATGAAGGCATTTTATTCTCTATCCAAACACTTTATCCATTGACATCCCCGTTGAGCCTTATTTGTTCAATTCTTTCATATATCTTTCTCGAAATTTTTCATGATACAAAAGAAGAAAATGGGAAAAATTATGAAAAACAAATGATGGAAAAATGATGAAAAAAAAGAAAAAAAGAGACAAAAAAGAAGAGAAAAAGCAAAATGCAAACAAAAGAAAGTGCATACAAAAGACCAAAGAAAATCGGGAAAAGTCAAGATGTAACAATGAATTCAGACGTAGTTTAAACTACGTTTGACTTGATCCCAAAAGGGTACATAGGTAGCCTCACTGAGGTTCAGTCACAATAAAGGAAAAATTCAAAATTCCCCCACATATTGAAACTGGGGCAGAACTCATTCCGAGAGTTGTAAATATTTTTGAACCCTCGTAAATTTTGAGACTTTTTATACCCTTCTTTCTGAACCCATCCAAAAGCCACATTACGGTCCAAAGAAAGACATTCTAATCAATTTCAAGAAAATGACAATACAACGAGAATATGGAAAATAGGGCATGGACAGTTCCGGTGGTTCAAAAAAAAAAAGAAAAAATAATAATAATACTAATAAAAAATGAGAGTCTCATCGGAGAAAGCCTTAACCGGCACCATGAGGCGATTGTGAGATGGAGAGAATAAAATGAGAGAGTCTTATCAGTGAAAACCTTAACCAGCACCGTAAGGCGACGGTGAGATTGAGAGAATAAATGAGAGAGTCTTATTAGTGAAACCTTAACCGGCACCGTAAGGCGACTGTGAGGACTATTTTGAGGAAAAATAAAAACAACAAAAAACAAGATTGGTTTGGGTTAAAAGAAAGTTGGAGTTGAGATAATGACAATTCGATTGGACAGACTGGGTCGGAGTTTAAATACATGGAATGGTCAGAAGAATCAGCTGTCATACCTAGATAAGTTCTGTCTTTACTCCAAATCACCCTTACCCCTTTCTCATATTTTCCTGCATTTCATTGATTAAAAACCAATTTGCCCATTGAGGGCTAACTACCAGCTTCTCATGATAAGAGGTGTAATAACGCTGGGTCGAAAAGAAAGAGAGAAGAAAAAAAAGAAGAGAAAAAGAGAGAAAGAAAAACAAATAAAGAAGGATGGCAATCAGAGCCAAAGAAAATGAAAAGAAACAAACGAAAGACAAAAGGAAATTACAGAGGAAATCAGGCAAAGGCTGCATATCAGAATAAAATAAGAGGAGGCAGGCAACGGAAGCAAAGTCGGCAAAATGCCAGTTGCCAGCATTTTATAACTAATAAGATTGTTCTCTAATTTAGATAGGAACAGAAAGATTCAAATTTTCACTAATCACTTTAAAGTGAATGTGACCAATATGAAAGAAGAAAAACACAAAAAAAGTACAACAATAAAAGGAGGAACCCGTAGAGGAGGACTCACTCAGTCAAGCAAGAAACTTACCCAAAAACAGCAAGAAGGTATTGAGTTTTCAAAACACATACCCCAGTTATCAAACTGAGGGAATATTTTCTACATTGTATTTCATGCATCAGGCGTCCACCTGGATAACAAGGGAATATTTTTCTGCATTTCATTTTCATGCATCAGGCGCCCACCTGGATAACAAGGGAATATTTTTCTGCATTTCATTTTCATGCATCAGGCGCCCACCTGGATTATGAGAGAATATTTTTTTGCATTTTCATTTCATGCATCAGGCACCCACCTGGATAATGAGGGAATACATTTCAGCATTTTTAATTTCTGTTCAGGCGCCCACCTGTATAACAAGGGAATACATTTCATCATTTTTAATTTATGTTCAGGCGCCCACATGGATAATGAGGGAATACATTTCAGCATTTTTAATTTCTGTTCAGGCGCCCATCTGGATAATTAGGGAATACATTTTAGCATTTTTAATTTCTGTTCAGGCGCCCTCCTATATAACAACGAAATACATTTCAGCATTTGAATTTCTGTTCAGGCGCCCACCTGTATAACAAGGGAATACTTTTCAGCATTAATTTCTATTCGGGCGTCCACTCGTATAACAAGGGAATACATTTCAGCATTTTTAATTTCGGTTCAGGCGCCCACCTGTATAACAAGGGAATACTTTTTGCAATTTTAATTTCTGTTCAGGCGCCCACCTGTATAACAAGGGAATACATTTCTGTAATTTTCAATTTGTTTTATCTAACATGAGTAACACCATAACATGAGAAAATCCCACACTGGGGCAGAAGAAAAGTTTTGTTGTTTTGTTTTGTTTTAAGCAGGTATCAATCCAAAAGCAAGGAATACAATTGGAAGTCGCACGGAAGGGAAAGAAGCAATATATTAGAGGCAAGAGAAAGAAAATCAAATATCAACAAAAAAGAAGGATGATAGCATAAGAGATGGAAAATCAAGAAAAAACAAGGAAGAATAGTAAGACAAGAAGTAGATAGGAATCATTGTAATTCATAGGATCATAGCTTAGAATAGCTTCTTCATTTTTTATCCCTAGTGTAATAAGGAGTAAGTCTGTGGTCATAGCAATAACAATAACATCAGTAAAGTCTTGGTAGTTTCAAACTACCAAACCTTCCCGAACTACACTGACCTAATTCCTGTTTAGCCCAGGATATGTAGGCAACCTCTGCAGCAGAGTTGTCACGCCCCAAATCGAGGGACATGACCGGCGCCTGACCGGGTTGCCCCAGTCAAGCGGACCTGGGTGCCTTCCATTCCCACGCGTTACCCCTGTGTTGACTGTTACTCATTAACCAAAATATCTTACCAACAATGACTGATTTCATAATGCATAAACATAACCATGTGATTTATTTACTAACAAGTTCATAATTTATATTTACAACGCCCCATACATATACATAGGCCACAATCCCACGGTTTACATGTCTACGGAGCCTCTAGGATACAAAAAGGGAAATACAATACTTGCCGGTAACAAGGCTCCGGCTATACCTTACAAAATCCAAAAGAAAGTCTGAAATAAAAGTGGCATGAGCCACACTGTGCCCCGAGGAAGAAAGGGGCTCACCAAAACGGGCAGTGGAAGGATAAGGATACTACTGCCGATGAGCTGAAGTGCCTGCTACTGATCCACCTACAATCATGACACGAATGTAGCGCCCCGGCAAAAGGGACGTCAGTACACTTGAATTGTACTGGTATGTATGGACAAACTTTGTCCCAAGTAAACTCAAGCCATTAAATTACATCAACAATTTATTAAGCCAGCCACCAACCATGTTTCCACATTTTCCTCATTTCAAATAATTCTCACACAAAGCACTTTCTACAATCAACCAATTTAACAATAACCAATCAATCACGTAAAGTACAAGTAGTCAAACAAAGGGGCAATCAGTGCCCCACAGGTTGCAAACTCTCCTGCGTCTCCTTTCACAATTTCACATTATTGATTTATGTATCAATTTTTAATAGCGATTTCGATCGCTTTCCATCCTTATTGCCCCTGACCACCCTTATTACCTCGGCCACCCTTATCACCCCAACCCACACCTTATTTCACCACGTCGCGGCGCGCGACACGACCCCGCCTTACGGTTGAAAACACAACAATTTCAAACAGCAGATAAGGTACTACACACAATTTCAACAAGTTCAAATAAGCAACTTGCACATTGTTTCATGTTCTCAATTACTTCTCAAGCCAATATCACAACCAAGTTACAATGCTTCCACATTCAATAATATTCACACATGTATATTCAACAATTTTCCATAATTCAAGTGTTTCATCTCTTTCCACAATAAACCAATTCTCAAGTGTTTCGATTTCTTTTCCACAAGGTGCCATATAGGCCATCATAATCATTATTCACAAATTCTTTACCCAATTCAACTCTCATTTACCTTTCGGTTCATATTTCTTACCACAACACTCATAGTTCAACAATAACTTTGAATATCCAACAACAACATCAATTAATCACATACAATTTCTCAAATCAACACATGCCAAACAATTTTACACATAAGGGCGATTTCACAAGAATCAAAATTAGCCATACATACCTGGTGATGATGTTTTTCCTCCTACTTTATGCTTACCCAAGATATCCTACTCTTTCCAACCTTGTTCTTGAAGACTCTTACTTCTACCCACTTCTTTTTACTAGAAATCAAGTTCAATAATCATGCATGAGTGTAAAAATTCTATTTTCAAAAGCTATTATATGCAAACCTCTCTTTACCCAATTAAAACTGAAAATCAAAGAAAATAGTTAGGGTTTTTACCTTGAAAATATTGGGGAAGTTGAATCCTTGCCCTAGAATCCCTTGGAATTAAGTAGTTGGAACAATCTTTGAAGATGAAGAACTTCTCTCTCTAAAAACCCTCTCTTCTCTCTCTAATTTTGGTGAGATGATATGATAAAATGAAGAAGAAAGGTGTTATATTAAAGAAGAGATCGGGTCAAAATGTTACAAAATCTGGGCCGGGGTCAAATATGCGGTCACTATGCGACCGCAGAATCAACATGCGGTCCGCATAGTGGCCGCAGAATGGCTCAAAAATTACGCAGGCTCTGGAACGATTTGCGGTCACTATGCGGACCGCATGTCGATTCTGCGGTCGCAAAAGTGCACCGCAGATTGACATGCGATCGCATATCGACCGCACATTGGACACAATTTTGGGCAACTCTCCGGAACGATTTGCGGTCACTATGCGGACCGCATATTGATTCTGCGGTCGCAAAAGTGCACCGCAGATTGACATTTTTCTGGAAAAAATTTTATTCTACATTTTGAAACTTAAATCACTACCAAGGGTCCGAACCGCGGCTCGCAAGCTCGCCGCGAAGAATTCTACGCATTCCTAACACATCATTCGGACCATGACACCACATCTACTAGGTTTTATGCACAAAAATTTCACGGGGCCTTACATCCTCCCCCTTAAGATCATTCGTCCTCGAATGAGGATTTTGAAATAAATGAGTTGGTTTTGAAAGACATGATATGCAACCCTCAAAATTTTGACTAACTCTTATATTTTAGAAAAATTTCGCCAGAGTTTCCTTTGTATTATGGACATATCCACCTGTCAGAGGGCCCCCGAAACACATCACCAAACAACAATATACAACAACAACACTATTCACAACTGGTATACACCTTCTTACCTCAACGAATGCACATATTCTATCACATTGTTACAATTGCACATAAACTAGTCACTTCAATGAATTCTTACCTTATTTAACCATTTTAACACACCATGTACGCTTAACAAATCATTACCAATCTACACTTACTATTAGTTGTTTATTAAACACGTAAATCTTTATAAGGCTTTCATTTATCAAGAACGGTTCAAGTGACCCAAGGTAACAACACATCTAACTCATTACAAATAAAGGAGACTTACTAATACTAAGAGGGAAACAACTTAGGCAAGATGACAGCTACTAGGAGTAGGAGGGTCACCTAATTTCTTCTAGGCTTGATCAAACAAATGGGGGTACTTTTCTTTCATCTCTTTTTCTGCTTCCCATGTGGCCTCCTCAACTTGTTGACTTCGCCACAATACTTTAACAGAGGCAACTTCCTTATTTCTCAACTTACGGACTTGCCTATCAAGAATGGCGACTGGAACTTCTTCATATGACAAATCTTCATTAACCTCTATAGTTTCAACTGGCATGATGGTGGATGGATCTCCAATCACTTTCTTCAACATGGACACGTGGAATACCGGGTGCACTGATGACATCTCGGGAGGCAACTCTAGCCTATAAGCAACTTGACCAATCCTTTGAACGATCCGATATGGCCCGACATACCTAGGACTCAATTTCCCTTTCTTTCCGAATCGCATGACTCCCTTCATAGGAGATACCCTCAAGAACACCCAATCATCGACTTGAAACTCCAAATCCCTTCGACGAACGTCCGCATAGGACTTTTGACGACTCTGTGCTGTTTTCATTCTCTCCTGAATAACTTTGACCTTTTCCATAGCTTCGTACACCATATCTGGCCCTAGCAATTCTGCTTCACCTACCTCAAACCACCCGATTGGCGATCTACACCTTCTCCCGTACAATGCCTCAAACGGGGCCATTTGAATGCTAGCATGATAGCTGTTATTGTAAGCAAATTCTATCAGTGGCAAGTGTTCATCCCAATTACCTTTAAAATCTAAGACACAAGCCCGCAACATATCTTCAAGCGTCCGAATGGTCCGCTCGGCCTGTCCATCGGTCTGTGGATGGAAAGCTGTGCTGAGATTCACCTGAGTTCCCAAACCTTGCTGAAACTTCTTCCAAAAGTTAGCGGTGAACTGAGCCCCGCGATATGAGATGATAGAAAGTGGAGTGCCATGAAGCCTTACTATCTCTTTGATGTACAATCTTGCATATTGCTCCGCGGTATCAGTGGACTTGACAGGCAGGAAGTGAGCTGATTTGGTGAGTCGATCCACTATCACCCATATTGAGTCAAACTTACGCCGAGTGCGAGGTAACCCTACCACGAAATCCATATTGATCATCTCCCATTTCCACCTTGGTATTTCTATAAGGCTGAGTTAATCCACCGGGTCGTTGATGCTCGGCCTTCACTTGTTGACAGTTCGGACATTTAGCTACAAAGCCTGCTACATCCCTTTTCATACCGTTCCACCAATAATTCTCCTTGAGATCGTGATACATTTTCGTTGAACCAGGGTGCACAGAATACCTGGAAGTATGAGCCTCTGCCATCACTCTTTCCCGAAGCTCGTCCACATCCGGAACACATAGCCTATCTTGACACCGCAATACACCATCTTCGCTGCCGAGTACAAATGCTGAGGTCTTGTCATTCATGACTGCTTCCTTCACCCGAACCAATGCTGGATCCATGAATTGTTTTTCCTTGATTTCCGCGACCAATGATGATTCTGCTCCATTATGCACCAAAATATCCCCCTCGTCCGACGCCGAAATACGAACCCCCAAACTGGATAATTGGTAAACCTCTCGAGCCAGGTGTCTCTGATCCACACCCAAATGAGCCAAACTACCCATGGATTTCCGACTAAGAGCGTCGGCTACCACATTTGCCTTCCCTGGATGGTACAATATGTCCATATCATAGTCCTTGAGTAATTCTAACCACCGCCGCTGTCTTAGATTCAGCTCCTTCCATTTGAACAAATACTGGAGGCTCTTGTGGTCTGAAAACACATCTACACGAACCCTATAAAGAAAACACCGCCATATTTCAAAGCAAACACAACTGCCGCGAGCTCCAAATCATGTGTCGGATAATTCTTCTCGTGATTTTTGAGTTATCTCGAAGCATACGCTATAACCTTTCTGTGTTGCATCAACACACACCCCAAACCAACCCTGGAGGCATAACTATCACCTTAATACTTTACATCATTAGCGGAACATCTTTATTATATTCCTCATACATAAGACCTTCCACGAATTGAGTTCCACTATAATTTCCTTGATGTGGTTACGACCCCATGTGAACAATTGCTACTAACTCTTACGATTCTTATCAAAAGGCATTACTGAGTGAGTTTTCTCATATGACCTCCTATCTCAAATGAATAACACTGGCTAACTTGCACATATACCCCGAATAACACTAACTTGCACGGCATTGTATCGAAAGTAAGGTAACATTGTGCTCTAACTTTTCTTAACCAACCTCTTCTCCCCATATGTGCATTATAGAATTTAAGAAATTGCACTACTTCCCCTGTGAAATTTCCTACCATCCCTCATTACGGTTAAACACCTCTAAAAACGTATATCAACAACCTTTATATGCGTATGACTTAGGAAGGGTCACTAGCCCGAGAAGGGTATTCTCTGAAACTTTAAATCCTCCTCAATACTTCAACAACAACTTTTGGTTTCACTCTTAAGTGTAAGGCTTAGTCCACTTGATTCTATCTCGGATGAGTAACTCGCCTTATTCCCCATGTTATAGTTACCAATAAAGTTCCCTGATATTGCCGCTTAAGAGTTATCATGCCAAACACGTCTAGTCTGTCACGAGTTTTCATCCTCTTTCAATCCATTCCGAACCTTTCATTCCCATCTTTTTTTGCGGATAGTGCATAATTAATAGCTTTATTGTTCCACACATTTGTCTGCCTCCTGTGAACTTGAAAAATCATTATGTCTTGTTTAATCATTTTACAGTACCACAACCTCACCAACGATAACCTCGCTTCCCATTGTGTGTAGACATGAACTATCTCTAGACCCCTTTAGTCGATATTCAGTGTCACCCATGTCGGTTGCATTGCGGTTAATCCCTTATAACTTTTATAATCACTTGTGCCCTAAGTGAGTCCACCATTCTGATGCAAAAATTATTTTAAAGAACCATGACCATCTCAATTTAAAGGTTTTCTCACCATTTCTTCTCACCTCATTCTTCTTAGTTAGTGAATAGCCACGCACTCTTCCATATATTACGTGGTCTCTTACCTTAGGCATTCCATCCGGCTCACCTCTTAACTCTTATTGGGACATATGTAGCAATGAGTGTTCGTCTGAACATCACTTAACACTTATCTATTTGTAAGGCTCTTTAGAGGCTCTCTATCAAGCCCCAATTACCATCTTGGGTTGTTGTGGAAACACATTCATTTCTCCCACTCGTTTTGGCTTTCTTAGCATCCCGAAACTTTGTTTAAATCACAAATCTATGATTAGCCCATTCTAGGAACTCACAATCTTTCACATTTGACATATGGTACCTCCTTGGGTCCCATTTCTCCCGACCTTATGACAAGTAAAAGTCTCTTTACAAACATACTCTTATTTTCTAGAATCGTTGACCCTATCAGTCACATTGCCATGCGTGAAGAATTTACATTCCTTAATCTCTTTTCTAGACCATTCATGTCTTCACCAAAATATTCAAATATCATAACTACATGGTCTCGCTCTTGTTTCATTGTATTTAAGTAGCCTCACGATGGTCCTCCCTCTCCCACATGGGGAAAATATCCTGGATCTTGACACAAGTCTTGAGTGTAGAAACTTTAGGAACATATGCCTCATATATCAATCCCTCTTATATATATACTCGACCATTAGGAAAATTTAAGTCACCATAGCATTGATCTCATAAGTTCCCTTCTCCTATTCAGCCACGTAGGTATGGGATTCCAAGTCCCCACGCATATCCTTTATGAGTGTAACGCAACTTCGTACATTTCTGGGTCCTTATAACGTTCGTAAGACAAGGGTCTTCTCACCTAGGGTCCAATTGAGTCTTATTTCATAACTTTTTACCTCATATGAGAGACTTACACTCTCCCCATTAATCTCTTAGTCATTATCTCATATATCACGTGCTTATATAACCAATATTCTTTCACACCTTACGATCAATTATATACTTCTTGCACTAACCATGCTTGCTATTTAAGCTTACATATCAATTATCAAATCAATGCCTCTTCGTGCGGGTAATCACTTCTAATCCTTTCCCCAAATAAAGTATACTTGTAGTACTATGTACTTATACTATATATATTCATACAGTTTATTCAACAAGATACATGTGCAATCTCCATAACACCCATGTCTTTTCCCATTGGTCATGACATATGACAACACTACATGAAATAGACGAAAGAGCATTTAAACTTACCTTGAATCTCAACGCACGGGTTACAAAACAATCTTATAGTCAAGCTTTATCGCACGATTTGGAGTGATGAAGAAGGGTAATATTCCTAAATGTCCGTGCAGCCCCCTACTTATATGATGTGGTCGACAACACACCTATAAGAAGGGCACTACTAGACACGGCTCCGAGACATCCTAGGACACTTTAAAAACCATATGCTCTGATACCAAGTTTGTCACGCCCCAAATCGAGGGACATGACCGGCGCCTGACCGGGTTGCCCCAGTCAAGCGGACCTGGGTGCCTTCCATTCCCACGCGTTACCCCTGTGTTGACTGTTACTCATTAACCAAAATATCTTACCAACAATGACTGATTTCATAATGCATAAACATAACCATGTGATTTATTTACTAACAAGTTCATAATTTATATTTACAACGCCCCATACATATACATAGGCCACAATCCCACAGTTTACATGTCTACGGAGCCTCTAGGATACAAAAGGGAATACAATACTTGCCGGTAACAAGGCCCCGGCTATACCTTACAAAATCCAAAAGAAAGTCTGAAATAAAAGTGGCATGAGCCACACTGTGCCCCGAGGAAGAAAGGGGCTCACCAAAACGGGCAGTGGAAGGAGAAGGATACTACTGCCGATGAGCTGAAGTGCCTGCTACCGATCCACCTACAATCATAACACGAATGTAGCGTCCCCGGCAAAAGGGACGTCAATACACTTGAATTGTACTGGTATGTATGGACAAACTTTGTCCCAAGTAAACTCAAGCCATTAAATTACATCAACAATTAATTAAGCCAGCCAACCATGTTTCCACATTTTCCTCATTTCAAATAATTCTCACACAAAGCACTTTCTACAATCAACCAATTTAACAATAACCAATCAATCACGTAAAGTACAAGTAGTCAAACAAAGGGGCAATCAGTGCCCCACAGGTTGCAAACTCTCCTGCTGTCTCCTTTCACAATTTCACATTATTGATTTATGTATCAATTTTTAATAGCGATTTCGATCGCTTTCCATCCTTATTGCCCCTGACCACCCTTATTACCTCGGCCACCCTTATCACCCCAACCCACACCTTATTTCACCACGTCGCGGCGCGCGACACGACCCCGCCTTACAGTTGAAAACACAACAATTTCAAACAGCAGATAAGGTACTACACACAATTTCAACAAGTTCAAATAAGCAACTTGCACATTGTTTCATGTTCTCAATTACTTCTCAAGCCAATATCACAACCAAGTTACAATGCTTCCACATTCAATAATATTCACACATGTATATTCAACAATTTTCCATAATTCAAGTGTTTCATCTCTTTCCACAATAAACCAATTCTCAAGTGTTTCGATTTCTTTTCCACAAGGTGCCATATAGGCCATCATAATCATTATTCACAAATTCTTTACCCAATTCAACTCTCATTTACCTTTCGGTTCATATTTCTTACCACAACACTCATAGTTCAACAATAACTTTGAATATCCAACAACAACATCAATTAATCACATACAATTTCTCAAATCAACACATGCCAAACAATTTTACACATAAGGGCGATTTCACAAGAATCAAAATTAGCCATACATACCGGTGATGATGTTTTTCCTCCTACTTTATGCTTACCCAAGATATCCTACTCTTGCCAACCTTGTTCTTGAAGACTCTTACTTCTACCCACTTCTTTTTACTAGAAATCAAGTTCAATAATCATGCATGAGTGTAAAAATTCTATTTTCAAAAGCTATTATATGCAAACCTCTCTTTACCCAATTAAAACTGAAAATCAAAGAAAATAGTTAGGGTTTTTACCTTGAAAATATTGGGGAAGTTGAATCCTTGCCCTAGAATCCCTTGGAATTAAGTAGTTGGAACAATCTTTGAAGATGAAGAACTTCTCTCTCTAAAAACCCTCTCTTCTCTCTCTAATTTTGGTGAGATGATATGATAAAATGAAGAAGAAAGGTGTTATATTAAAGAAGAGATCGGGTCAAAATGTTACAAAATCTGGGCCGGGGTCAAATATGCGGTCACTATGCGACCACAGAATCAACATGCGGTCCGCATAGTGGCCGCAGAATGGCTCAAAAATTACGCAGGCTCTGGAACGATTTGCGGTCACTATGCGGACCGCATGTCGATTCTGCGGTCGCAAAAGTGCACCGCAGATTGACATGCGATCGCATATCGACCGCACATTGGACACAATTTTGGGCAACTCTCCGGAACGATTTGCGGTCACTATGCGGACCGCATATTGATTCTGCGGTCGCAAAAGTGCACCGCAGATTGACATTTTTCTGGAAAAAATTTTATTCTACATTTTGAAACTTAAATCACTACCAAGGGTCCGAACCGCGGCTCGCAAGCTCGCCGCGAAGAATTCTACGCATTCCTAACACATCATTCGGACCATGACACCACATCTACTAGGTTTTATGCACAAAAATTTCACGGGGCCTTACAAGAGTGCAGTCAAAAAGGTTTTTCAAAATACTTCTCACGGAATATGCTAGTGGGAAAAAATCTCTCATTACTTCTCACTTGTCTTTGCACTGAAACTCTTCGTGTTCCCGAGCAAAGAGGGGCAACTATGAGCACGTCATTTTTGCCCTAGGCAATAAAATTCCAAAATTAAAATAAATAACATTTTTGTTTGCAATTATATGTTTGATTGAAATAAAGTGTATGTGTATGATTGAAACAATTAGAAATTAAAATTAGAAAAATTAAAAAACAAAATAGGTTAATGATAAAATGTCACAAAATAAAGTAATTACAAGAAAAATCAACAAAAATACAAATACTACCGGAAAAATAGCAAAAAATATCAAAACATATCAGAAAAATTAGAGAAAATAGGAAATTAGAAGGGAAGAAATAATTGAAAAAGAATATAAAAAGATAAAATAAAATACAACAAGAAAAATACATAAAAATAACAAAAATACACAAAATACAATAATTGGGCCATATATCCAAGCCCAAAACATATCACCCTCGAAAGATACAATTCCGGTCCAATTTTATATAGAACTCAATCCTGATCGTCCGTGTAATTGATCCAACGGTTGATTTTGAATCTCTACAATTAAACCAAACGACACAGTTTCATCAGATGAATCTTGGTCGTCCATTTATAATAATCTAAATGAGACAAAACCATCTCCATGTAACGCCTGAACGACACCGTTTTAAATCCTTGGATCTTGGCCGTTGATCAAGGATGATTCAAGGGAGAGGATCAACCAAAGCATTAGGGGTATATAAGGCATGGTCTCTTCAGAGACTGGCCATTTCATTTGTTACAAAAACCTAGACGCCTCAACCCTTTCTTCTTCACCCCTTCTTCTCCGTCTCCGACCATGGAGACTGGCCGGCTCCTATGGCCATATCCGGCCACCCCTAACCTTAGAACCTTCCTCTTCTTCATTCTTTACATAAAGCCGCCATAAAACCCTAAAGAAAACCCAGAGAAACCCCTGTTCTTGAGACTCCGGCCACCAGAATTTTCCCCGGTGACCACTAACTTATGAGATAACTTTCCAGATTTACACCAGTTGACAACCATGCGGGGATCTTTAACCCCAGATGAATGGTTTCCCTCGAATCTAGCCAGAATTACTCGAATCTTTGAAATAGATTCGCCAGAACACTAACTCCGGCAAACCACCAAATAATACCCACCCCAAAACACACGTCCTATGTCCTCTAAACACTCTTCTCTACCAAAATACCCAAGAAAACAATCTGATTCAAGAAAATCGGAAAATAAAGACTTCAAATCTTTGAAGTCTGAAAACTGGAAAAGGAAAAAGAAAAAGAAAAAGAAAAGAAACAAGAAAAGGAAAAAAGAAAAGAAAGAAAAGAATGAGGAAGCTCAGGAGACCGTTCATGCGCGCTAAGTCCCCATCCCTCGTTTTTTCTATTTTATTTGATAACATGATTTCTGTTTTCTGTGTTAGTTGAAATTAGTCTCATTTGCATGACCAGTTGTTAGAATCTCTTGATCTTCTATCTTCTCTTCATTTTACTTTTTATATGTTTCCTGTTATAACATGCTTTCACTCGCTCATCTTTTTATATTCTAAGTTTAATGAATTTGCTATCACTAGTCTGTTATCAATACTGTCTACTATACTTGACTGGTATATTTGAGCCTTTTAGGGTTTCTTATAAGTCTGAGCATGAATGTATTCTGGGTATGTTTCCTTATGTTAGATTTGTTAGCTATGCTTGAATCTGAGTTACGAGTTGTTTAATTGAAATTCAACCATTATCAGATTTCCCTCTGAGTTTTGATTAAATGATAAATGATTTCTGATTGTGGCTATGTGTGAAAATTGACATAACTAGGTTGTATTTGTGATAAATTGATGTTTTAGACTATAGTTAGTCCTATTGTGCTTTAGGGTATTGGTTATAGCTGTAACAGATAGTTGATTAGATGAAAGGCAAATGTTTAAAGTGTTAATTGGATAAAATTGAAAAATGATCTAAAAATGGTTACAATTGAAATAGTTTAAAGAGTGGCTAATTCTAAAAATGGCCAACTCTGTAAAGACTAAGCTCAACTCTAAATGGCTGTTCTATAAATAATAAAAGTGACTAATATTGCAAATCTAAGTCCAAATATTCGACTGGCTAATTCTGAAAAGTATCTAATTCTAAATAAGAAGCAGGCTAATCCTGCAATTCAACATAATAAGTCATAATAAAGGGTTACATCTTAAAAGTGGTTAAAATTGAAAGAAATCAAGGTTTAAATCCGGCTAAGTCTTAAATGACTTGTAATAAGTGGCCAGCAGTTAAATAATACATAAAATCCGAACACCCAGACCTTGGACAGGTTGGGTAATAACTAGATAATAGCAGGGGTATAAAAAGGAATAAAAATGGCATAATTATAGATTTAATAGAGTCTATAGGAATAAATCAGACATCCAGGCCTAGTATTTCTGCAATAATGCACAAAACAAAGGATAAAATAGACACAATAAAAAGGCTTAATTGTTAAAAACCTTAGCAAGTGAGGGTACTATAGTAATAGACCCCTAATAGAAGCCAACAGATCCCCCCTAGAACCTTCCAGCAAGGGATGAAAGGCATTTTGAATCTGAAAATGAGTACCAAACTGTAATAAATAAAAGAATTAAGGGTAGGGAATTGGAAAAAAGATTTTTGAATTTTCCCCTCAAAATTTCACCACTCACACTTATACATAGGTTATAATTAAGCCTGAATAAGGGCTGGATTTTTAGAATTCAGAGAAAACTTCTGAAAATTAAGAGTAAACTATCATATTCTAAGAGTGAATTGCTGGGTATTGGTCGAGCATAGTTCCGAAGCTCAATTAGAGTTCTCTATTACTCTTATATTCAGGATTCTATTGGGTTTCTTCAAGTTTGTTATTGCATTGCTATTTGCTGAACTCGAAAGCTCTGTTTGACTGTGTTGATTCAACTGTGATTGATGTGCTTGCATTGTTGATTCAATTCTGCTGCTGTGTTTTGCTGCGGTGATCATTGATTATTCTTCCTCACCTGCATCCTTAGACTCATAGATCTCTTTTGCTGAATCAGGTACACAGCTACTACTCGAGCAATGTAATTGGGGTTGACTTGAAGAAATATTAGACATGAGTTGATTGTAGAGATTGTTTCTATTATCTATTTTTATTTTTATTTTTATCATACAAATAGATGCTCTGTATAATTGAAAAACATGAAACACGAGATAATGCTGGAGACAATGTAATAGATAGGATATAGATTAGAGTATAAGTAGCTATAATCACCTAGACTTAGCTAAACATAGGTTAATTAACTGAACTAACTCACTTAGCTTTTAAAAAAACGATTTCATAACAAACATATAACCACAATAATACTCTGAATTAGCACATGGTAATTAGTTTAGCTTGATGTCCGATTGTTCATCTTAAATACTTTAATAGCAACTGGAAATGATATAGTTTAAAATCAATAGTTAAACAAAAAGTTAATAATCATGTGACTGATCGAAATCGATACATAATCAGCCTACTATTTGAATACAATTAGCATTTGATAGTTACAATTAAAATAGTATGAGTTATAATTAGTAATATGTTAAGTGATAATCCTGTTTACATAGTTAAGCAATACTTTTGTTATTTTTAATCAATAATAATCCTGTTTAAGTGGTTAAGTAATTTGTTGATGAAAACATGAAGAAAAGTAGTTTGTTAATCAGATTTGATTAGTGTTAGACAGTTGTGATTTAAAAGTTGATACTGTTAATTATGTACTGCTTTTTCTCTTCATAAATAAATGCAAATTGAGTTGATTCTTCTTTTGATTTTAAGTATCTGTGTATATCATGAATTCTCGATTCAGTATCTCCCTTTTTCTCTCGTTTGGTTTGGGCCTGAAGAATGACGCAGGTCTAGATCTATTTCGGCTTGTAATTGGGCTTCTGAACAAAGACTTCAACATATTCTAGGTTTCTGAAACCCGGATACAAAAGCTGGTCTACTAAATTTGAGCCTTAAATGTCCAGGCCTGGAGATATAAACGATAGGGCCTGGATATATTTCTGAAATTGTAACATAATTAAAAATGACTAAGGAAAAACCAATAGTAGAAAATATGGAATTCTTTAGGATTGGACGATAAAAATCAAATGGGACGAGCCTCATATGAAAAAAAATAAGCGGGGCCCCCATATAAATATTAATAATGTGATAGATTCGGGAAGACCGTTTAGTAAATTCTATGGTCTTTCCAAAAGAGTAATAAGTTGTAGACGCTATAAGGCACGATTTTAAAAATATACCTTTCCTAATATGAGTTCACATTTAATGTGACTCAAATCTTAAATATCGACGAAGCCGAAACGTGTTAAAAGTCACAGGCGTACTGGTTGCTGTGTGACTCAAAATACATTTTCGCAACATCGCAAGTCATAAAATATTAAAAGTGAAATACGCACATATTGTAAAAAACATATAGTGAAATCAAGTAAAATCAAGAATGATAGTTGAGCGACCGTGCTGAAACCATGTAATTCGGGAGTGCCTAACACCTTCTCCCGGGTTAACATTATTCCTAATCCGGATTTCTTGTTACGCGAACTGTTAAACAGAGTAAACTTCCTCGGATTCGGGATTAACCGGTGACTTGGAACACCATTATTTTCCCAAGTGGCGACTCTGAAATTTTTAAACAAAATTCCGAACCGATTGTCCTTAAATTGGAAAAACTCCTTCCTCATTGTTATTATATCCCTTCCCGGGGGTATTTATAATTAGCGAGGTATACCTTATTCTCCTTATTCGGGAAAACTAAAAAAAGGTAGTAAAAAGGTAGGTGTGACAGTACACAGTTTACCTCATCTTTTGGAGGGTAGTACAACACGAGTTAGGTACGTGGGTGGAGTTGAGTACAATATTTCATCCTCAGACAGACAGACAGTCCTAGCGTACTATTCAGATCTTGGAGAGTATGCTTCGGGCCTTTGTTATTGACTTTGGAGGTTCTTGGGATCAGTTCTTGCTGTTAGCGGAGTTTTCCTACAACAACAACTATCAATCAAGCATCCAAATGGCTCCTGGTGAGGAATTATAGGTAGACAATGTCGATCACCGATTGGGTAATTTGAGCCGGGGAAGGCTCGAATATTGGGTATAGGTTTAGTACATATGCATTGGATAAGGTTAGGATTATTTAGGATAAACATTGTACAACTTAGTCCAGACAAACGAGTTATGGTGGCCGTAAAGTTCGTGATGTGCATTCATGGTCGGAGAGAGAGTGTTGCTTGAGGTGTCACCTATGAAGGTGTGATGCAATTTGGAAGAAGGGCAAGTTAATCCCCAGGTTCATCGAGCCTTTTGAGATTTTTGATCGAGAAGGGGAGGTGGCCTACAGACTTGTGTTGTCCCCAGGCTTATCAACGGTGCATCCAATTTTCCAAGTGTCCATGCTTCAAAAATATCACGACGATCCATCCACGTATTAGATTTCTCTGTTGTACAATTGGACAAGGATTTGACCTAGAAGGAGGAGCGGGTAATTATTCTAGACCGACATGTTCGACAATTGAGATTAAAGGGTTTTCCTTCGGTTTGTATGCAATGGAGAGATCATCCCATAAGGGAAGCCACCTATGAGTTTGAGTCCGATATGTGGAGCTGTGACGACCCAAAGGGCCATCACTTGTTTTCTCAATCATTTCGAGCTTCTAAGGCCTTGAAAACCTCATTTATAGTTTCCTTGGTTTGCATGCGAAGTCCGGGCACGAAGCCGAAAAAGTTTTATGTTGAAATATATGAATTATGTGAAAAATTTGAAGAATTTTGATATTAATATTGATATGGTTGACTTTGGTCAATATTTTTGGTAAACGGACCCAGAGCCGTGATTTGACGGTCTAAAAAAATCCGTAAAAAAATATGGAACACGGGCCTATGACCGGAATCGAAATCTGAGGTCTAGAACCCCGGTAAAAGAATTTTTCTATTAAATTGTTTTTTGAAAATGTTTAAGGAAAATGAAACTGGAATTTTATTAAAAGGTAACGGTATCGGGCTCGTATAATGGTTACGATGCCTGGTACAAGTCATATATATTGGTTAAGCACTTCCTGTAAAGTTTGGTTGAAAACAGACGTCGTTTAACATGTTTCGGCCTTAAATTGGAAATTTGAAAGTTTATGAAAATTTGAAAGATTCTTGAGTTTTAAGGCTCAATTAATTGATTTTGATGTTATTTTGGCGATTTGATCGCGCAAGCAAGTTCGTATGATGTTTTTGAGTTAGTGCACATATTTCGCTTGGAGCCCCGACGGCTTGGGTGAATTTTGGATAGGCCACGAGTTTAATTTTTTCATGTTAGGAAGTTGCTGTCTGCCTGACTTGCAGGCTTCGCAAATGCGAAGAATACATCTCAAATGCGATGCCTGCCCAATTCGCTCAGGCTTCGCAAATGTGAAGAAAAGCTCGCAAATGCGAACACCTCCCCTTTTGCCCAGAGTCCGGAAATGCGAAGAAAAGCATCGCAAATGCGAAGTGTTCCCTGGGCAACCCATTTTCGCAAATACGAAGATTTTGTTCACAAATACGAACCTCCCAGTTTTGGCCTAGCTTCGCAAATGCGAAGCTTATTTTGCAAATCCCATGGTTGGTCGGGGTTCGCAATTGCGAACCCTTGTCCTGTAAATCACGATTTCTAGCGTCATATTTTATATTTTAGCAAACCAAAACATCCATTGGCGATTTTTCACGAACTCCCTTTTCTCCAAATCATTGGTAAGTCAACTTTTACTCAATTTCTTTAATCTTTAACATCATTTATCATGTTTTCATCTTAAATTCAATGTTTCATGGGGGTTTTGGGTAGAACTTAGGTTTTACAAAAATTGGGATTTTGACCTCAATTTGAGGTCCGATTTTAGAACAAATTATATATTTGAACTTGTGGAAGGATGGGTGAATTTATTTTGGTTCGAACCTTGTGTTTCGAGCACGTGGGCCCAGGGTTGATTTTTACTATTCCACGCAGAATATTGTAAAAATTATATTTAGCCATTTGAACTAGTTTGTTAAGTAGTATTGATAATATTAAATCAATTGTGTATAGATACGATTGAATTGGAGCCGAATTCGAAAGGAAAAGGCATTGCTAAGCATTGAATTGGCCATAGACTTTCGAGATAAGTGTTTGATCTATCCTAGCTTGAGGTAATAGGAGTTGAGTTTATGTGCTAATTTTTATGTGTATAGTCCGACGTATAGGCATGGTGATGAGTATCTATACATTAGGGGTCGAGTATGACCGTGAGTCTATAACAGATTAAACTTGTGATAATTTTATGTGATGGTATGAAAGGAATTATTGTTGGTTTAATACCAGTAATATATAAATATGGTTAATTTAAAGATTATTGGTTCCGCACTGGTAATATAAATATGGTTAATCTAAAGATTATTGGTTTCACACCGATAATATAAATGTTATTGGATTAAAGAATTATTGGTGCCATGCCGGTAACATATATATATATATATATATATATATATATATATATATATATATATATATATATATATATATATATATATATATATATATATATATATATATATATATATATATATATATATATATATATATATATTGATTGAAGATTATTGGTTTTATACCGGTAATATATTAAGAAAAATGGGGTCGTGTGGCATGCCGACCACTTATATAAATAATGAAATGGGTTCGTGTGGCACACCGACCACCTATATATAAAATAATGGGATCGTGTGGCACGCCAACCACTTATATATTAAGAAATGGGATCGTGTGACACGCCGACCACAAAGTTATATGATTGTTGGCATTGGCTATAGATGTCAGTAGCCTATTATTAATTTGGGAGCGAGTGGTACGCCTACCACGAGATACGTAATGAAAATGAATTGAGACATGAAAGTGAATTTTATCACATTGTTCATATTATTTCTGATATTAAATTTTTTGCTGCTACTCCAGAGCATGTTCTTTTCCTTATAAATGTTCAATAATGTTTCCTGTTATTTTGTGGTATATGCATATATATTTTTAACTGCACAATTTTATGTGGGTGTCTGGTCCTAGCCTCGTCACTACTTCGCCGGGATAGGCCAGCCACTTACCAGCACATGGGTCGGTTGTGCTGATGCTAAACTCTGCGCTCTTTTTGCGCAGATACAGGTTTTGGTCTTGTCACGCCCCAAGTCGAGGGACATGACCGGCGCCTGTTCGGGTAGCCCCAGTCAAGTGGACCTGGGTGCCTTTGTATCCCATGTGTTACCCCTGTGTTGATTATTTCTCATAAACCAAATATCTTACCAATTATAACTAATTTCACAATGTACAAACATAACCATACGATTGATTTACTAACAAGTTTACAATTTACATTTACAACGCCCGACATATATATACATAGGCCATAATCCCACAGTTTACATGTCTACGGAGCCTCTAGGATTACAAAGGAGGATACAATACTTGACGGTAACAAGGCTCCGGCTATACCTTAAATAAATCCAAAACAAAGTCTAAAACAGAAGTGGCATGAGCCACACAGGGCCCCGAGGAAGCAAAGGGCTCACCAAAACGTGCATTGGAAGATGAAGGATACTATTGCGATGAGCTGAAGTGCCTGCTACTGATCCATATACAATTATAACATGAATGTAGAGCCCCTGGAAAAAGGGACATCAGTACACTGGAATTGTACTGGTATGTATGGACAAACTTTGTCCCAAGTAAACTCAAGCCATTAAACAAGTAATCTCGATGATAAGACAACCAATAAATTACATCAAGAATGCCAGACAACAATGTTTTCCACATTTTCCTCATTTCAAATAATTCTTAACACAAAGCACGATTTAAGATCAACAAGGAGAACAACAACCAATCAATCACGTAAAACACAAGTAGTCAAACAAAGGGGCAATCAATGCCCCACAGGTTGCAAACACTCCTGCTGTCTCCTTTCACAACTTTCATATCAATGATTTTGTATCAATTTCATTAGCGATTTCGATCGCTTTCCATCCTTATTACCTTGGCCACCCTTATCACCCCAACCCACACCTTATTTCTTCGTGTTGCGGCGCGCAACCCGATCCCACCGTACAGTTTCAAACACAACAATCACAAACAGCAGATAAGGCACTACACATAATTACAACAAGTTCAAATAAGCAACTTACAAATTGGTTCATGTTCTCAAATACTTCTCAAACTAATATCACAACCAAGTTACAATGTTTCCATAATCGAGAATGTTCATACTGTTATGTTCAACATCTTACCACACTTCAAGTGTTTCGTTTCTTTTCCACAAGGTACCATATATGCCATCCTAACCATTATTCACAATTCTTTACCAATTTCAACTCTCGTTTATCTTTCGGTTCATATCCCATACTACATCACTCATAGTTCAACAGAAAATTTGAATACCCAACAACAACATCAAGAATTTCACACGATTTGTCAAATTAACACGAACCAAACAAATTGCACACATATGGGCGATTTTACAAGAATCAAAATTAGCCATACATACCTCGATTGAGCTTTCCTTAAGTTACTACAACACTCCAAAAACTCTAGCAATTCCAATCTACTATGAGACATAACAAAATTAAACACATATTAGAAAGATATTCATGAAACTTGCTCATTCGAACATTTTATCAAAACACTAGTTGAGCATCTTGATTTCGAATCCCCTTTTTAAGACTTCTTTCATTCCCTAACCCAATCTTTACTTATTTAAGTTAAACAATCTTCCCATAAACCTAAGTTGTACATGCATGTATACACAATACTAATAAACCCAAGAATCATACCTCAATAACTCATCTTATACACCAAACTCGAAATTAAACCCTAGGGTATAGAATCTTACCTCTTAGATGAAGAACTTGCTATTGAGTTCTTGATTCTTGAAGATTGATGCAAGATTTGCATGATTTAGATGTTGGGTTCCTCCTTCTCTCTCTAAAATACTCTCACCTCTCTCTAAAATCAATAAGAAATAACCCCAAAATGAACCCCAAAGCCTTTATATTGATATGGGGTCGAGTTATAAAAATAGAAGAATTAAACCTGCGATGTCAATTATGCTATAGCAGAATGGACCGCAAAATGAACATGCAGGCCGCACAATGCACCGCAAAATCGGTACCCAAAACTGGGCTTCTCTGGTTCAATTTGCGACAGAAATGCGACCGCAATGTTAAAAATGCGAAAGGAATGCGGTCGCACATTTGGCACAAGACATCATTTTCGAGCCTTTGGTAATTTGATCATAACATTGTGTAGGAATGTCCAAATGACGAACGGTTTGAAGCGTTGGAAACTAGACTCAAAGGTATTTCATTTGATATGCTATTCACCACATAAAACCGTATACATAATTATATATTATCCTTTGAAGTGGATCCATGTACGAATCCATTTGGAATTTTGGCCTATTTCGAAAATTTTCCCATTTGGCGTACACCTAGGCTTCCATTTGGACCTCACATAACTTACCATAAGACTTATACTCATATTTACCACGTCTAATTGATGACCACCATATTAATAGTATATAAAAATATTATAATAAGCTTGTGTGACACTACGAAATCCTAAAATACTTAGCGAAATTTTCCGGGGCCTTACATTCTCCCCCCCTTAGGATCATTCGTCCTCGAATGAGGAGTATAGTCTTCCCCAAACACTTTAACATCACACATCTCTTTTCTAACGTACCTCCAGTCTCAAAATTTTCACTAACTCCTAAATTTTTCAGAAATTTTGGCAGAGTCTCCTTTGTAACTAGGCCTATCCACCTGCCAGAGAATCACCAAAATCGTCTTAACCACACATCCACCACTGTACATAGCACCACAATGTATATATCCACAATCCTAATCCCAGTATTACAAGCACTACATTAACATATGGATACCAGAACATGGACTGCACAGTTTTACATCAAAATACCTACATGGTACATTCCAAGTCAAAACTAACTGGTATTCAATCAAACTAAAGTACTTTCCTTCCACGATACATTTATCCTTCCACACGACATTATCGACTTACAAGCATTGTCATAACACCTTCTCAAAAATTATGTCAACTCCCAAACATACATAACAAGGATGACAGATAAACATCTTGCATGAGATAACTATCCTTTGACTTTACCTTTTGATAACTTCCACTGTACAATTTACACTCCACTGGATATTGCAATTCATGATAACAACAATAACCCACAATTCCATAACTTGGCATCACACCATCAAGGATGTCAGTTCATAGTAAACAAACAATCATGTGTTCATAATAGTCCTTACCAACCATTAATATAATCGGAAATGTGTTCATCAACAAGAATATAATTTTATTTCAATTGCTAGATTTTCTGTTAAATTCTGTTTCTGACAAGTATTATTAGATTTCTGGTTTTTTTTAGACTCTGGAATTTCTATTCTTTTTAGTTTTCGGCTAATTGTTAAATTTTTCTGTTAATTGATAATTTCTGATTTTTGGTAGTTTTAAGATTTTTGTTAGACTTTTTGATTCGGATTGTTAGATTTTCAGTCAATTTTGATTTTCATTAAGTGTTGTTTGACTTTTGTTTGAACTCTATTAGTTTCTGATCTTATTAGTATAGTTTTAACAATTTTTAGATTCATTACTATAGGATTTCTGTTAAAATTATTGACTGTCACAATTTTAGATTTTCCTTTTAAATTTTTTCAGTTTTCTATTAATTTCCTTTTGGCCATGTTCTGATTCTATCTGTTTTGTTTCCAATTTTTATATTTTTTGTTGGATTCTATTAAATTTCTGATTTTTGATTGTTCTTGTTACTTAATTGGTAATTAGTTCAATTGTGATTAGTGAATTCTATATTGATAACACTTAGGATGTATTGGTTATATTTGTTAGTTAGTGATTAAGCTTGATTAATGAATTCGACTTTAGACTATTTTAGATTCGAGTTAGGTCGATAGTTGAAATCACACGATGCGCAGCAACCTAAGGTGTTTTACTTAATAGAATCAAAGACGATTGGTTATTTCGATTAATAAGACTCACCCTCTATCAAAATTGTTCCCCGAGTCTTGTTAATCGAGTAATTGATCAAAAATGGATATATTTGTAAAACTACCTAGGGTTGGTTATTGTTGAAATGTGAGTTTAGTTAATTGAATTAATTTGAATTTAAGGTAGTTGAAAGGGCTAATTGGTTAATTGAACAATAGTCACTTAATTGTGGCTATTTGATATATACAATATGAAAATGGATTAAAATAGGGATAAAATACAGAATTTAGGAAAGTAATAAGCCTTAAAAAGTAGGGGTAAATTGGGAAAAGGAAATTGGTATAGTTGTAATAGGTTTAAAAGGAAAAGGGTGCAATTGGAAAGAGAATTGGTATAATTGTTACAAATATAGAGCTTTTAGGGCAATTTGGGCATAACAAAAGGTATTTTAGTGAAAAATAAAAGGAAATGAGGGCACAATAGGAATTCCAAGGAAATGGAACATGGTAGAGTATTCTAGAAGGGGTTTTAGTGTCACTTTCAAATAAATAATTGCACTAACTTGTGCAACAAGCTAAGAATAGGAGGATTTTTAGTAAAATAGTTTCCTCCTCTTTTGGGTCTATAAATAGGCATTTTCAGCATTAATTAAAGGAGGTTCCTTCTGATTTTAGAGTTCTCTTTAGAATTTTAGCCATAGAAAAACCAGAAAAATACCCCAAAAAACAGTGTTAAATTCTAGATCTGAAATTGATAATTTCATGTTCATTTTTCTGCTATTTTAGCTTCAAATTATCTTGAAAAATCCAAAAAACATAATAAAACCAGTAGAAAAACACAAATATTGGCTGTTGTGAAGTTTGGTGCATTGATTCATTGTTCTCTATCAGTATTACATTCTTCCTGGACACATTTGAGTAAAAATTCTGTTTGAAAGTCGATTTCATCACAACCATTGGCTGTTGTTGCTGCTGTTGTGTTTATTGCTCAAGCTGACCTCAAATTTTTCTTTCTATTCCAAGTACCTGATTGTATTTTCAAGTGCTTTTTTGATGAATGAAGTTCTGCTTGGCTCTCTCTTTATTGCATTTAATTAAGTTACAATTATCTCACCATATTTTCACTGCTAGTTGCGTTTGTCGTGTTTATCTACAATGGCATTACCTTTTGTATAAGAGAACTGCTGACTAGACCGTATCTTTTGGATTGGTTACAATATTTAGGTATTATTGATACTTGTATAATTTTCTGGCAATTAGAATTCATTTGTAATATTATGGTTAATAGTTAGATTTGGGATGGTTTTGAGTAATTAGTGTGTGAAATGGAATCTGAAAAATTATGTTGGTTTAATTTTGTGTTTTAGGTGTAAATTGGATAATTAGGGATTCAATTGTTTTTGTTAAGATAATTAATTCACAGTTAAAGTTCTGGAAAGAAGTAGTCCATGAAGAATTTGATATATAATAGGTTCAATCATTCCGAATAAAAGTGGATATACGTTGCTTCACGATTGAAATTCGAACAAAAAAGCTGATACACGTTGCTTCACGACTGAAATTTGAACAAAGGAGATACACATTGTTCGTCGGATTCATTGTGAATTTGTCTGACTAATTTGCTTTTTCTGTTTATAAATTAGTATGACTTGTTTTATGTTTGGGCCAGTCTCAGGCCCAGAATTTGAAAAGATATTAATCTAGGACAGGCATATAAATTGGGTTCTTTAGATAATAGGTTAAAATGGTATTAGGCCCATCAATATTTAATTGGTAGACTAAGGCAATTTTCTTAATAATATCAATTAGGACTTTCTTTCCTTTTTGATACAAAAACAAAACAATAGAAAATCTAGCTATTCTAGGTATGACCTTTAAAATAATGAGACGAGCCTCGCCAAGCAAAAATACATAATCGCGGGGCCCTCAAATAAATGATAATAAAATTCTAGATTCGGAAGGACCGTTTAGTAAATTTCACGGTCTTTCCAAAAGTTAATCAAGACGATAGACTCCTTAGGCACGGCTTTAATAAAATTACTTTTCCTAAATACGGGTGCGCATTTATGTGACCCAAATCTTACTCTCGGCGAAACTGAAATACATTAAAGTCATAGGCGTACCGGTTGCGGTGTGACTCGAAATGTGTTTTCATGACGTCGCAATTCTTCTAAAATTGAAAAGCGGAACATTAAATGCACCTAATTAAAATATATAAAGAAATCAGATAGAAACAAAAATTGCAGTTGAGCGACCGTGCTAAAACCATAGAATCCGGAAGTGCCTAACACCTTCTCCCGGGTTAACAGAAATTCTTATCCAGGTTTCTAGTTTCACAGACTATAATACAGAGTCATAAATTTTCTCGGTTCGGGATTAAAACCGGTGACTTGGGACACCATTATTTTCCCAAGTGGCGACTCTGAAAAATTAAATAAATTGATCCGGTTCCGACTATCCTTTAAGTGGAAAAACTCCCTCCCTAATTATTATTATACCTCTTCCCGGGGTGTAGTAGTAAACAGTGGCACATTTACATTGTATGTGTGAAAAAATGAGGTATGACAGCTCTGGCGACTCTGCTGGGGACAAGTAACCCAGAACTTCGGTTCAGGGTTTAAGAATTCGAGCTCAGTTAAGATTGATGTTTTTGCATATATTTGATTTCCTTATATATTTTGATTAATGTGCAACATGTTTACCGCTTTGATATTGCGTGAACTGTATATATAAAATTGTGTCGAAAACCCTTCTCTCCGGGATGTGCTTACTGGTTGAGACTCCCCTTTCTGTTAGTGTCAACACCAAAAATAAGAAAAGAGGCCGGATAAGTCACAAAGCCGATTGACCCCGCGGGTCACCGGTACGTAGCCCCCTCCTCGATACGAGTTGTCTACTCGGGTACACGGTCTAGTACAAATGAAAAATCAGGATATTGAGCCTAGGTCTAGGACGATTATTTGCATCATATCTGACTTAGGGCACTCAACACAGGGGTTGGGTCCGTCTAGGACAGGTGACCCGGTAATTAAATACCGAGCATGTTATATGTTGCATTTATTTGCCCTGAATTATTATGCGGACCCGACTAAATTCCTGAAAACAAAAAGAAATAGAATTTTGGAATAGAAAAATATCGAAATGTCGACGAAACGCTGTCGAAAATTTGAAAAGAAATTTTGAAAAATAGGAGGAACAATGTTGTTGAAATGATTGGTCATAAAATAATCTGACCGAACTACGCATGTTTGATTCTCGCCATTAGGTGGGATACGTAGGCAACCCTCATCAGGTCCAACCACCCCTTCAAAAATTTAAAAAAAAATGTCGAAGTTTTAGTTTTCAATAAAATCAAAGTGACGCTATTTTTGAAAATAGCCGAATGTTCCGAAAGAACGCCGAAAGGCTGTTTTTGCAAAAATGGCCACTTTGAAGTCTTTTCTTTTTCCTTTTGAATAATAGCCTTGAAATATTCCATGTGGAAATGTTGAAAGGCCGTAACCTCAAAATAAAGTTTGGGTTACTACCCTTTTTAAAAAATCAAAAAAAAATGTGCGTTTAATTTTGTCAATAAAATCAAAGTGATGCCATTTTTGAAAAATAGCCGAATATTCCGAAAGGACGCCGGAAGGCTATTTTTGCAAAAATAGCCACTTTGAATCATTGTAAATAATTTTTGGGCACAACCTTGAAATATTCCCTCGCGGAAATATTGAAAGGTCGTAGCCGCAAAATCAAGTTTGGGTTACCACCCTTTTCAAAAAATCAAAAAAAAAATATGTATTTAGTTTTCAATAAATCGAAGTGATGCTGTTTTTGAAAATAGCCGAATGTTCCGAAAGGGCGCCGGAAGGCTGTTTTTGCAAAAATAGCCACTTTGAGTCATTTTAAATAATTTACGGGCATAGCCTCGAAATATTCCTTGTGGAAATGTTGAAAGGCCATAGCCGCAAAATCAAGTCCGGGTTCACACCCCTTTTGCAAAAATAACCAAAAAATGTCAAAATTTTGATTTTGTTATAAATAAGTCGGGTCATGCTATTCTTGCTTAATATATGCCGAATGTCCCTCAAAAGGATACCGGAAGGTCGTTTTTGCAAGAATAGCCACTTTGATACATTTTAAATATTTTGCAGGCATAGCCTTGAAAAATCCATTGTGGAAATGTTGAAAGGCCGTATCCGAAAAATCAAGGTTGAGTCATCACTCAACTTTATAAAAATAACCACTTTATCAAATAAGCCATTACATGGCCAGAATTTTGCTGAAATAGCCACATTTTTGCATTTTAACTTCCTCGGTCTTGTGTTGGCCTGTGTCTGTGCTGAACGATGCCCCATAGGCCCCAGGATAAAAATTTTGAGTTTGTAGTTTCTTAAATAAAATTTTGCAAAAAAGAACCACTTTGTCTAAAAAGCCATTATATGGCCAATTGTGTAAAAATAATCAATTAAATACTTTCCAATATTGTGTTGGCTTATGGCGATGCCGAACGATGCCCCATGAGCCACAGGATGAAAAATTTTCAAGTTTATCTTTCTTAAATAAATTTTTGCAAAAATAACCATAATTTCATTACTTGGTTAATTTTTTAGAAATAGTTATAATTGACGCTAAAAATATTTTATTCTTGTAGAAATATCTTGCACAAGGTGTGAAAGATTTTTATTAGAGTTTGTAGTTGGAGTCGGCTTTTACAAATTTTCTTCAAAAAAGAAAACAAAAAAAAATCAAATAAACATCTCTTTATTTTCTTGCATTAATTTGCAAGAACTACGTTGGGTCTGATTCATGCGGGGTCATGATACGTAGGTAATCCACATAGGATTCGACCATATCCATAACCAAAAAGAAAAAAAAAATTAAAAACTATAAAAGAAGAAAAAAAAAGAAAATGAAAAAAACCACAAAAAGGGAAAAGAAAAGAAAATAGCAGAAAAACAAAGGAAATCAATAAGCAGAATACCTTAACGCTAACATGATGGTTTTGTTTTGTTAATCCAGAAAGTTGAGGTGGTTGGTTGTGGTAAACAAGATCCAAGGAAAATGATATCTGACATTGGAGCTGTTACGAGTGCGCAAGAGACTCAGGGTCAGAGAGTTCAACAAGGGTCAACTGTGGTTGAGGAAAATAGAACGTTGAAACGACAAATGACCAAAATGCGTCAAGCATGGGCCAATGGTGTCACGACCCCAAATCCGGTCGTGATGGCACCCAACACACTGCTAGGCCAGCCCGACCAATCAACAACAATCACGGAGCCACAAGCTCACTTTATCCAATTTAAGCATAACAATTGTAAAATAACAGTGATGGATATATCGAAACAGGGGAACCAAGTCCCAACGCATACCAACTCCCATAGACCGAAGGGTCAAGAGTCATGAGCCTCTACAGAGTATACAAAGTGTAAATAGCGAATGTAACTGTACACAAGTGTGGGATGGTCAAAACAAAAATATACACAAACTGGAGAATCAGGTCCAGCGAACGCTGGCAGCTACCTCGACTGTCCAAAAGCACTCCCGAGCTGCAATAGAATCAGCCCTGCTGTGATGTACCTGGATCTGCACACAAGGTGCAGGGAGTCGGGTGCGAGTACTTCCAACTCAGCAGTAATAAAAGTAAATAATGCTGAAGGAAAGAAAACCACGATAGGCACTATCTCATGCTACACAATACAAAACTATCTTTTTATTCCTTTCAAGCATATGTGAGTAGATTATTTAGAAATCTCAATTTTAGCTACTTCCTTTCATAATAATATACCAATACCTGGATACAATCTCAAGCGATGCAAGTCCGCACTCAAATCAGCCCTTCGGGCTCAGCACTCCTGATCAATTTACACCAGGAGATCTGGTCAATAAGGCAACTAATGCATGTGTGCCAGTAATGTATGAGTGATGAATGTTATGCCACGTAGTAGACGTAAACCAATGTATGTATGCCATGCAATGCATATGACCGCTACGGCGTGTAGCCCGATCCAATTTGGGTACCCGTGCTCACCGTGGGGGTTCAGACTCCGGAGGGGCTCCTACAGCCCAAGCACAATATTAATATCACACCTGCTGCGGCGCGCAGCCCGATCCGTATACCACTGCGGCGTGCAGTCCGATCCATGCATCTGTATGCACATGCTCACATAAAATGTCATGCCCTAACATATGGCCCTCGGCCCCAATCGGTCTAACAAATAATCAAGAAGGCCCTACGGTAACAATATCATATTAGCTCACAACTAAAAATGTTATTAAGACCTTGTTCAAGTTTTTCATAACCTTATAAAAATGCTGAATAGCAAAAATACCATTTTAAAACTTAAATTTAGAATAAAATAAGAACAATGTTATCAAAACAGTGATACCAATCCCCGAAGGACTCAAATAATTGGCACGAAGCCCAAACATGATAATTAGTCCAATTCATTTCAACAATTAGGTGTTATTATTAATTAAGCGGGACGGACCAAGTCACAATCCCAATGGTGCTCTACGCCACGCCCGTTATCCGGCGTGCAAGTCACCTCAACACAGAGCACTAAGATGTGCAAGTCCGGGGTTTACTAACCCTCGGGACATCATTTACAAGTATTACCCACCTCGAACCGACGAAAGCTCATGCCCGCGATGCCTTAGCTCCTCGAACCGGCATCCACGCACGTCAAAACTAGCACAAATCAGCACAAATATATCAAAATAGGCTAATGGAACGATACCTAGTCAAAACAACTCAATTTACACCGAAATTCACAAAGTTACCAAAACCCGACTTTCGGTACGCTTCTCGAAAAATTACAAAAGTTACATATTCGGAATCCTCATCTCGATACGAGTCTAGGCATATTAAATTTACCAAAATCGGACTCCATTTGCCCACTCAAATCAGTGTTTTTCTTCAATTTAGGCCTAGGGCTCAAACCCACCTTTAATCTTCCATTTACAGAAATTTAACCAAGGATTTCATGTAAAAATGATGTAATTAAGCCACAAAACTTACCTCCGACGAATCCCCGATGAATTCCCAGCAATTCCCGTGAGTCCCTCTCTCTAGAACTCAAAAATGGAGGTTTGGGGTATGAAACCCGCGACTGGTTCTGTTCTGTAATTAAACTTACTGCCTGGCGAATTCCTTCATCGCGTTCACGACGCCTCTCACGCGAACGCGATGCCTTAACCCTTTTCTTCATCGTGAACGCGACACTCTTTCACGCGTCCGCGAAGGTGAACTTCCCAGCCTCCGGACTTTTCCTCTACGCGAACGCGTAGTCCCTCACGCGAACGCGTGGCTTCGCCTAATCCTTCTTCGCGATCGCGGCCTGACTCCATGCGAACGCAATGCATTCCAACTCTCTTATACGGGAATGGATTACCATCTCTCGCGAACGCGATGGTCACCCAGCCCCAGACTACGCGAATGCGGTATAGCCCTCGCGAACGCGAAGGCTTAATTTCGCCCAGTGATCTGCAATTTACAGCAGACCATTTCTTGCTTCAAAATGCCGGATGTTGGTCCGGATTCACCCCGAGGCCCCCGGGACCCCAACGAAAACCACCAACTTACTCCAAAACACGATACGAACTTGTTCCAAGCATAAAAATACCATCCTAAACATCAAAATCACCAATTACAACGGATTCAAGCCTAAGTTTCTTCAAAACTTCCGAATTGCACATTCCATCAAAAATCCGACCAAACGGCGTCCGAATGACCTGAAATTTTGCAGGCACATCCAAAATCACCTAACGGAGCTACTGCAACTGTCGGAATTCCATTCCGACCCCCGGATCAAAATCTCACCTACCGTTCGGATTTCGCCAAAATTCATCCTTAGCCAATTCAAGCCTATTTCTACACCGGACCTCCAAATTCAATTCCGATTGCTCCTCTAAGTCACAAATCACCTCCTGGAGCTAACCGAATCATCAGAATCCAATTCCGAGCCCTCTAACCAAATAGTCAACTCCAGGTTGACTTTCCTTATTCAAGTTTCTTTCAAAAAGGCTATATGCCTCATTTTCAATCCAATTCACTCCTAACTCACCCGATAGGCTCTAACACTGATATAAAAGCATAAAACATATAATTGCAACATGACGGGGTGGTAAATTCCCGTAACGACGGACCGGGTCGTTACATTCTCCCCAACTTAATAATCGCTCGTCCTTGAGCGTACCTAGAGTTGTACTAGAAGCAACCCAATAGATGAATGACCTTACCAAGCATATATTCGGGCGATCATACGTCACCCTATCTCACATAAGTCCGAAAACACCATCTAGTCAAAATTTCACAGACCATCTGAACCATAAATCACATAGCACTTTCCGAAATCATATGCCAAATGCAAATCCCCTGCCTATACTCAGGATACACTCGAATCCACTACAATAACCCATATTCCCTACTCCGGGTGAGATCATATAATGTATCGACAACCCCATCACTCGAGACGATAGTCTCTAATCACAACAACTGGCCACAATAACAAAATACTAGCTGAAAACCTCTTTCATTAGATAGAGTCTTATTCCAACACCTCCATATCCTGCCCCACGGCAGCTGAAGCACGCGATATACCGAACCCATCTCTCAGGTTAACCATTCGTGAATCTGTTTCCCCTTTTAAAACTGATACCACAATAGGTTTCGGAGCCAAGCCTCGATTTTTACCTTTCTAACAAGCTAAGATCCAATATGCTCGTATTCATTAATGACTCCAACGGTCATTTCGGTTATAACACACCGCACTGGTGATATGACACCTCAACACCAGCCTAAGCCACGACGAGCACAACATAGGCTCCAATAGAAAGGTCTGCACACACTCGAATCATGACAGCTCAAATCATGACAACTGTCTCCAGCATATAGAGCTGCAATTCAGTTCCTCTGTGCCATCATAACATAGAACTGAGATCGCGTCTCGTATTACAGAAATAGAGTACCTGAATCCTCCTCGAGAGGTCATAACATCACGTGGCCTTGCCACGATTCTTGATTCTATCCAAACACTATTACTCATGAAGCACCTCAATTTACCAAGCTCAAAATGGTCAGCCATGCACAGATCTAGGTCTTGAACCCACGCAATCAACCTCACCCACGGTGAAACAATTAACGTATGCTATCAAATCATGAAAGGACACAACCAACGTGCCATTTGCCAAGCGATACTCAAAACGGACTTTTCCTCAAAAGTGGGGAAGTATTGTATACCCAGTAGCATATAACTAACTATATTTTCACAATATTCTGTTGCGGCGTGCAACCCGCTCCAACGATATACCTGTGGCGGCGTGCCACCCGATCCGGATACCATACCTGTGGCGGCGTAACACCCGATCCAAATAACCCGTGGCGGCGTGCCACCCGATCCACGCATAAATCTCGCAAAAAGGAAATGCATATCGAGTCGAATTTTCTCATTACAGCAAACATATATATATAGCCTCAAGCTCGGCCACATGAAACGCATCCGACAACGTTTCTCAATAATGGAACTGAATCAATGGTAGATACCTTTATAATAACATCCGCCCCTAAGGTCCAACTGACAAAGCAATACCCACCAGCCGTCTGCTGGTCTTGAGGTACAACTACCCCGCTGGAGCATACTCTGATGCACTCTGCTACGCAATTTGTGCCATACCATCATAGTCCATATCACATCAGTCTAGACAACCTGGCCCAATGATGACCAGTCAACAATCAAGTATCATAATCCAAATTCGTCATATCAAGTTGAGAGAGAAAGCCACTAGAGCTTCTGATTTTCGATAATCACAAAACGATGTCGATACACATGATATACAACCACTGCATAGGCGGACTTACGAGGACTTCAAGTCTCCAACACATATATAACACATGAATCACAATGTCTGATCCCGTACTTCACTGTACAAATACATAACGCACATCAAGCGTCCATTCATACCACGGAAGCCATTCAGAAATTTCACTATGCCATCAACGACTCAATTATTATAGTCGATCCAACAAGAGAATACCACCATACCACTGGATATCATCAGTTTACATTGCCTTGTCCTTTTTGTATCATATTCCCTGCCAAGTTAATAGAATAGCAGTACCATTTTCTTAAATTATCAGAAAGATTGATTCTTAATTCACCTGCAGCTGTCCGCGCTGCTCAATAATTTTATTGATTTCCATATATTATGAACTGATCTCAAAACCTAGAATATACCATTATCAACTTTCCATAACACATCGCGTATACCATATTACACTAAGACAACATGGAAATTCATATCCCTTTCCTCCGCCTCAACATCGGTGCACTCCACTAGTCAAGGACTTTCGTGATCCCATATAGAAGAAAACTCATTACACATTCCACGCTTCGCACACCGACATGAGTATACTCATTTTCAAACCATGATAAAACACATCACGAACTATTTCTTCCCATTCGTTGCATAAGTTTAACTGCTAGGACCGAGTCCTTATACCCATATCAAGTTACACAACTGCCAGCACTCAAGAGCTTTGCTGCAATGTCTGCAGGACTCATTACTTCAACAACACACCAGGAATCAATCGTATTCCCTTTTATACCATTCTGGTTTATTAACAAGTCGATCCATTTACCCAGTTTCCTTTCTAATTCATTTCTAATTTCATATCAGTCTTTACTATAGTACCATAATACATCAACTCATGTTACCATACGAGACTCGTACACAAGACCACATGGTCTAAGACACATAGGCCACTGAATAGTCTCTCAATGTTTCCCAAAAGTACCACATTCTACCATACTTTATTTTGATGAACTTCCAGCGATTTTTTAAATTGTTATCATTACTTCCCAATACGGATACCTAGAATCCCATCATTCACATGATATAACACAAGCCTTGATCTTCTCTAACGAAACCGCAATATTTAGCCACATACACAAATCTTAAGGCACCTGACTGTTACAAGCAAAATCTTGAACACTACAAAACCATTCTCGGGCATCATTCACCCTTATTAAGCTGTAATTCAACTGTCCTATTGATTAGAACCACTCGTGTTTTGTTAGAACTCTGACATCGCAGAACATGATTACTTACGGATACAATCAACTATCTTTCTTTTCTATACGGTGAATATTCTTTACCAACAGCAATTCAAAACACCCTAGTACTTCATCAGATCTACGAAGCACCATAACCTTTACCAGAATTTCCCAACATACTTAGAGACAGAATCAACATAGCACACAATAGTGCAATCGGTTAATCAATAGCAACCTCCCCAACTTAGCTCGAAGCCATTCATCAAAGCACTTTCAACCACTCATATCATTATTACTCAAGTGATGCCGAAATGTTAATATGAGATTAAACTCAAGTCATTTACAAGCCTTGACGGAGACTCGAATCATCAGAGACCTTAGCTCTTCTGCAATTCTTGCAGATATACATGCACCACCAATAAGCCCACTCTCTTTAGGTGACAGAAATCTTTCTAAGTCCCAAATTTTCCAAAACTTTCGGCAGAGTTTCCTTTGTAAATTGGCCTATCCACCTGCCAGAGAATCACCAAACCATTCTAACAATACATCCACAACTCAACAAGATATCACAATGTATTTCAACAACATTAAATCTCAATACTACACGAATCATATTATCACAATTTATACTTGAACCTGCGCTGTATCTGCTCGAATCATAACACATATCAAATACCTTTCAATTACACATGAGGATCAACCCTCCTACTTCTTCTCAATTTAGCATTTCATCATGATACCTTCCACTAGGATACACATAGCGAAGTCACTTTAGTCTTCCTGAGTTTAAACTCGTTCCACTACACATAAGGCGCTTTACCTTCCAATTACGAGATATGATAATTATTCACCACGCCCATAGCTCGGGGCTACACAACAGATTAGACACGAGTCGAACAATTAACAACCCATCCATTAGTAAGCCTCCCTAATACTCTACAGATCGGCACAAGGCCCCAAACATGGCTACTAGCCCAAATACATATATATAAGCCAGTCTTAGTCATTATACACAGTAATCTATCAATCAGGAAGGATCAAGTCCAAATCCCCAGTCACAATACCACCACACTCATCACATGACGCGCGTTCCAACTCAGCACACCACTGTATAGTGCAAATACGGGGTTTCAAACCCTCAATACATTATCTATTGCCACCACTCACAAAATCAGCACCTCGATGCTCAAGTCATAAACAAGGTCCAGCCTCAAGTTGTCACGACCCAAACCCTGGTCATGATGGCGCCCAACACAATGCTTAGGCAAGCCCAACCATATTATCCCTTAAACGAGCTAGTTATTAATCAATTTAAACTTAAACAGTAAATGCTCATATCAGATGATAAACGAAATGTAAAACATACAAAATACGGTCCCAACCATATCGTGGTGTCACGAGACTGAGCCTCTACAGAATAGCATCCTAATACAATCAAGTCTAGGCAAATAGGAAATCAACAAGATGATAAAGAAGGAGAAAACAAGCTCGGCGGACGCTGGCAGCTACCTCGTAATCTCCGCCAAAGTAGACAAGGATCAGCAGCTACAATGTCTCAACTGCTCTCGGGCACCTGTGGATCTGCACAGAAAGTGCAGGGGAGTGGGGTGAGTATATTTCAACTCAGTGAGTAACAATAATAAATAATAACTGAAGGTAAGAACTCCTGTGCTATCACTTAGCAGTTCTAAGGCAACCCTCACAGGTACGTCATCACTATAGTAGTACCCTAACCTCCAATCTACGTTTATCTCTACAAGATTCCACACTGAACCAACCTTCACTCGTACCCCTACGGTGTACGGCCATCTCAACGTATAAAGACACATACTTGTGTCTATAATGTATAAGTATTTGAGTAGATAGTAGGATATAATTAAGTATAATGCTGCAGCGTGCAGCCCGCTCCAATACATATACCGCTGCGGCGTGCAGCCCGCTCCATTTAACGTCGACGGCGCTCACTGGGGGTGTATATAGACTTCGGAGTGGCTCCCTAAGCCCAAGAACTATTATACTGCGGCGTGCAGCCCGATCCACACATGTATTACTGCGACGTGTAGTCCGATCCAATATATATATGTATATATATTTATACTGCTGCGGCGCGCAGCCCGCTCCCATAATATACACCAGTGCTCACTGAGAATGTGTGCAGACTGCGGCGTGCAGTCCGTCCCACATGTATATTACATGTATATTACTGCGGCGTGCAGTCCGATCCAATATATATACTGCTGCGGCGTGCAGCCCGATCCAGTATAGGTATATATATATAATACCTCGTAACGGTCCTCGACCCTATCCCATTCAATATGTGCTTGGCTTCTCAGGCCCAATATAATATATCACAGTGGGTCCTAGACCCTGTCTCGGTCAATATAGACTTGGCCTTTCAGGCCCACTCGGCTAGAACAGGGAATTCCACCCTAGATAATCTCTCTCAATGTACACATCTAGTACGGGCTCATATTATGCTATACAACTAGAGCTACGGCTGAGTGTATGTTTCCGACACGATATAAGGGTCACCTAGCTCTATAGGTTCCCTAATGCTCTACAGATCGGCACAAGGCCCCAAACATGGCTATCAGCCCAATTGCACAGTTATAAACTTATTATCAGTCATAACACACAGTATACTATTAGCCGGGAAGGACTAAGTCCGAACCCCCAATCACAATGTCACCACACTTGTCATAGAACGCGTGTCTCATCTCAATATAGCATTGTGAAGTGCTAGTACGGGGTTTCAAACCCTCGGTACATTGTTTACTACTACCACTCACCTCGAACCGGTAGAAGCTTCAATCCGCCTTGCGCTTGCCTCGCAAATCAATCTCCTCGGGTGCAAAATCTGCTCAAAATCATAGAGAATGCATCAATATACGCTAATTTCATGAAATTCATTCGAAATAACCCAATTTATATCAAAACCCACAAGTTGTCAAGACCCGACTTTTGGTACACTTGTCGGAAAATTACAAAAATCACATAATCGGAATCCTCATCTCGATACGAGTCTAGTCATATAAAATTTACCAAAATCGGACTCCATTTGCCCACTCAAATCGGTGTTTTTCTTTAATTTAGGCCTAGGGCTCAAACCCACCTTTAATCTTCCATTTACAAGGATTTAACCAAGGATTTCATGTTAAAATGATGTAATTAAGCCACAAAACTTACCTCCGACGATAACCCGATGTTCTCCCGGCAATAACTCGCCCAAATCGCCCAATTCGCCTTCAAGAACCGAGCCCCAAATGTTTTGCAACTTATGAAATTTTTACCCTTCTGTTATTTTTAACACATGCCCGATTTCCGCTTCTGCGGACAAAAATCCGCCTCTACGAGGCCGCCTCTGCGACCAAATGGTCGCTCTGCGAAAACACACCTAGCCGCCCAGTTCCACTTCTACGGCCCAGGTCTCGCTCCTGCGAGACCGCTCCTGCGAACAAGCCTCCGCACCAGCGATTCTCACCGCTTCTGCGCATCAGAGTCCGCTCCTGCGGACTCGCTTAGGCGACCAGTCTTCTGCTTCTGCGGATCCTCCCATAACGAGCCCGGACCGCTTCTGCGGTCTTTCCTTCCGCACCTGCGGTGCCGCCCTTGCGGACTAGGATCCGCCTCAGCGAACCCCAGCGCTTCTGCGCTCATTTTCCGCTCCTGCGAGCTCGCTCCTGCGCCCCCATTTCCGCAGGGAGCGAAAACAACAGAACCAGAACTCTTCAAACCTGCAATTTCCATGTTTTTCTCCCGATTAACCATCCGAAAACACCCCGAAGCCCCCGGGACCTCATCCAAACACACCAACACATCTTAATACCTTATTAAAACTTGTTCCAATCATAAAAACACCATCCTAAACATCAAAATCACCAATTACCCATGGATTCAAGCCTCAATTCTTTAAAACATTCCGAATTACAAAATCAATCAAAAACCCGACTAAACGACGTCCGAATGACCTGAAATTTTGCAGGCACATCCAAAATCACCTAACGGAGCTACTGAAACTGTCGGAATTCCATTCCAACCCCCGGATCAAAATCTCATCTACCGTTCGGATTTTGCCAAAATTCAACCTTAGCCAATTCAAGCCTATTTCTACACCGGACCTCCAAATTCAATTCCGATCGCTCTCCTAGCTCACAAATGACCTCCCGGAGCTGACCGAATCATCAGAATTCGATTCCGAGCTCTCTAACTAAATAGTCAACTCCGGGTTGACTTTCCTTATTCAAGTTTCTTTCAAAAAGGCTATATGCCTCATTTTCAATTCAATTCACTCCTAACTTCCCCGATAGACTTTAACACCGATATAAAAGCATGAATTATGTAATTACAACATAACGGGGTGGTAATTCCTGTGACGACGGGCCGGGTCGTCACATTCTCCCCCTCTTAAGCAAACGCTCGTCCTCGAGCGGGTCAAGAAACATACCTGAAGTCTCGAATAGCTGAGGGTATCTGCTCCGCATCTCCTGCTCGACCTCCCAAGTAGCCTCCTCCACGGGTCGACCTCTCCACTGAACCTTAACTGATGCAATCTCCTTCGACCTCAACTTCCTTACTTGGCGACCCAAATTAGCAATAGGCTCCACATTATAGGATAGATCACCATCAAGCTGAATGGTACTGAAGTCTAATACATGAGACGGATCCCCGATGTACTTCCGGACCATAGACACATGGAATACTGGATGAACGCTGGATAAGCTGGGTGGCAAGGCCAACTCATATGCCACCTCTCCAACCCTCCTGAGTATCTCAAAAGGACCAATGTACCTGGGACTCAACTTCCCTTTCTTCCCGAACCTCATGACACCCTTCATGGGTGAAACCTTCAACAATACTCTGTCACCAACCATGAAAGACAACTCTCGAACTCTACGGTCCGCATAACTCTTCTGGCGAGACTGTGCTGCGCGAAGCCTCTCCTGGATCAACTTTGCTCTATCCAGAGCATCCTGAACTAACTCAGTCCCTATCAATCTATCCTCACCAGGCTCAAACCATCCTACGGGAGATCTACACCGTCTGCCATACAATGCCTCGTACGGGGCCATCTGAATACTCGACTGGTAGCTGTTGTTGTAGGCAAACTCAGCAAGTGGCAAAAACTCATCCCATGAACAACCAAAGTCAATCACACATGCCCGCAACATATCCTCCAGGATCTGAATAGTGCACTCAGACTGTCCGTCTGTCAGGGGGTGAAATGCGGTGCTCAACTCAACCCGCGTACCCATCTCTCACTGAAATGGTCTCCAAAACTGAGAAGTGAACTGAGTGCCTCTGTCAGATATAATAGACACTGGGACCCCATGCAACCTTACAATCTCCCGAATAAAGATCGATGCCAACCGCTCCGATGAGTAAGTAGTACTAACTGGGATGAAATGTGCAGACTTAGTCAGCCGATCAACAATCACCCATACAGAATCAAACTTCCTCGCTGTCCGAGGAAGCCCAGTAACAAAATCCATGGTGATCCTCTCTCATTTCCACTCGGGAATAACCATACGCTGAAGAACACCGCACGGTCTCTGATGCTCATATTTGACCTGCTGGCGATTGAGGCACTTAGCTACATGCCTAACAATATCCATCTTCATTCTCCTCTACCAGTAGTGCTATCTCAAGTCTTGGTACATCTTTGCGGCACCTGGGTGAATAGAGTACCGCGAACTGCGTGCCTCCTCAAGTATCAACTCCCGCAAACCATCAACATTGGGCACGCATATACGGCCCTGCATCCTCAGAACACCATCACTGTCGATAGTCACATCTCTAACATCATTATGCTGCACTTTGTCCTTAAGGAAAAGCAAATGTGGGTCATCATACTGTCGCTCCCTGATGCGATCATATAAGGAAGATCGAGAAACAACACAAGCTAACACCCGACTCGGCTCCGAAATATCTAATCTCACTAGCCGATTGGCTAGAGCCTGAACATCATAAGCAAATGGCCTCTCCCCAACTGGGATGAAAGCTAAGCTGCCCATGCTAACCACCTTCCGACTCAAGGCATCGGACACCACATTGGCCTTCCCCGGATGATACAAAATTGTGATATCATAGTCCTTAAGCAACTCCAACCACCTCCGCTGTCTCAAATTGAGGTCCTTCTGTCTGAATAAGTGCTGAAGGCTGCGATGATCCGTGAACACCTCATAGGAGACGCCATACAGGTAATGCCTCCAAATCTTCAAAGCATTAACTATGGTTGCTAGCTCCAAATCATGAACAGGGTAGTTCTTCTCGTGGGGCTTCAACTGACGAGAAGCATAAGCAATGACCCTACCCTCATGCATCAACACACAACCAATGCCAACTCCCGAGGCATCACAATATACAGTATAAGGATCTGAAGCTGTCGGCAGAATCAAGACTGGTGCTGTGGTCAGTGCTGTCTTGAGCTTCTGAAAGCTCTCCTCGCACTCCTCGGACCATAAGAAAGGAACATCCTTCTAAGTCAATCTAGTCAAGGGTGAAGCAATAGAAGAGAACCACTGAACGAATCGGCGATAATACCCTACCAATCCCAGAAAGCTACGGATCTTAGTAACTGAGGTCGGTCTGGGCCAACTCTGCACTGCCTCGACCTTCCTCGAATCTACCTGAATACCATCACTGGACACCACGTGCCCTAAGAATGCCACGGACTCAAGCCAGAACTCATATTTGGAGAACTTGGCATACAGCTTCTCTTCTCTCAACCTCTGCAACACAATACTCAAGTGCCGAGCATGCTCCTCCTGGCTACGAGAGTAGACTAGAATGTTGTCAATGAATACGATCACAAATGAATCCAAATAAGGCCTGAACACACTGTTCATCAGATGCATAAATGTTGCCGGGGCATTGGTCAGCCCAAAAGACATTACAAGGAACTCATAATGACCATATCTGGTCCGGAATGCAGTCTTCATAATGTCAGACTCTCTAATCTTCAGCTGATGGTAGCCTAAACGAAGATCAATCTTCGAGAACACCCTAGATCCCTGGAGCTGATCAAATAAATCATCAATACGAGGCAGAGGATACTTATTCTTCACTGTTACTTTGTTTAGCTGCCTGCAGTCAATACACATCCTCATGGATCCGTCCTTCTTCTTAACAAACAGGACCGGTGCACCCCACGGCGACACACTCGGCCGAATGAACCCCTTATCTAGGAGTTCCTGGAGCTCCTCCTTCAATTCCTTCAACTCAGCTGGTGCCATCCGATACGGAGGAATAGAAATAGGCTGAGTGCGTGGCACCAAATCGATACCAAAATCAATATCCTTGTCCGGCGGCATGCCCGACAGGTCTTAGGGAAACACATCAGGAAAGTCTCGCACAATGGGAACAAAATCAATACTGGGAGTCTGGGCCTCGACCTTCCGCACAAATGCTAAATAAGAGAGACATCCCTTCCCAACCATTCATTGGGCCTTGAGGAAAGATATCACCCTGCTAGGTACATACTCAGTCGTGCCTCGCCACTCGATCCTCTGAATGCCCGGCATAGCCAAAGTGACTGTCTTAGCATGACAGTCCAGAATAGCATGACATGGAGATAGCCAGTCCATGCCCAGTATAACATCAAAATCAATCATGCTGAGAAGCAACAGGTCTACTCGGGTCTCCAGACCTCCAATAGTGACCAAACAGGACCGGTATACATGGTCCACAACAATAGTATCCCCTACCGGGGTAGATACATGCGCTGGCAGCTCAAGACTCCCTCGGGTCGTGCCCAAATGAGGAACAAAATATGTAGACACATAAGAATAAGTAGAACCGGGATCAAACAATACTGAGGCATCTCTGTGGCAGACTGAAATAATACCTATAATGACAGCATCAGAAGCAACGGCCTCAGATCGGCCCTGAAAAGCATAGCATCTAGCCTGTCCGCCTGATCGGCCTCCCCCTCGAGAGCGACCCCTAGCTGTCTGACCCTCACCCCTAGCTGGCGGGGCGGGTGCTGAAGTAGAAGGACCGGATGACGAGGGCTGCCCCCTCTGCCGATAAGATCCGGAAACAAGACGGGGACACTCCCGACGGTGGTGTCCAAACTCTCCGCACTCGTAGCGACTCCCCGGTGCTGGGTACTGAGAACTGATAAGGACCTCTGGCGCCGGAGTGGCCAGCTGATGAACTAGGCCGAGATGAACCATGAGCGGATGGGGCCTGTGAAGAACTCTGAGCTGGCATGGCACCGAGAGATGGCTGGCTCTGGTGCGAACCCTGATAACCCTGTCTAGGAGACCGTCTGCGACGATCTGAGCGACCCGACTGCGAAGACCTGAAAGAGCGACATCGGCTCTGCTGACTCTGGCCTCTGGTCTGAGTGCCACTGGAACTAGCTGCTCCTCGAGGCCTCTTGGCCTCCCTCTCATCCCGCTCCCGGCGACGATCTGTCTCAATGTCGCGAGCAATATCCACAGCATCCTCAAATGTACGACTCAAAACCCTCTCCCGAGTCATCAGAATACGAATGGGATAAATGCGGCCGTCCACGAAGCGCCCAATCCTCTCTCTGTCGGAATGAACCAACCACGGTGCATATCTGGACAACTCTGTAAACCTGATCTCATACTCTGACACTGACATGTCCCCCTGACGGAGACCCTCAAACTGCCTACGCATCTCCTCTCTCTGAGATCGAGGCACCCATTTCTCCAAGAACATAGTGGAGAACTCCGGCCATGATAGTGGTGCTGCTCCGGCTGGCCTGGGGCGCTCATAAGCCTCCCACAAAACGAAGGCTGGCCCCTGGAACTGAAAGGTAGTAAAAGACACACCGTTGGACTCCAAGATCCCTGCCGTACAAAGCATCCAACGGAACTTGTCCAGAAAACCTTGGGCGTCCTCGCTCGGAGCACCGGTGAACACTAGAGGAGATAATCTGCTGAACCTTTCGAGATGACGCTGCTCGTCGTCAGTCATAGATGGGCCCCTGTCCCCCTGAACTTGAACTACTAGCTGTATTGGAACCACACACTGAACTGGAAGAGCCTCTGGTGTCTGTATGCCCTGCACTGCTGGCTTTGGAGTGCGTACTGCGGGATTCTGATGACCACCCCCGATCCCTGATGCAGCTGTTGCAGTAGTAACTAAAACCGCCTGTGATAGGCCAGTGTGGACTGCTAGTATCTGAGCCAGGGTCTCCTGTAGACCCGGTATGACAATGGGCACAGCTGGTGCCTGATCTGGTGCTGCTGGCACCTCTGCAACTGGGGGCTGTGGGTCAGCTGGCACTGCCTCGGCTGCCCTAACTCCGCCACGACCACGGCCACGTCCTCGGCCTCTAGCAGGTGGTAGTGGTGGTCGTCCTCCACGTCCGGATGATCGAGTTCTCGCCATCTGCGAGAGAATAGAATGTCAAAGTTTAGTTCAAGTCAAAAGTAATCGCACGACAAGAATTCCAAGAATTTGAAACTTTTCCTAAAAAGGTTTGCAGCATCCCGAGAATAAGTACAGGCGTCCCCGCACCGATCCACGAGAATCTACCAACCGGCTCATGACTCGCGAGACCTATTAACCTAGGCTTTGATACCAACTTGTCACGACCCAAACCCTAGTCGTGATGGCGCCCAACACAATGCTTAGGCAAGCCCGACCATATTATCCCTTAGACCAACCAGTTATTAATCAATTTAAACTTAAACAGTAAATGCTCATATCAGATGATAAACAAAATGTAAAACAAACAAAATACGGTCCCAACCATATCGTGGTGTCACGAGACGGAGCCTCTACAGAATAGCATCCTAATACAATCAAGTCTAGGCAAATAGGAAATCAACAAGATGATAAAGAAGGAGAAAACAAGCTCTGCGGACGCTGGCAGCTACCTCGTAATCTCCGCCAAAGTAGACAAGAATCAGCAGCTACAATGTCTCAACTGCTCTCGGGCACCTGTGGATCTGCACAGAAAGTGCAGGGGAGTGGGGTGAGTATATTTCAACTCAGTGAGTAACAATAATAAATAATAACTGAAGGTAAGAACTCCTGTGCTATCACTTAGCAGTTCTAAGGCAACCCTCACAAGTACGTCATCACTATAGTAGTACCCTAACCTCCAATCTACGTTTATCTCTACAATATTCCACACTGAACCAACCTTCACTCGTACCCCTACGGTGTACGGTCATCTCAACGTATAAAGACACATACTTATGTCTATAATGTATAAGTATTTGAGTAGATAGTAGGATATGATTAAGTATAATGCTGCGGCGTGCAGCCCGCTCCAATACATATACCGCTGCGGCGTGCAGCCCGCTCCATTTAACGTCGACGGCGCTCACTGGGGGTGTATACAGACTTCGGAGGGGCTCCCTAGGCCCAAGCACTATTATACTGCGGCGTGCAGCCCGATCCACACATGTATTACTGCGGCGTGCGGTCCGATCCAATATATATATGTATATATATTTATACTGCTGCGGCGCGCAACACGATCCCATAATATACACCAGTGCTCACTGAGAATGTGTAACGACCCGGCCTGTCGTTACGGGAATTACCACCCCATTACCTTGCATTTACATATATTATGCTTTTAAAACAGTATTAGAGTATATCGGGTGAGTTAGGAGTGATTTGGATTGAAAATGAAGCCCGATCTAATATAGGTATATATATATAATACCTCATAATGGGTCCTCGACCCTATCCCAGTCAATATGTGCTTGGCCTCTCAGGCCCAATATAATATATCATAGTGGGTCCTAGACCCTGTCTCAGTCATTATAGACTTGGCCTTTCAGGCCCACTCAGCTAGAACAGGGAATTCCACCCTAGATAATCTCTCTCATGTACATATCTAGTACGGGCTCATATTATGCTATACAGCTAGAGCTACGGCTGAGTGTATGTTTCCAACATGATATAAGGGTCACCTAGCTCTATAGGTTCCCTAATGCTCTACAGATCGGCACAAGGCCCCAAACATGGCTATTAGCCCAATTGTACAGTTATAATCTCAGTAACAGTCATACAACACAGTATTCTATTAGCCGGGAAGGACTAAGTCCGAACCCCCAATCACAATGTCACCACACTTGTCATAGAACGCGTGTCTCATCTCAATATAGCATTGTGAAGTGCTAGTACGGGGTTTCAAACCCTCGGTACATTGTTTACTACTACCACTCACCTCGAACCGGTAGAAGCTTCAATCCGCCTTGCGCTTGCCTCGCAAATCAATCTCCTCGGGTGCCAAATCTGCTCAAAATCATAGAGAATGCATCAATATACGCTAATTTAACGAAATTCATTTGAAATAACACAATTTATATCAAAACCCACAAGTTGTCAAAACCCGACTTCTGGTACACTTGTCGAAAAATTACAAAAATCACATAATCGGAATCCTCATCTCGATACGAGTCTAGGCATATAAAATTTACCAAAATCGGACTCCATTTGCCCACTCAAATCAGTGTTTTTCTTTAATTTAGGCCTAGGGCTCAAACCCACCTTTAATCTTCCATTTACAGAGGGATTTAACCAAGGATTTCATGTTAAAATGATGTAATTAAGCCACAAAACTTACCTTCAACAATAACCCGATGTTCTCCCAGCAATAACTCGCCCAAATCGCCCAATTCGCCTTCAAGAACCGAGCCCCAAATGTTTTGTAACTTATGAAATTTTAACCCATCTGTTATTTTTAACACTGGCGCGATTTCCGCTTCTGCGGACCAAAATCCGCCTCTGCGAGGCCGCCTCTGCGACCAAATGGTCGCTTCTGCGAAAACACTCCTAGCCGCCCAGCTCCGCTTCTGCGGCCCATGTCTCGCTCCCGCGAGACCGCTCCTGCGAATCCCCTTCCGCTCCTGCGAGCCTTACCGCTTCTGCGCATCAGAGTCCGCTCCTGCGGACTCGCTTAGGCGACCAGTCTTCTGCTTCTGCGGATCCTCCCATAACGAGCCCGGACCGCTTCTGCGGTCTTTCCTTCCGCACCTGCGGTGCCGCCCTTGCGGACCGGGATCCGTCTCGGTGAACCCCAGCACTTCTGCGCTCATTTTTCCGCTCCTGCGGGCTCGCTCCTGCGCCCCCATTTCCGCAGGAGCGAAAACAACATAACCAGAACTCTTCAAACCTGCAATTTCCATGTTTTTCTCCCGATTAACCATCCGAAAACACCCCGAGGCCCCCGGGACCTCATCCAAACACACCAACATATCTTTATACCTTATTCGAACTTGTTCCAATCATAAAAACACCATCCTAAACATCAAAATCACCAATTACCCACTGATTCAAGCCTAAATTCTTTAAAACATTCCGAATTACAAAATCAATCAAAAACCCGACTAAACAACGTCCGAATGACCTGAAATTTTGCAGGCACATCCAAAATCACCTAACGGAGCTACTGCAACTGTCGGAATTCCATTCCGACCCCCTGATCAAAATCTCATCTACCATTCGGATTTCGCCAAAATTCAACCTTAGCCAATTCAAGCCTATTTCTACACCGGACCTCCAAATTCAATTCCGATCGCTCTCCTAGCTCACAAATGACCTCCCGTAGCTGACCGAATCATCAAAATTTGATTCCGAGCTCTCTAACTAAATAGTCAACTCCGGGTTGACTTTCCTTATTCAAGTTTCTTTCAAAAAGGCTATATGCCTCATTTTCAATTCAATTCACTCCTAACTTCCCCGATAGACTTTAACACCGATATAAAAGCATGAATTATGTAATTACAATATAACAGGGTGGTAATTCCCGTGACGACGGGCCGGGTCGTCACACAAGTCATCGTGACTGGCCCAAAATGAACTCACAGAGATTATATCTCGCCCCTTTTTCGAGGAAATCACAAGCCATAAGGCAATTACATTACTGAGCGCTCGATGCGTACACAGACGTGTGGAAGGAATTTTAAAAATTATATCTCAAGTTGAATCAAGTACGCACGAAAAGAATTCCAAGAAATGTGAAGTGTTTCCTAAAGGTTCGCAGCCTCCCGAGGATAAGTACAGGTGTCCCCGTACTGATCCACAAGACTCTACTAACCGGCTCAAGACTCATGAGGCCTAGTAAACCTAGGGTCTGATACCAACTTGTCACGACCCAAATCCGGTCGTGATGGCACCCAGCACACTGCTAGGCCAGCCCGACCAATCAACAATAATCACGGAGACACAAGCTCACTTTATCCAATTTAAGCATAACAATTGTAAAATAACAGTGATGGATATATCGAAACAGGGGAACCAAGTCCCAACGCATACCAACTCCCATAGACCGAAGGGTCGAGAGTCATGAGCCTCTACAGAGTATACAAAGTTTAAATAGCGAATATAACTGTACACAAGTGTGGGATGGTCAGAACAAAAATATAGACAAACTGGAGAATCAGGTCCGGTGAACGCCGGCAGCTACCTCGACTATCCAAAACCACTCTTGAGCCGCAATAGAATCAGCCCTACTGTGATGTACCTGGATCTGCACACAAGGTGCGAGGAGTCGGGTGTGAGTACTTCCAACTCAGTAGTAATAAAAGTAAATAATGCTGAAGGAAAGAAAACCAACAACAACAACCCAGTATAATCCCACTTAGTGAGGTCTGGGGAGGGTAGTGTGTACGCAGACCTTACCCCTACCCTGGGGTAAAGAGGCTGTTTCCAAATAGACTCCCGGCATCCTTCCCTCCAAAAACTTCCCACCTTGCTCTTGGGAGACTCGAACTCACAACCTTTCGGTTGAAAGTAGGGGTTGCTTACCATCAGAGCAACCCCTCTTGTCTAAACAGCCTCTCTACCCTTTGGGTAGGGGTAAGGCTTGTCTACATATTACCCTCCCCAGACCCCACCTTGTGGGACTATACTGGGTAGTTGTTGTTGTTGTTGTTGTTGTTGAAAGAAAACCACGATAGGTACTATCTCATGCTACACAATACAGAACTATCTTTTTATTCCTTTCAAGCATATGTGAGTAGATTATTTAGAAATCTCAATTTTAGCTACTTTCTTTCATAATAATATACCAATACCTGGATACAATCTCAAACAATGCAAGTCCGCACTCAAATCAGCCCATCGGGCTCAGCACTCCTTATCAATTTACACCAGGAGATCTGGTCAATAAGGCAACTAATGCATGTGTGCCAGTAATGTATGAGTGCTAAATGTTATGCCACGTAGTACATGTAAATCAATGTATGTATGCCTTGCAATGCATATGACCGCTACGGCGTGTAGCCCGATCCAATTTGGGTACCCGTGCTCACTCTGGGGGTTCAGACTCCGGAGGGGCTCCTACAGCCCAAGCACAATATTAATATCACACCTGCTGCGGCGCACAGCCCGATCCGTATACCACTACAGCGTGCAGTCCGATCCATGCATGTGTATGCATATGCTCACATAAAATGTCATGCCCTAACATATGGCCCTCGGCCCCAATCAGTCTAACAAATAATCAAGAAGGCCCTACGACAACAATATCATATTAGCTCATAGCTAAAAATGTTATTAAGACCTTGTTCAAGTTTTTCATAACCTTATAAAAATGCTGAATAGCAAAAATACCATTTTAAAACTTAAATTTAGAATAAAATATGCACAGTGTTATCAAAACAGTGATACCAATCCCTGAAGGACTCATTTAATTGGCACGAAGCCCAAAATGATAATTAGACCAATTCATTTCAACAATTAGGTGTTATTATTAATTACGCGGGACGGACCAAGTCACAATCCCCAATGGTGCTCTACCCCACGCCCGTTATCCGGCGTGCAAGTCACCTCAACACATCACTAAGATGTGCAAGTCCGGGTTTACTAACCCTCAGGACATTATTTACAAGTATTACCCACCTCGAACCGACGAAAGCTCATGCCCGCGATGCCTTAGCTCCTCGAACCGGCATCCATGCATGTCAAAACTAGCACAAATCAGCACAAATATATCAAAATAGGATAATTGAACGATACCCAGTCAAAACAACTCAATTTACACCGAAATTCACAAAGTTGCCAAAACCCGACTTTCGGTACGCTTCTCGAAAAATTACAAAAGTTACATATTCGGAATCCTCATCTCGATACGAGTCTAGGCATATAAAATTTACCAAAATCGGACTCCATTTTCCCACTCAAATCAGTGTTTTTCATCAATTTAGGCCTAGGGCTCAAACCCACCTTTAATCTTCCATTTACAGAAATTTAACCAAGGATTTCATGTAAAAATGATGTAATTAAGCCACAAAACTTACCTCCGACGAATCCCCGATGAATTCCCAGCAATTCCCGTGAGTCTCTCTCTCTAGAACTCAAAAATGGCGATTTGGGGTATGAAACCCCCGACTGGTTCTGTTCTGTAATTAAACTCACTGCCTGGCCAATTCCTTCATCGCGTTCACGATGCCTCTCACGTGAACGCGATGCCTTAACCCTCTTCTTCATCGCGAACGCGACACTCTTTCATGCGTCCGCGAAGGTCAACTTCCCATCCTCCGGACTTTTCCTCTATGCGAACGCGTAGTCCCTCACGCGAACGCGTGGCTTCGCCTAATCCTTTTTCGCGATCGCGGCCTGACTTCATGCGAACGCGATGCATTCCAACTCTCTTATACGGGAATGTGTTACCATCCCTCGCGAACGCGATGGTCACTCGGCACCAGCCTACGCGAACGTGGCATAGCCCTTGCGAACGCGAAGACTTAGATTTCGCCGAGTGATCTGCAATTTACAGCAGACCAGTTTTTGCTTCCAAGTGCCGGATGTTGGTCCGGATTCACACCGAGGCCCCCGGGACCCCAACGAAAACCACCAACATACTCCAAAACACAATATGAACTTGCTCCAAGCATAAAAATACCATCCTAAACATCAAAATCACCAATTACACACGGATTCAAGCCTAAGTTTCTTCAAAATTTCCGAATTGCACATTCCATCAAAAACCTGACCAAACGGCGTCCGAATGACCTAAAATTTTGCAGGCACATCCAAAATCACCTAACGGAGCTACTGCAACTCTCAAAATTCCATTCTGACCCCCGGATCAAAATCTCACCTACCGTTCGTATTTCGCCAAAATTCATCCTTAGCCAATTCAAGCCTATTTCTACATCGGACCTCCAAATTCAATTCTGATTGCTCCTCTAAGTCACAAATCACCTCCCGGAGCTAACCGAATCATCAAAATCCGATTCTGAGCCCTCTAACCAAATAGTTAACTCCGGGTTGACTTTCCTTATTCAAGTTTGTTTCAAAAAGGCTATATGCCTCATTTTCAATCCAATTCACTCCTAACTCACCCGATAGGCTCTAACACTGATATAAAAGCATAAAAAATGTAATTGCAACCTAACGGGGTGGTAAATTCCCGTAACGACGGACCGAGTCGTTACAAATGGCCAAGGACAGCCTTCTCAGTAGTCACAATCTGCTATACTGCAAGAATAGTACCACTCTCCCGAGTACCACTCATACTCGTTTGACCTTCCTGCAAACATCGAGAAGCCTACCCGGAAGAAGGTACAGGGAGAAATAGCCCAAAGAATGGAAATATTAGAACAACAACTGAAAAACACACAAGAAATGGCAGGTCAAAAGAGTTTTGCTTTCAGAGATCTATGTATGTTCCCCGATGTCCACTTGCCGCCTGGTTTCAAGGTTCCCAAATTTGAAAAGTATGATGGACGTGGAAACCCCATAGCCCACCTGAAAAGGTATTGCAACCAATTGAGAGGTGTGGGAAGAAATGAAGAATTGCTTATGGCTTATTTTGGGGAAAGCCTCTCGGGAGTAGCATCTGAATGGTTTTGGAATCAAGACATGTCTTGTTGGTGCATCTGGGATGATTTGGCACAGGCTTTTATCAAACAGTTTGAATACAATATTGACGTCACCCCAAGCCGCATTTCCCTTTCTAAACTGAAAAAGAAACCAACTGAAAGTTTCAGGGAATATGCCATCAAATGGAGAGAGCAGGAAGCTAGAGCTAAGCCACCCATGGATGATCACAGGTTGGCCACTGTTTTCCTTCAGGCTCAAGAGCCGGATTACTTTCAAAACATGATATCTGCAGTTGGTCAAACCTTTGAAGAAATAATTAAAATGGGAGAAATGGTGGAAGATGGTCTTAAGACCGGCAAAATTATAAGTCAAGCAACTCTCAAAGATGCGGCTCAAGATGTCCAAAGTGAGTTTAGTGATGTGAATAGGAGGGATGAAGAAATCATGATGATATCAGGGTCGAGAAGAGGTCCTATGAGAACATCTCGAAGGTATATGCAACCTCATTAGGTTTTCCATGACCCTCTTAAGCATTACTACCCGCCTCAGAACCCTCCATACTCTATTGATCCAGTCCAATATGTTGCTCAACCCTCAAAACACCCAAGAAAGCGAGCCCGAACATTACAAAATCTTTACCAGCCTCCGCAAAAATTTCAAGTACCTTATAACCCACATCCAAGCCAGGGGTATGGAAGGGAGCAAAAGTTGAAAGATAATTTTACACCAATAGGAGAGTCCTATGCAAGCTTATTTGAGAAGTTAAAATGACATGGCATGATTGCATCTATTCCTCTAAATCGGGTGGATCGACATGCGAGAAGCTTTGACTCATCCAAAAGGTGTGAATACCACTCCAATGCTCTGGGGCACGATGTTGAAAGTTGTCGGTATTTGAAAAGAGAGATTGAAAGAATGATTCAGGAAGGAATGATTGCGGTCCAAGACAGTGGCATTGCACAGAATCATTTACCTGCATATGACGGAACACATTTTGTAGGGATAATGCCCGGTGACGTGGGTGAGGAGAATCTTCTTGGGAAATCATCAATTGAAGTTGAAGATATTGAAACAAAAAGCGATCTTGGTGACATTAATGCAGAATTCAGTGGCTAGGGTGCCATTCTTGTCAATTGGGAAGGTGCTCTACCTCTTGGAGTTTTGGTGGTTTATTTTGGTGTCATTTCTATCACCCGGGTTATTTCAGGGTTGTAATCCGGACATTGTCTTGAGAGTCAAAACCCTTCTATCTTTCTATATTTGCTTTGTTTAGTAATAAAAATAGCTTAGTGCCGTCTAGGTTTGTAATTCTAGTCTAGTCTGTTCATTTTGTTGTTCATCTTGTTGTTTCAACCCATCGGATTAATGCAACTCTCTGTTTCCCGTCATTTCTAGTCATCCAATTTCTAATCACTTTACAATTATTCTCATAACTGATTTTAGCAACATGACATGCACATAATTCTCGGCCTGATTTTAAGAGTCAATTTAGCAATGAAACAATGCTGAAGATGTAAGGATACTCGGAAGAAATAAAAACATATTGGAATACTGTGAAACCTGAATCAAGTGAATACTAGAGGGAAAGAATAACATAAAGAAATGCTTTGGAAATGCATCATGCTTCATCGGCTTAAAGCCAAAGGCAAAATTATCCCAAGGCTAAAGGAACCATTCGTGGTATCGAGATTGTTGCCCAATGGCACTGAGAATCGTCAAATACAGAAGGCAAATATGTGAATCAATCAAAGGTGTTTTACTATGTAGTTTGTACTTGGTAGGTTTTGAAGATTGGAATGACGAAGGCATTTCATTCGGCTATCCAAACACTTTATCCATTGTTATCCCTCTGAGCCTTATTATATTTTCTTTCATATCCCTCTTTCGGAATCAACAACAAAAATTTAGGATTGAGTGGGGAAATCAAATGGAGAAACAAAAGAAAGGAGAAAAGAAAAAAAATGGAAAATAAAAAGAAAAGAAAAATGAAAAAAAAAGAGAGAAAAAAAGGAAAAAAAGAAAAGAATGCAAAGAAAAGAAGAAATCAGGAGAAGTCAAATCGCAACAAGGAAGTGATCTTATGATCCGAACTACGTTTGACTTGATCCCGAAAGGGTACGTAGGCAGCCTCACTGAGGTTCAGTCACAATAAAGGAAAAATCCAAAAAAAATCCCCCAAGAAGGAAACTGGGGCAGAAGTTATGTTTGTTAAAGGAATAAGATTCCAAAAATTGTAATCATTAACCCACGTTTAAAATATTTTGAGCCTTTATATCCTTTTTTCTTAATCCCATCCAAAAGCCTGCATTACGGTCCAAAGTAAGACCTTCTGATCAATCTTCAAGAAATGCCGAGTCAAGCAAATAAAGGTAAATCACATCAGGGGCAACACTCCAGTCCGAACAAAGGATAATGAACAATTTGAGAGACGATGAGAATACCACGAGACTCCAAGATGAGAGAAGTCAAAATGAGAGAGTCTTATCGGTGAAAACCCTCACGGGCATCGTAAGGCGATGATGAGTTGAGAGAAAGAAAGATCAAATGAGAGAGGCTTGATGGTGAAAACCCTTTGGGCACTACAAGTCGACTAAGGACCAGATCAAAGAAAAGTTAAAGACCAGTTTCACGGCAAAATTTGCAACAAAGAGTTGAACATCAAATTTGCTATATAGAGAAGGCCAAAAGTGCATGTCAAGGTCGCTAGAGTCGGTATTCAAAATCCGATAGGTCATTCTTCTGTAGGTTTCTTATTAGGAATTATGTTTTCCTTTCTTTCTATTCTTCACACCTTGTTTTACCCTCCCTCTTATTGAGTCTGTCGGGTCATAACAAGTATAGAAATGATTTCAAAATTTGCTACCAAGCTTTCCAATTGCACAAAATGGGATTTGGCCAAACATGACAACTGTCGTAAGTCAGGAAAAGACAAGGCCAGTGCTTTAAGCGAAAAGAGCAACATGTGCAATGAAGCGGGTAACAATAAAAATGTTTGGGGTGCATCCAAGACGCAAAGGTCGGCAAAGTTCCAACTCGGAGGAGAATATAACAAATGGAAATATAGGAGTGTATTCTGACAAAAGAAAGAGTCTGTCAAGAAACACTCGAGGTTGTCAAATGAGGTCATTAAAGGAATCATAGACTTCAAGATAGGATTTGTGGGATCCGTCAAGAAAGGAACAACATACATATCGCAAGGAAGACGGTCTGAAAAAAGAAGAAATGACAATGGATAGTCGGTGAACAGGCCAAGCATTCAAGTGAAAAAGCAAGTTCAAGGCCACAACCAACCACCACATTTTAAACTAACAGATTTTTCTTTGCTTTGAAACAGGGGCAAAAGAATCATCAAACTGGGGCAGAATAAAGTTTTCTGTCATTTTCTTGAAATCGGATAGTCATCCGAAGAGCATGAAGGTGAATACAATTGTTTTTGAAGATGAACAACGCAAGTTGAAAGGTGAATGAAACAAGTGTCGGAGAATGATAAGATCTTAGTCTGTTGAAACTCTCTCCTAAGACAAAAGTCTTAGTCCGATGAAATTTTCACCTAAAAAAAATGGATAAAATCTTAGTCTGTTGAATCTTTCTCCCAAGATAAAAGTCTTAGTTCGATGAATTCTTCACCTAAGATGAAAGGAAAGAATCTTAGTCCGTTGAAACTTTCTCCTAAGATGAAATCTTAGTCTGAAGAATTTTTCACCTAAGATAAAGAGATAATGTAATTTGAAAAAAATAGGCAGGCAGAAGTCAATTTGAAAATGAAAGTATAAGTTGGAAATGAAGGCTTAATTTGAAAAGAAAAGTAAGGGAAAATCAGAAGTTGGAAAAGAAAGAAAGGCAAAAGCCGAAAAAGAAAAGAAAGATTGCTGAATTTGAAAGTTTAAGAAAGTTTGAATTGAAATGACCCAGTCTGATGAATCATCTCCTGGAGTCAAAATCTCAGTCCGATGGATAATCCTCCTGAGACAACACAGAAAAATAGACCCAGTCCGAAGAATTATCTCCTGGAGTCATAAACTCAGTCCGATGGATAATCCTCCTGAGATTACATAGAAATGGTCACAGTCCAATGATAATCAAAATCTTAGTCTGTTGAAACTTTCTCCTAAGATTAAATGTCTTAGTCTGATGAATTTTTCACCTAAGATAAACGTCAGTCACAAGGTAACACAAAAGTTGATAATTTCTGATTTTTTGGTAGTTTTGAGATTTTTGTTAGACTTTTTGATTCGGATTGTTAGATTTTCAGTCCATTTTGACTTTCATTAAGTGTTGTTTGACTTTTGTTTGAATTCTATTAGTTTCTGATCTTATTAGTAAAGTTTTAACAATTTTTAGATTCATCAGTATAGGTTTTCTGTTAAAATTATTGACTGCCTTAATTTTAGATTTTCCTTTTAAATTTTTTCAGTTTTCTGTTAATTGCTTTTTGGCCATGTTCTGATTCTATCTGTTTGGTCTCCAATTTTTAGATTTTTTGTTGGATTCTGTTAAATTTCTGATTTCTGATTGTTCTAGTTACTTAATTGGTAATTAGTTCAATTGTGATTAGTGAATTCTATATTGATAACACTTAGGATGTATTGTTTTTAGCTGTTAGTTAGTGGTTAAGCTTGATTAGTGAATTCGACTTTAGACTAGTTTAGATTCAAGTTAGGCCGATAGTTGAAATCACACGATTCGTAGCAACCTACGGTGTTTTATTTAATAGAATCAAAGTTGTTCCCCGAGTCATGTTAATCGAGTAATAGATCAAAAATGGCTATATTTGTAAAACTACCTAGGGTTAGTTATTTTTGAAATGTGAGTTTAGTTAATTGAATTAATTTGAATTTAAGGTAGTTGAAAGGGCTAATTGGTTAATTGAACAATAGTCACTTAATTGTGGCTATTTGATAAATACAATCTGAAAATGGGTTAAAATAGGGATAAAATACAGAATTTAGGAAAGTAATAAGCCTTAAGAAGTAGGGGTAAATTGGGAAAAGGAATTTGGTATAGTTGTAATAGGTTTAAAAGGAAAAGGGTGCAATTGAAAAGGAAATTGGTATAATTGTTATAAATATAGAGCTTTAAGGGCAATTTGGGCATAACAAAAGGTATTTTAGTGAATAATAAAAGGAAATGACGGCACAATAGGAATTCCAAGGAAATGGAACATGGTAGAGTTTTCTAGAAGGGGTTTTAGTGTAACTTTCAAATAAATAATTGCACTAACTTGTGCAACAAGCTAAGAATAGGAGGGTTTTTAGTAAAATAGTTTCCTCCTCTTTTGGGTCTATAAATAGGCATTTTCAGCATTAATTAAAGGGGGTTCCTTCTGATTTTAGAGTTCTCTTTAGAATTTTAGCCATAGAAAAACCAGAAAAATACCACAAAAAATAGTGTTAAATTCCAGATCTAAAATTGATAATTTCAGGTTCATTTTTCTGCTCTTTTAGCTTTAAATTATCTTAAAAAATCCAAAAAACATTATAAAACCAGTAGAAAAACACAAATATTGGCTGTTGTGAAGTTTGGTGCATTGATTCACTAATCTCTATTAGTTTTACATTCTTCCTGGACACATTTGTGTAAAAATTTTGTTTCATAGTCGATTTCATCACTGCCATTGGCTGCTGTTGCTGCTGTTGTGTTTATTGCTCAAGCTGACCTCAAATTTTTCTTTCTATTCCAGGTACCTGATTGTATTTTCAAGTGCTTTTTTGATGAATGAAGTTCTGCTTGGCTCTCTCTTTATTGCATTTAATTAAGTTACAATTATCTCACCGTATTTTCACTGCTAGTTGCATTTGTCGTGTTTATCTACAATGGCATTACCTTTTGTATAAGAGAACTGCTGACTAGACCGTATCTTTTGGGTTGGTTACAATATTTAGGTATTATTGATACTTGTATAATTTTCTGGCAATTAGAATTCATTTGTAATATTAAGGTTAATAGTTATATTTGGGATGGTTTTGAGTAATTAGTGTGTGAAATGGAATCTGAAAAATTATGTTGGTTTAATTTTGTGTTTTAGGTGTAAATTGTTAATTAGGGATTCAATTGTTTTTGTTAAGATAATTAATTCACAGTTAAAGTTCTGCAAAGAAGTAGTCCATGAATTAGTCCACGAAGAATTTGATATATAATAGGTTCAATCATTCCGAATAAAAGTGGATATACGTTGCTTCACGATTGAAATTCGAACAAAAAAGCTGATACACGTTGCTTCACGACTGAAATTTGAACAAAGGAGATAGACATTGTTCGTCAGATTCATTGTGAATTTGTCTGACTAATTTGCTTTTTCTGTTTATAAATTAGTATGACTTGTTTTATGTTTGGGCCAGTCTCAGGCCCAGAATTTGAAAAGATATTAATCTAGGACAAGCATATAAATTGGGTTCTTTAGATAATAGGTTAAAATGGTATTAGGCCCATCAATGTTTAATTGGTAGACTAAGGCAATTTTCTTAATAATATCAATTAGGACTTTCTTTCCTTTTTGATACAAAAACAAAATAATAGAAAATGTAGCTATTCTAGGTATGACCTTTAAAATAATGAGACGAGCCTCGCCAAGCAAAAATACACAATCGCGGGGCCCTTAAATAAATGGTAATAAAATTCTACATTCGGAAGGACCGTTTAGTAAATTTTACGGTCTTCCCAAAAGTTAATCAAGACGATAGACTCTTTAGGCACGGTTTTAATAAAATTACTTTTCCTAAATACGGGTGCGCATTTATGTGACCCAAATCTTACTCTCGGCGAAACTGAAATACATTAAAGTCACAGGCGTACCGGTTGCGGTGTGACCCGGAATGTGTTTTCGTGACGTAGCAATTCTTCTAAAATTCAAAAGCAGAACATTAAAAGCACCTAATTAAAATATATAAAGAAGTCAGATAGAAACAAAAATTGCAGTTGAGCGATCGTGCTAAAACCACGGAATCCGGGAGTGCCTAACACCTTCTCCCGGGTTAACAGAATTCTTTATCCAGGTTTCTAGTTTTGCAGACTATAATACAGAGTCATAAATTTCCTCAGTTCGAGATTAAAAACGGTTACTTGGGACACCGTTATTTTCCCAAGTGGCGACTCTGAAAAATTAAATAAATTGATCCCGTTCCGACTGTCCTTTAAGTGGAAAAACTCCTTCCATGATTATTATTATTATACCTCTTCCCGGGGTATAGTAGTAAATAGTGGCACATTTACGTTATGTGTGTGTAAAAAGGAGGTGTGACAAGTATTACTAGAGCAGGTTTACTATCAGTAGGACCAACCACTTCTCAGGCTGGAGGAGTCAATCAGACTCATGCTACGCGCACTCCAATGCTAGTAATTCTCCAGGCTCAAGTTCCTGTGATTCAGCCAGTTGAGGCAGTTTAGCCTGGCATAGTGACTCAGGCTAGTGATAGTGCAGCTATGTCTGCTGATGCTTTTTGGAGATTGGACAGGTTTACCAAGCTATTCGCTACCACATACAGTGGCACTCCTTCAGAGGATCCCCAGGACTTTCTATTTAGCTGCCACGAGGTTCTCCGTACTATGGGTATTATGGAGACTAATGGTGTTGATTTTGACACTTTTCGATTATCTGGATCCACCAAGACTTGGTGGAGGGATTATTGCTTTATCTAAACCAGCAGGGTCACCATCTTTGACTCGGGGCCAATTTGCAGAAATGTTCTTGGAAAAGTTCCTTCTAACAGCACAGAGGGAGGCTCTATGCTGGCAATTTGAGCGTCTTCATCAGGGTTCCATGTCTATCACACAGTACGAGACTAGGTTCATTGACCTAGTTCGTCATGTCATTGTCATACTTCCCATAGATAGAGAAAAGTTGAGAAGATTTATTGATGTCTTCATTCAGCCAATTCGTCTGCAAATGGATGTGGGAGCAGGGACTGAAATAACTTTTGAGGAGGCGGCCAATGCAGCCTGCTAGATGAGATGGATCTGTCAGAGGGAGTAGGTTATGGGCCGGATAATAGGCCTTGTAATTCAAGCAAATTCAATGGAGCCTCATCTGGAGGTAGAGATTCTCATGGTAGAGGCCATCCTCATTGGCCTTTTTCAGTCGACTCTTCAGGTTTCTCATGGTGTTTCCAGTGGCCGTGATTCTCAGCCACATTACTATGGTCATCAGCCTATCAGCGCACCACCACTCCGTTATTCTCTACATCTGAGGCCTTGTTACACGTGTGGCGACCTTAGGCACATTGCCAGGTATTGCCCTCGAGCTTCTGACAACTCTGAGCAGCAGGGTCCTCACCTCATGATCCAGGCAACAGGCGATCCACAGCCCGCCCAGCCAACTAGAGGTGGAGGTAGGGACTATAAAGGTGGAGTTAGGGGACGTAGGGGTGGAGCTCAGACCGGCAGAGGCAAATGACAGCCAGTGATTGATTGTCCTAGAGATATAGTTAAGGGAGGTGGGGCCCAATCCCGATGTTATGCACTTCCTGCCAGGCCAGAGGCTAAGTCCTCAGATATTGTTATTATAAGTATTATTTTGATTTGTGATAGGGAGGCATCAACATTATTTGGCCCTGGGTCTACATATTCGTACGTGCCTTCCTATTTTTCACCGTACTTGGTTTACCCTAGTGATCCATTGGGTGATCCTGTTCATGTGTCTACACTAGTAAGTGATTCTATTGTGGTTGATCGAGTTCATCGGTCATGTATTATGGTGATTGATGGTCTTGAGACCCGTGCTAATTTATTTCTCTTAAATGTGGTCGACTTCGATATTATATTAGGTTCGGTTTGGTTATCTCCATATCATGCTACCTTGGATTGCCATGCCAAGACTGTGACCTTAGCCTTATCGAATTTGCCTCTTATAGAGTGTAAAGGAATTTCTGGTCATACTAGCTGTAGTGTTATATCTTATATTAAGGCTCGGCGTATGGTTGAAAAAGGGTGTTTGGCTTATCTAGCCTATGTCTATGATTCCACTGCTGAGGTTCTCTCTATTTATTTTGTGCCCGTGATTCGCGAGTTTCCTGAAGTTTTTCCTTCAGACCTGCCGGGTATGCCACCTGATACAGATATTGATTTTTGCATTGACTTGGCTCCAGGCACTCAGCCCATTTCTATTCCCCCATATTGCATGGCTCCGCTAGAGTTAAAGGAATTGAAGGAGCAGTTGCAAGATTTACTTGAAAAGGGTTTCATTGGACCCAGTGTTTCGCCGTGGGTTGCGCCGGCATTATTTGTAAAGAAGAAAGATGGTTCGATGAGAGTTTGCATTGATTATCGGCAGTTGAACAAGGTGACTATCAAAAATAAATATCCAATCCTGCTATTTTATCAGCTTTAGGGTGCCAAGGTCTTTCGAAGATAGACTTGAGATCTGGCTATCATCAGCTGAGATTAGGGTATCTGATGTCCCTAAGACAACATGATGCACCCGGTACGGACATTATGAATTCCTGGTCATGTCTTTTGGGTTGACAAATGCCCCAACAGCTTTTATGGAATTGATGAATCGAGTGTTCCGACCTTATTTAGACTTATTTGTAATAGTCTTTATTGATGACATGTTAATATACTCCCGCGGTCAGGAGGAGCATGTGCAGCATCTCAGAGTGGCTTTGTAGACTCTGAAAAATAGCCAGCTATATGCAAAATTTTCAAAGTGTGAATTTTGGCTAAGTTCAGTTGCATTTATGGGTCATATTGTGATGGCAGCAGGTATTCAAGTTGATCCAAAGAAGATAGAAGCAGTCAAGAACTAGCCTCGACTAACATCGGCCACAGAGATTCGGAGTTTCTTAGGATTAGCGGGTTATTATCGGCGATTAGTGAAGGGTTTTTCATCTATTGCAACCCCAATGACCAGATTGACATAGAAAGGTGTTCAGTTCGAATGGTTAGATGAATATGAGATGAGCTTTGAGAAGCTCAAGATAGCCTTGACCACAACACCGGTATTGGTTTTACCCACAGGTACGGGAACTTATATTGTTTATTGTGATGCTTCCTGTATTGGGCTTGGTGCAGTTTTGATGGAGGATGGCAAGGTTATTGCTTATGCTTCAAGGCAATTGAAGATTCATGAAAAGAACTATCTAGTTTATGATATGGAATTGGCGGTAATTGTTCATTCATTGAAGATATGGAGACATTATTTGTATAGAGTGTAATATGAAGTATACACCGATCATAAGAGTCTTCCATATCTATTTAAATAGAAGGAGTTGAATTTGAGGCAGAGAAGGTGGCTAGAATTACTGAAAGTTTATGATGTCACCATTATATATCATCTGGGAAAGGAAAATATGATGGCCGACGCTATGAGTAGGAAGTCAGCCAGTATGGACAGTCTTGCTTATATTCCAGTCAATTAGAGGCCACTTTCTTTGGATGTTCAGTCCTTAGACAACCGATTTGTGAGGTTTGATATTTCTGAGCCTAGTTGAGTGCTAGCTTGCATGATCGCTCACTCTTGATTATTGGAGCGTATCCGTGATCGGCAATTTGATGAGCCTCATTTATATGTCCTTAAAGACACGGTTCAACGAGGAGGTGCCAATCAGGTCACATTAGATGCTGATGGAGTTTTTAGATTGCGAGGGCAAATTTGTGTTCCGAATGTTGATGGACTTCGAGAATTGATTCTAGAGGAAGCTCACAGTTAGCGGTATTGACTTCATCCAGGCGCATCAAGATTTATCAGGATCTGTGGCAACATTATTGGTGGTGTAGAATGAAAAAGGATATTGTGGCATATATGTCACGGTGTTTGAATTGTCAATAGGTTAATTATGAGTATCAGAGACCTGATGGTTTATTTTAGAGAATTGAGCTTCCTGAATGGAACTGGGAGTGGATCATTATGGACTTTGTTTTTGGCCTTCTGATGACTCGGATGAAGTTTGATGTTGTTTGGGTTATTGTTGATCGGCTGACCAAGTCAGCTCATTTTAATCCCATTGCCACTACCTATTCGTTCGAGAGATTAGCTGGGATTTATATCAGTGAGATTGTTCGCCTTCATGGTTTGCCTATCTCTATCATTTCAGATCGAGGTACGCAGTTTACCTTGCATTTCTGGAGGGCGGTTCAGCGAGATTTGGGCACCCAAGTCCAGCTAAGTACTGCCTTTCATCCCCAGATGGACGGTCAGTTCGAAAGAACAATTCAGATATTGGAGGATATGCTTCTAGCGTGTGTTATTGATTTTGGAGGTTCGTGGGATCAATTCCTGCCTTTGGCAGAGTTTGTTAATAATAATAGCTATCAATCGAGCATTCAGATGGCTCCTTATGAAGCCTTGTATGGTATGTAGTGTCTTTCTCCGGTTGGATGGTTTGAATCGTGAGAAGCTCGGTTATTGGGTACGGATCTAGTTCAGGAGGCCTTAGATAAGGTCAAGATCACTCAAGAAAGACTTCGCACAGCTCAGTCCAGGCAGAAGAGCTATGCAGATCGCAAGGTTAGTTTGAGATATAACATTCATGGTTGGGGATTGAGTTTGCTCCAAGTGTCGCATTTAAAGGGCGTGATGAGATTTGGAAAGAAAGGCAACCTTAGCCCTAGGTTTATAGGCCCATTCGAGATTCTTGATCGTGTGGGAGAGGTGGCGTATAAGCTTGCCTTGCCACCTAGCTTGTCAGCTGTGCATCTATTGTTTTATGTATCCAAGCTACGAAAATATCACGACGATCCATCGCACGTGTTAGGTTTCATCACTGTCCAATTGGACAAGGATCTATCTTATGAGGAGGAGCCGGTAGCTAGTCTAGACCGGAAGGTTCCATAGTTGAGGTCGAAGAGTTTTCCTTCTGTGTGAGTTCAGTGGAGAGGTCAGCCTCCTTAGGCATTGACCAGGGAGTCCAAGTTTGACATGCGAAGCTGATATCCTCATCCATTCTCTAACTCAGGTACTTCTTTCTTTTATCCATTCGAGGACAAACAGTTGTTTTAGAGGCAGAGAATGTGACGATCCAAAGGGCCATCACTTGTTTTCTCAATCATTTCGAACTTCTGAGGCCTTGAAAACCTCATTTATAGTTTCCTCAATATACGTGCGCAGTCCAGGCGCGAAGCCGGAAATTTTTTATGCTGAAATATATGAATTATGTGAAAAATTTGAAGAATTTTGATATTAATATTGATATGGTTGACCTTGGTCAATATTTTTGGTAAACGGACGTGGACCCGTGATTTGACGGTCTCAGAAAATTCGTAGAAAAATTTGGAACACGGCGTATGCTCGGAATTAAAATCCGAGGTCTAGAACCCCGGTAAAAGAATTTTTCCATTAAATTGTTTTCTGAAAATGTTTAAGGAAAATAAAACTGAAATTAGATTAAAAGGTAATGGTAGCGGGCTCGTATTTTGTTTCTGATGCCCGGTAAAAGTCATAAATATTGGTTAAGTGCTTCCTGTAAAGTTTGATTGAAAATGAACGTCGTTTGATGTGTTTCGGGCTTAAATTGGAAATTTGAAAGTTTATGGAAATCCGAATGATTCTTGAGTTTTAAGGCTCAATTCGTTGATTTTGATGTTATTTTGGCGATTTGATCGCGTGAGCAAGTTCGTATGATGTTTTTGAGTGAGTGTACATATTTGGCTTGGAGCCCCAAGGTCTTGGGTGAATTTTGGATAGGCCACGAGATCAATTTTTTCATGTTAGGAAGTTTTTGTCATGCCTGACCTGCAGGCTTCGCAAATGCGAAGAATATATCGCAAATGTGATGCCTTCCCAATTCCCCCATGCTTCGCAAATGCGAAGAAAAGCTCGCAAATGTGAACTCCTCCCCTTTCGCCCAGGGTCCGCAAATGCGAAGAAAAACATTTTCCCCAGGCAGCCCATCTTCGCAAATGCGATGTCACGACCCTAGTTCACCAATCGTGAACCTGTCATGACGGCACCCAGTCCCCGCGACTAGGTAAGCCTAACACATTGCAGAATATACAAATTTGTGAACATTAAACAAGAAATAGCGGAAAAACGATATAAATAGGAATGTAATCCGTGCCGCTTGGCACATACACTCGTCAAACACACTGTATAAAAATACCACCAAGACCCGAAATCCCACGGGCAACACAGACTAAGAAAGAGGAATACAACTGTGGCTCTATATGTCAAGAGTATCTAAAACAACGAAATGAGGGAAATAACTGTTATCATTAATGAGAATAGAAGGAGGGCCTCCGGATCCGCGGACGTAGAAGATCATACCTGGAGGTCTCCAATGTGCTGCTGAATCACCTAGTATGAGCCTGTCCTGATGTACCTGGATCTGCACAACAAAAGTGTGCAGAAGAGTAGCATGAGTACACCATGGCGGTACTTAGTAAGTGGCAAGCCTAACCTCAATGGAATAGTGACGAGGAAGGTCAGGGCCCTACTGAGAGAACAATAACATAATGATAATAACAATAATAAGCAGTTAAATAATAATGAATCTGAAATAAGAACAATAAAGCGATTGCTGCAACCGTCTACAATTAAGCTAACAACACGTAACTAACTCAACAAAACTCAATCAGCAAGTCCAAGACCTGTGGGAATTGAACCCACAGTCGCATTCTATAATCAACAATCCAGGAGCTACGGGAATTTAACCCGCAGTCCCAATAACAGTATCTCTGGGTCTCCGGGAATCAAACCTGCAGCCCATGTCTCAATACCTCAGGATGTGTCTCAATGATCTCAGGATCTCCGGGAATCGAACCCGCAGTCCATATCTCAATAATATATCAATAAATTCCGGGTCTCCGGGAATCGAACTCCCAGCCCTTGGATCTCCGGGAATCGAACCCGCAGTCCACCAACACAACGAATAAAGAAACGCATAGAGAAAATATAATATGCTTAATTACAACTTCACCAAAAGATAGTATCAACAATTTTCAAGAAGTTCAAATAAGACAATTAGGCAATTAGACAGATAAATCCTATCTAATCATGCTTCCCTAACGAATATCAGGTAAGTGTCACAATTTAATCAACTAAGAGCAGGAATATCACAAATTGGACAATTCAAGTAAAGTGAGTTCCAACAACCAGCGCATGTACACGCTTGTCACCTCGCGTACAAGGCATTTAATCTATCACATAATATCCTAGGGGTGAGGGTTCCCCCACACGAGGTTAGACAAGCCACTTACCACGACTCCGGTATAAAAGCACTAAGAGACAACTCTCTTGCCGTGAATGTCGGCTTCCACAGGTGTAGTATCTGATAGAAATCAACAGAATCACATCAAAATAGGACAATTGGGCATTACCCAATCAAAACAATTCAAAATACACCAAAACCACAAGTTGCCAAAACCTAACTTTCGGTGCGCTTCTTGAAAAATAACGAAAGTTACATATTCGGAACCCTCGTCTCAATACGAGTCTAAGCATATAAATCTTACTAAATTTGGACTCCATTTTCCCATTCAAACCTTTGATTTTCTAAAATTCAAGCCTAGGGTGAAAACCCCCTTTAAATACCCCAAATTCCTCCATTTTTATGAGAAAATTGCATAATATTATCAACAATAATCATAATTTGAGTCCATAGTTGATTACCTGAAGAAAACCCTCGAATTTACCTTCAAAATCGCCCAAATCGCCCCCTAAGCCGAGCCCTCAATGTTTGAAATGTTTCTGAAATTTTAACCCTTGCTGCTCATTAAACCCAGGCCGATTTCCGCTTCTGCGGTCTCCAGGTCGCTTCCACGACTCCTCTTCTGCGGGCATATGGTCGCTTTTGCGGCCATTGGACATTTACTCGAAAGCCGCTTCTGCGGAAGCCAATCGCTTCTGCGACTTCGCTTATGCGGACAAAAGTCCGCTCCTGCGGAAGACCCCCAAACAGCCCACTCCCGCTCCTGCGGAAGGCTTTCCGCTCCTGCGTGACCGCCTCTGCAGTCTGAAGTCCGCTCCTGCGAACTAGGTTGGCCTCCCACGATCTCGCTGCAGCGGAGCCCATGTTGATTCTGTGGACTCGCCTCTGCGGTCCCAGCTTCGCAGAAGCAAAAGCTACAGAAGGCAGGCACCAGCCTGCTGCAACTTCCAAATTTCTTACCATTTAATCACCCGAATTCATCCCGAGGCCCCCGGAACCTCATCCAAACACACCAACACATACTAATACCTTATTCGAACTTGTTCCAATTCACAAAACACACCTAACAACATCAAAACCCATAATTCACATCGAATTCAAGCCTAAATTCCTTAAAACTTTCCGAATTACACATTCAATCTAAAACCCGACCAAACGACGTCCGAATCACCTGAAAATTTTCAGACATATCCAAAATCACATAACAAAGCTATAGAAATTGTCAAAATTCTATTCCGACCCCCAGATCAAAATCTCACCTATCATTCGGATTCGCCAAAATTTCAAACTTCGGCATTTCAAGCCTAATTGAGCTACGGACCTCCAAAATACATTCCGAACGTGCTCCCAACCCCGAAATCACCTAACGGAGCTAATGGAACCATCAGATTTCTGTTCCGAGGTCGTCTTAACACTGTTCCAACTACGGGCCCTTTTCTAACTATAAATCTCCCATTTAAGGACTAAATGTCTCAAAACACTCCAAATTCCAGAACTGACCCTCCCGGCAAACCACAATAGCAGAAATGAACTTAGGGGAACAGTTAAATTGGGGATCGGGGCGTAAATTTCAGAAATGACCGGCCGGGTCGTTACATCTTCCCACACTTAAAAGATTAGTTCATCCTCGAACGAGCATAGAAACATACCTGTAGTGGTGAAGAGATGAGGGTACTGACTGCGCATATCCTACTCGGTCTCCCAAGTCGCCTCCTCGGCCGGCTGACCCCCAACTAGACCTTCACTGAAGTTATGTCCTTTGACCTTAGTTTTCTGGTATGCTTGTCCAAAATGGCAACTGGCTCCTCAACATAGGATAGGTCCCTGTCCAGTTGGACTGAACTAAAATCCAACACGTGCGACGGGTTACCATGCCATCTCTGGAGCATAGAGACATGAAATACGGGATGGACCTCGGCTAGGTTGGGGGTAAGGTTAGCTCATAAGCAACCTCCCCAACACGCCTCAAAATCTAAAAAGGAGCCAATAAATCTCCGACTCAGCTGAGCACATTAGCCTGATATAATCTGAAGATATTCCCTTTTGTTCAAACAAATAAGTCTTAGAGCCTAATTCTAACATCCGGAATTCTATGTCAGGCCTGTTTTCATCAAGAGATCACTCAATTATTCTTCACACGCCATCCTCAAACATGAATGCATAACTTTGCTGGATTCTTACCTTGCAACACAAAATCCACATGACCACGATAATATTTTATGACCAAATTAGCCAAAATGTAAATGAATTAGATGCTCCCATTGCACCTCATGATCTACATAGGCCTTGTTCTAACTTTTACAATACTGACACGGCGAAGGATATGTGCCGATATTCATGACAAATTACTAAATCACCAATTCACTGGGTCTATACTCCTAACAAGATCCATTACCTTGTCCTAACCCAGAGAATGATTTTTTTCTCTAGAATATACTTCATATAATCAGTTTGCACTGACCCCAAATCCAATAACTTCATCTCACCCAGTACTAACTGCTAAGGTGATAAGCCACCTCAGACATAATCAAAAGACCCGCAAGATGACACAATGTGCTAGTAGGCTACTAATTCGTACGCGATACAAAAGGAAGGCGAACACTAGAGAGAACTATTCAACTCTCAAACTAACATGGACTTCCTCAGAAAAATAGGAAGCATAACACATAAAAGCAAATATGGACACTAAAATAAACATCACATTGTTACGGCGTGCAACCCGATCCCAACAATATACCCATGGCAGCGTGCCACCTGATCCAAACAGTATACCCATGGCGGCGTGCCACCCGATCCAAACAATATAACCATGGCGGCGTGCCACCCGATCCAAACAATATAACCATGGGGGCGTGCCATCCGATCCAAATATAAAACTCACACAAGGAGCCATACGTCGAGCTGAATAGCTCATCACATCAAAATACTGAATATCGATCATAAGCACACTAAGGTGCATGATATCATTCGCAAGGAAAGATATAGCGCTATAGGCTACAAACTCAAGCACAACTGAGGTGCGATACATAATCTAAGTCTCAAGAGCCATCATGCTCATATAGCATCACCGCTGAGCGGAACCTCAACACATAAGGAATTTACCAAGCCGTCTCACAACTCATACGGTGCAATATATCTTTACATGATTTAACTAACCACGAAATAAGACCGCGACTATCCCTCCATAAGGAGCACATTGTTTAGATTAACACAACTGGCCTGACGTAAGGCTCACTTCCACATTTAAATCTGTCCACCGACCTTAGGTCATATCCTGACCGTGCCAAGCTAAGCCAATAATATTTCACATGTCTATAACCCAATAAGCAGAGTGCCCTCCAGGCATAAATTCTCGAATGGATGATATCACCAGAATCCTCCTACTTGGTTTAAATTTCTAACCAATCAAGTGACTACATGTCACACCTATACAATCTTCTTGTGGGACAAGCTCCCACCATCTTTCGAATAATTAGCGGGCCTACACATTTAACCCACCGGCTGCACTAACACAGAAAAGCGATAAGAGTCCCTAACCGGGATGCAAAGCCTTTCTCACAGAACACCGATCTCAAGTGATACTAACGTTAATACCCATCTTGCTCAAAACATTGAAACTCCTTTCCTTCTCATCCGAGCTCTTTATATCACAATTCATTGACCAAACTGCGACCTTGGTCCTTACTTCAAATTCAATACCACTCACTGCACCTCACGTGCCGATATATGATAGACACGATTTCCATCACAACTCTAGAACTGACGATAGGCTAATACTTCATCACATAAGACTTTTCATTTAACTCACTTCAGGAGAATTATAGCAACATACAGGCAATTCTCATAACCATCGAATATGCCAATCTCTAAGTAGTGGTCCAAGCCACCATAACCCTTCCCGAGATCTGCCTACTCGTAACAGGCCCCTAACAGAAGAATACTTCAGAAGAACATCAATCCCTGCGACCGACAAGCCTCAAATGTGCCGCCACAAATCACATGCATAGCTCGATCACGTTACATGAACCGATCATTGACACCAATATTCCAACTCAACTATGGCTAATCAATCTACTTTCTTCCAGTTTATCCTTGATTGCCTTAGAAATATTAATATCTCCATTTAATACCTAACTTATTCCAACCGCACTCACCCCGAGTGACCTTAAATCATGAGGCCATGCTATCTCAAGAACGACGACCATTTCATGTCTCTCAAATACTACACCACAAGTCAAAACATCATAGAACATTTTGAGCCTTTCTTCATAAGTTGCTTCAAAAGCATAACTCTCAACTGTACTTATACACTCAGAATTATCAGGCACCACACTTTACCTCTTAAATTCACTAGGACCGCTATTGAGAGCTATCCGGCTCTAACTTGTCCTGGTAAGCAACCAACTCTACTGAATTTTATAACATATGAATACCCTCTCGATAAAGCACCCAGCGGGATCACTTCCCACGAAGCCTGCACCTATACGGGGCATAAATCATGAATCTTCCCTCAAGTTTGAACATGAGCTAGTAAGGCTGACCATAACATGCATTCAACAATTCATATACTCAATTACCACTCATAGTCATATTCTGTAGCCGCAATAGCCCATTAATGCTAATACCCAGAATTTACGCAGGTAATTAACCATGCGACCAAATCGTAAGCGGTGGGACTCTCCCACTTAGCTCAAGGCCACTATTACACAACTCTCGAACACATTAGAACCATTCTCTCAAGACATTTTTTCTTATTCAACTACAATTCACTTGATCCAACGAATATAACCACTTGTGCTCTATTAGCACTTTGACACCATAGGGTAGGACCTCATCCCAATACAACAAGACATCTTCTCGCTCCATGCATCAAGCATTCCTTACCGTGACAACTTAAGACATACTATGATTCTCACATATACGAAGCACCATGTAGCCTTCGCCGAAATCTTCACTGCTGATAATGAAAGGTAGAATTTACTAGGGACACAGAACATCAAGAGTCCCAACATCATACCACACGAGCCTCAACTCTTGCCTATCCACAAGTTTCAAAGAACTTTTTTAATAGAACCTAAATACATCGCAGGCCAAATCTGATATGACACATGAACCATAATTTGATCGTTGATAGTGAAATCCTTTCACTTGGCACGAAGCCATAAGATACATCTTGCTAATCCGTGATACTAGCCTTTAACATTCGTACGTCTTCATCATAAGACAGCCCAAGGCATTCATTTGGTACATGTCCTACTTAAGATAGTTAAACTCATTCCCCCCCCCCCCCGTATCTCTGCTGGATGAATCCTTCGCTAAATAGATATCTCATATGAACCATATAGTCTTTATTACCACCAACTATCTTTAGATCTACCTCCACCTTGTGATTCTACCATTACTGTGACGATTAGGCAGTTAAGTAAACCTTCTCAGGATCGTACTTATCAACCGAATGTTAGAATCTAGTGAACCCCCATGTGCACAATTGAAGATCTCTCAATTCTCTTGCATTATCGATATGGATGACACACGGTAACAATAGTTGAGTAAATTCTTGATTCCCTCTAAATCCCTCTACAGCGTCACGAACCGTTGGCGCATACTTGATACCGAGTGCGCAATTTCAATACACGAGTGGATGCCAAAGAACATATGACATAGGCTCCAACTAAATAAATAGCGCACGATAAGGAATTCAAAGAATTGAAGAGTTTCCTAAACAGTTACATAGCCTCTCGTAGATAAATACAGACGTCTCCGTATCGATCAGCGAGACTCTAAATAACCGGTCTGTGTATCGTATCTCCTATGAACCTAGAGCTCTGATACCAACTTGTCATGACCCTAGTTCACCAATCGTGAACCTGTCATGATGGCACCCAGTCCCCACGACTAGGTAAGCCTAACCCATTGCGGAATATACAAGTTTGTGAACATTAAACAAGAAATAGCAGAAAAACGATATAAATAGGAATGTAATCCGTGCCGCTTGGCACATACACTCGTCAAACACACTGTATAAAAATACCACCAAGACCCGGAATCCCACGGGCAACACAGACTAAGAAAGAGGAATACAATTGTGGCTCTATATGTCAAGAGTATCTAAAACAATGAAATGAGGGAAATAACTGCTATCACTAATGAGAATAGAAGGAGGGCCTCTAGATCCGCGGACGTAGCAGATCATACCTCGAGGTCTCCAAATGTGCTGCTGAATCACCTAGTATGAGCCTGTCCTGATGTACCTGGATCTGCACAACAAAAGTGTGCAGAAGAGTAGCATGAGTACACCACGGCAGTACTCAGTAAGTGCCAAGCCTAACCTCGATGGAGTAGTGACAAGGAATGTCAGGGCCCTACTGAGAGAATAATAACGTAATGATAATAACAATAATAAGCAGTTAAATAATAATGAATCTGAAATAACACAATAAAGTGATTGCTGCAACCGTCTACAACTAAGCTAACAACAAGTAACTAACTCAACAAAACTCAATCAGCAAGTCCAGGACCTGTGGGAATTGAACCCACAATTCCATTTTATAATCAACAATCCAGGACCTACGGGAATTTAACCCGCAATCCCAATAACAGTATCTCTGGGTCTCCGAGAATCGAACCCACAGCCCATGTCTCAATACCTCAGGATGTGTCTCAATAATCTCAGGATCTCTGGGAATCGAACCCGCAGTCCATATCACAATAATATATCAATAAACTCCGAGTCTCCGGGAATCGAACCCGCAGCCCTTGGATCTCAGGGAATTGAACACGCAGTCCACAAACAATACCACTCCAGGTCTCTGGGAATCGAACCCACAGCCCTGGGATCTCCGGGAATCGAACCCGCAGTCCACCAACATAACGAATAAAGAAACGCACAGAGAAAATTTAATATGCTTAATTAAAACTTCACTAAAAGCTAGTATCAACAATTTTCAAGAAGTTCGAATAAGTCAATTAGGCAATTAGACAGATAAATCCTATCTAATCATGCTTCCCTAACGAATATCAGGTAACTGTCACAATTTAATCAACTAAGAGCAGGAATATCACAAATTAGACAATTCAAGTAAAGTGAGTTCCAATAACTAGCACATGTACACGCCCGTCACCTTGCGTACAAGGCATTTAAACTATCACATAATATCCTAGGGGTGAGGGTTCCCCCACACGAGGTTAGACAAGCCACTTACCTAGAACAAAACCACAAAGAGACAACTCTCTTGCCGCGAATGTCGGCCTCCACAGGTTTAGTATCTAATAGAAATCAACAGAATCACATCAAAATAGGCCAATTGGGCATTACCCAATCAAAACATTCAAAATACACCAAAACCACAAGTTGCCAAAACCCGACTTTTGGTACGCTTCTCTAAAAATCACGAAAGTTACATATTCGGAACCCTCGTCTCAAGACGAGTCTAAGCATATAAAGTTTACTAAATTCGGACTCCATTTGCCCATTCAAACCTTTGATTTTATAAAATTCAAGCCTATGGTGAAAACCCCCATTAAATACCTCAAATTCCTCCATTTTTATGAGAAAATTGCATAATATTATCAACAATAATCATAATTTGAGTCTATAGTTGATTACCTGAAGAAACCCCTCGAATTTCCCTTCAAAATCGCCCAATTTGCCCCTTAAGCCGAGCCCTCAATGTTTGAAAGGTTTCTGAAATTTTAACCCTTGTTGCTCATTAAACCCAGGCCAATTTCCGCTTCTGCGGTCTCCAGGTCGCTTCCGCGACTCCGCTTCTGTGGCCCTTGGCCATTTACTCGAAAGCAGCTTCTGCGGAAGCCAGTCGCTTCTGCGACTTCGCTTATGCGGACAAAAGTCCGCTCCTGCGTAAGACCCCCAAACAGCCCAATCCGGCTCTTGCGGAAGGCTTTCCGCTCCTGCGTGACTGCCTCCACGGTCTGAAGTCCGCTCCTGCGAACTAGGCTGGCCTCCCACGAACTCGCTCCTATGGAGCTAATGTCGCTTCTGCGGACTCGCCTCTGCGGTCCGAGCTTCGCAGAAGTGAAAGCTACAGAAGGCAGGCACCAGCCTGCTGTAACTTCCAAATTTCTTGCCGTTTAATCACCCGAATTCATCCCGAGGCCCCCGGGACCTCATCCAAACACACCAACACATCCTAATACCTTATTTTAACTTGTTCCAATCCTCAAAACACGTCTAACAACATCAAAACCCATAATTCACATCGAATTCAATCCTAAGTTCCTTAAAACTTTCTGAATTACACATTCGATCTAAAACCCGACCAAACGACGTCCGAATGACCTAAAAATTTGCAGACATATCCAAAATCACATAACGAAGCTACAGAAATTGTAAGAATTCCATTCCGACCCCGTGATCAAAATCTCACTGTCACGGCCCCAATCCCGGTTGTGATGGCGCCCAACACAACTACTAGGCAAGCCCGACCATTTACCCTCTCATCCCGAGCATGAAGCTCAAATCAATTACCTAGATATTATTATCAATAATAAAGCTAAACTAAATAACCACCCAAAGATCTAGGGTCACGAGTCTAGAGCCTCTAAACAAGATCGGATAACAATATCTAAACCAAATACAAAAGTCTGAATAATTTATACACAAAGGAAAAATGGAATAAGAAGAGAAGCCAGGTCCTGCGAACGCCAGCAGCTACCTCAGTAACTCAGATAAATACTGATAAAAGCTGGAGTGCTCGTTTATCCCTCCTGTGTACCTAAATATGCACACAAAGGTGCAGGGAGTAGGGGTGAGTACTAAGTACTCAGTGAGTAATAAATATATACAAGTAGCTGAAAGTAGGAAATCCACAGAATACCACAATATGAAGCTAAACTACAGTCCGAATCTCCTACAAACTAGCATCAACTGTACAAAACAACTACCATAGAATAATTCAACAGATAAAGATGCAATGCAATACACAAAACCATTACGGCGTGTAGCCCGATCCATTTAACGTCGACAGCGCTCACTGGGGGTGTGTACAGACTCCGGAGGGGCTCCTACAGCCCAAGCGCAAAAACTACTGCGGCGTGCAGCCCGATCCTCATATCATAATAACTGCTGCAGCGTGCAGCCCGATCCATCCTCGGTCCACAATAATCTGATAAGTCACAAAACCGTTCATTTTTCTTAATTCCAGTTTCCAGGTCATAATTTATGAAAAATACTTTAACTTTTATTTAATTTGCAAAAGCCGGTGTCTTAGCATTTCAATACTGTGATTTTAATTTCCAGGACTGAGATCAGTGATTAAGCAAGTATAGCTATCACATAAATACTATCCCCTAAGAATACTACAGGTTGGCACAAGGCCCCAAACAAGGCTTACAGCCCACAAATATGTCAAACACAGTGTATTTCCATCACTAATAGCATATTATCCATAGCCGGGATGGACCAAGTCTCAATCCCCAGTCACAATCAGTCCCGCACCTGCCACGGGGTGCGAGCCACGCCCTACTAGCGTCACAATGTGCTAAGTCGGGGTTTCGAACCCTCAGGCTACCATATACACAAACTACTAACCTCTAGTCGGTCGTAGACTCGTCCGCAATGCCCTTTCCTTTAGAATTCGCTGCCTCACGTGCAGAATCTATTCAAACCACAATAATTATGTCATTTACGGGTCAAAGAAACACAACCCATTTCAATTTACTTGAAAAACTCATAAATACGCTAAGTTGGTAAAAACCCGACCCTGGGCCCGCTATCTGAAAAATTCAGAAAGTTATACCAATGCGATACTCGTCTCGCCACGAGTCCGTGCATATAAAAGTTGTCGAAATTGAAGTTCGAATGACCTTTCAAAACTCAAAATCTCATTTTCAATGCCTAGGCCACAATTCTTCACAATTTCTACCCAAATTCATGTAGATTGATGTTAATTCTACCATAAAATTATGTTTTTGAGTCAAGAATCTTACCTCTGATGGATACCCGATGAATTCCCAGTGAAGAAATAATAATTTGGAGGAAACCGACCTATCGATGTCCACGAGTTACCTTTTGTTGAAAATACATGAACCACCATGTCATAATCGGCATCACATTTACGTCTTGGTCTCAATATTTTGTAACCGTCGATAGAAGGAAAGTAGCAAAAATTATAAATACCAGAGGACTACGGCCTAAGAACTGGACTACTGATTTTTTTCTTGATTCTCTAATGGCCGGATTCCAAAGAATGATTGTATCATTAGGGTAATTTAGAAGAAGCATACCATTAGATGAGTGATAACTTATTCCACATGTTCTCCACTCATGATTGGTTGCAATTGGAAGATCAACAAGAGAGACATTGGAATCATGTTGATGTGGGGGATCCATGATGTAGTAGTATAAGCACTTAGCCAACGTTATTTGGGTAGAAACCATAAAGTACTTTTCACAATTTGTTTTGTCATTTTTGCGAGTTTCATAATGCTTCTTTATGAGTTGACTATCTTCAATTAGAGAATGCCATAATTTGCAACACTTTTGAACCTTAAAAGTGATTTCACAGAAAGTCTTGTGACTATATAATGATGACATTGTGGGGAAAGTAATTAGGCATCATGATATCTAACTGATGTTAGTGTTGAATTATTGTTTGTGCAGTCGAACGACTGTTGCTAGGGTTTGATGGTTTTATTTTTATCTAAATTCCCTCCGATTTGCTTCTAACTTTCCCAACACATATAAATTATCATATTGAAGTATTAAATAAAGACAACGGGGCGATACATCCCGTAATGACAAGGCGGGTCGTTACATTCTCCCCAACTTAAACAAACGCTCGTCCTCGAGCGTACCCAGAGTTGTACTAGAAGCAGCCCAATAGCTGTATGACCTTACCAAGCATGTATGCGGGGTGGTACCATGTCACCCTCTCTATCATAAGTCTGATAACACAATATAGCTGAACTTCCACAGTCCATCTGCACCCTAGACCACCTTGCACCTTCCGAAATCATATTACAATTCCTAATCCCATGTTTATACTCAGAATACACCCGAGTCAACTGTAATAGCCCATACTTGCCACTCCGGGTGAGATCTTATGGTGTACCAAACAACCCAATCACTCGAGACGATGTCCTCTAATCACAACAATTTTCCCGCGATAACCAAATACTAACTGAAAAACCTTTTTCCATTAGCTAAAGTTTTATTCGAACACCTTCATATATTGCCCATGGCAACCAAATACGCGATATATCGAATCCACCTCTCAGGTCATCCATTCATGGATTCATCCCTCTTTTAACTGATACCACCATAGATATCAGAGCCAAACCTCGATATTACCTTTCTAACCAGCTTAAACCATATATGCTCGCACTCATTACTGGCTCCAACGATCATTTCGATTATAACACACCGCCTAAGCCACGGCGAGCACAACACAGGCTCCAATAAGAAATAAGAAACGTTTGAACATACTCAAATCATGACATCTAACTCAAACAAAAGAGCTATAATTCAATTCCTTCGTACCATCACAACACATAACTAAGATCACGTTTCACATCATAGAATTAGAGTACCTGAATTCTCCTCGAAAGGTCATAACATCATTTGGCCTTGCCACAACTTATGATTCCATCCAAACAATATTACCCATGAAGCACCTCAAGTCATCTCATCATGCTCAAAACAGTCAGCCACGCATAGATCTAGGTCTGAACTCAAGCAATGAATCTCACCCACGGTGAAACAATTAATATACGCCATCAAATCTTGTAGGGACACAACCGATGTGCCATTTTCCGAGCGACACCCAACACTGTCTTTCCTCAGAGACTAGGAAGTATAGTACGCAAGGTAACCTATAGAAAGAAAAACTATTCTCCATGTCACACGATTGCAGCGTGCAACCTGCTCAAACTAACATACCCGTGGCGGCGTGCCACCCGATCCAGATACCATACCTGTGGCGGTGTGCCGCCCGATCCAAATAAATCTCGCAAAAGGAAATGCACACCAAGTCAATTGCTCATTACAATAAACATATATAGCCTCAAGCTCGGCCACAAGAAAGGCATCCGTCCCCTATACCAGAACTGAATTAATGGTAGAAACCTCTACACTAATATCCGCCACGAAGGCCCCACTGACAAAGCAATACCTACCAGCCGTCCGCAGGTCCTGGGTACAACTACCCTGTTGGAGCATACTCTGATGCACTCTGCTACGCAATTTGTGCCATTTCCGACATAGTCTATATCACATTAGTCTAGGCAACCTGACTTATGACAACCAGTCTGAAATAAAGTATCATGCCCCAAATTCATCATATCAAACTACGAGAGAGCCACTAGGGCTTCCAATTTCCAATAATCGCTAAACAATGCCGATACACTCGTTATACCACCACTGCATAGGCGGATTAACTGCATATAGCACCTGAATCACTATGCCTGATTCCACACTCCACTGTGCAAATACATAACACACATCAAGCATCCATTCATACCACGAAAGTCATTCAGAAATTTTTCCTATGCCATCAACAATTCAATCATCACCATCGATCCAACAAGAAAATACCACTAGATATTATCAATTTACAGTACTTTGCCCCTTTTTGATCATATACCATGCCAATTCACTAGAATAGCAGTATCATTTCATTTTAATCACTAGAAAGATCGATTATTAAATCACTTGCAGCTATCCGCGCTGCTCAATAATCTTTAATGACTTCCCATATATTATGAACTGATCTCAAAACCTTGAACATGCCATTATCAGCTTCCCATAACACATCGCATATACCATTCCACACTAAGATAACATGGAAACTTCCACCCCTTTCCTACGCCGCAAACATCAATGCACTCTACTAGTCAAGGACTTTGATGATTCCATAAAGAAGAAGACTCATTTTCACATTCCACGGTACGCATACCAACAAGAAATATACTCATTTACAAACCATGGTAGAACACATCACAAACTCTTTCTCCAATTCATTGCGTAAGTTTAACTGCCAGGACTGAGTCTTCCTACCCACATCGAGCTGTGCAACTGCCAGCACTCAGGAGCTTTGTTGCACAATATCTGCAAGACTCATTACTTCATACACATACCAGGAATGAATCGTATCCTTATCATACTATTTCAGTTTATTAACCAGTTGCTCCATTTACTCAATTTCTTTTCTGAACCATCTTTAACTTAGTATTAGCCTTTAATGTAGCACTACCATAACTCAACTCATGTTACAACACGAGACTTGTACATAAGACCACACGGTCTAAAGCCCATAGGCCGCTAAATACTTTCTCAATGTTTCCCAGAAGTATCACATTCTACAATACTTCATTTTGAAGAACTTCCGGCGATTTTGAATTCGTTATCATTACTCTCCATTATAAATACATAGAATCTCATCATTCACATATCATTACACAAGTCTTGATACCTTATAACGAAAACACTGTCTTTAGCCACATACCCAATCTTACTACACCTGACTGTTACAAGCAAAATCTTGAACACCGCAAAACAATTCTCGGGCGTCATTCACCCTTGTTCAATTATAATTCAAATGTATTATTAAACAGAACCACTCGTGCCTTGTTAGAACTCTGGCACCGCAGAACATGATTACATACAGATGCACTTAGCTATCTTTCTTTCTTATACATCAAACATTCTTTACCAACAACAGTTCAAATCATCCTAGGATTTCTTCATATCTACGAAGCACCATAACCCTTATCAGAATTTTCCCAATGTACTTAGAGACAGAACCAACATAGCACACACCAGTGCAATCGGTTAATCAATAGCAACCTCCCCAACTTGGCTCGAAGCCATTCATCAAAGCACCTTTAGCCACTTGTCACGCCCTAAATCGAGGGACATGACCGGCGCTTGACCGGGTTGCCCTAGTCAAGCGGACCTGGGTGCCTTTCATTCCCACACGTTACCCCTGTGTTGATTGCTTCTCATTAACCAAATATCTCACTAACCATGAATGATTTCAGATTAAACAAATAAAATCATATGAGTAATTCATTAATAAGTTTGCAGTTTTTACAATGCCCGACATAACATAATATATACATAAGACTGGAATCCCATAGTTTACATGTCTATAGAGCCTCTAGGATACAAAAAGGGGAATACAATACTTGCCGGTAACAAGGCTCCGGCTATACCTTGCAAAAACCCAAAATAAAACCTAAACAAAAGTGGCATGAATCACACAGGGCCCCGAGGAAGAAAGGGGCTCACCAAAACGGGCAGTGGAAGGTGAAGAATACTACTGCCGATGCACTGAAGTGCCTGCTATTGAACCACCTACAATCATAACACGAATGTAGCGTCCCCGGCAAAAGGGATGTCAGTACACTTGAATTGTACTGGTATGTATGGACAAACTTTTTCCCAAGTAAACTCAAGCCATTGAATTACGTCATGAATTAATTAAGCCAGTCAACCAAGTTTTCCACATTTTTCCTCATTTAAGATAATTCTCAACACGAAGCACCTTCTAAGATCAACATATTGAAGAACAACCAATCAATCACGTAAAGCACAAGTAGTCACACAAAGGGGCAATTAGTGCCCCACAGGTTGCAAACTCTCCTGCTGTCTCCTTCCCAAAATATTACATCATTGATTTTTGTATAAATTTTCAATAGCGATTTCGATCGCTTTCCATCCTTATTACCCCTGACCACCCTTATTACCTCGGCGACGCTTATCACCCCAACCCACACCTTATTTCTTTATGTTGCGGCACGCAACCCGATCCCACCGTATAGTTTTCAAACACAACAATCACAAACAGCAGATAAGGTACTACACACAATTACAACAAGTTCAAATAAGCAACTTACACATTGGTTCATGTACTCAATTACTTCTCAAGCCAATATCACAACCAAGTTACAAGTGTTCCAAAACCGAGAATGTTCATACTTTTATGTTCAATAACTTACCACACCTCAAGTGTTTCGTTTCTTTTCCACAAGGTACCATATATGCCATTATTCGCAATTCTTTTACCAAATTCAATTCTCATTTGTCTTTCGGCTCATATCTCATATTACATCACTCATAGTTCAACCACAACTTTGAACATCCCAACAACAACATCAAGAATTTCACACAATTTGTCAATTTAACAAGAACCAAACAAATTTCACACATATAGGCGATTTCACAAGAATCAAAATTAGCCATACATACCTGGTACCGAGTTTTCTTCCTTTAACTTCCTACTTTATGCTTACCCAAGATATCCTACTCTTGCCAACCTTGTTCTTGAAGACTCTTACTTCTACTCACTTCTTTTACTAAAAATCAAGTTCAATAATCATTCATGAGTGTAAAATTCCATTTTCAAAAGCTATTATATGCAAACCTCTCATTACCCAATTTAAAACTGAAAATTAGAGAAAATAGCTAGGGTTTTTACCTTGAAAAGATTGGGAAGTTGAATCCTTGCCCTAGGATCCCTTGGAATTAAGTGGTTGGAACAATCTTTGAAGATGAAGAACTTCTCTCTCTAAAACCCCTCTCTTCTCTCTCTAATTTTGGTAAGATGATATGAGAAAATGAGGGTGAAAGGTGTTATATTAAAAAAGAGATCGGGTCAAAAGGCTACAAAAATCTAGGTCGGGGTCAATTCTGCGGTCGCATCTGCGATCGCAGAATCAACATGCGGTCCGCAAAGTGACCGCAGAATGACCTCAAAATTACACAAGTTCTGTTACGGAATGCGACCTCAATACGGTCCGCATTCTTGATCTGCGGTCGCAAAGTGCATCGCATATTCATTATGTGATCGCATATCGACCTTATTTTCAACATGATTTTGGGAACCCTTCTGGTAAGCTTTGCGGCAAGAATGCGGTCCGCATAGCAGATCTGCGGTCGCATTCTTGATCGCAAAATTGACACTTTTCTGGAAAAATTGATTCTCTACATTTTTGAAACTTAAACCATTACCAAGGGTCCGAACCGCGGCGAGCTACGCATTCCTAACACATTATTCGGACCATGACACTATAGCTACTAGGTTTTATGCACAAAAAATTTACGGGGCCTTACATCCTCCCCCCCTTAAGATCATTCGTCCTCGAATGAGGATTTTGAAATAAATGAGTTGGTTTTGAAAGACATGATATGCAACCATCAAAATTTTGACTAACTCTTATATTTTAGAAAAATTTCGCCGGAGTTTCCTTTGTATTATGGACATATCCACCTGTCAGAGGGCCCCCGAAACACATTACCAAACAACAATACACAAATACAACACTTTTCACAACTGGTATATACTTTCTTAGCTCAACGAATGCACATATTCTATCACATTGTTACTATTGCACATAAATTAATCACTTCAATGAGTTCTTTCCTTGTTTAATCATTTTAATACACTATGTACACACAAACAAACCATTACCAATCCACACTTACTTAGTTGCTTATTTAACACATGAATCTTTATAAGGATTTCATTTATCAAGAAAGGTTCAAGTAACCCAAGGCAACAACACATTTAACTCATTACAAAATGAAGGAGACTTCACTAATACTAAGAGAGAAACAACTTGGACAAGATGACAGTTACTAGGAGTAGAAGGGTCATCTAATTTCTTCTAGGCTTGATCAAACAAATGGGGGTACTTTTCCTTCATCTCTTTTTCTGCTTCCCAAGTGGCCTCCTCAACTTGTTGACTTCGTCATAATACTTTAACAGAGGCAACTTCCTTATTTCTCAACTTACGGACTTGCCTATCAAGAATGGTGACTGGAACTTCTTCATACGACAAATCTTCATTAACCTCAATAGCCTCGACTGGCATGATGGTGGATGGATCTCCAATCACTTTCTTCAACATGGACACATGGAATACCGGGTGCACTGGTGACATCTCAGGAGCCAACTCTAGCCTATAAGCAACTTGACTTATCCTTTGAACGATTCGATATGGCCCGACATACCTAGAACTCAATTTCCCTTTCTTTCCGAATCGCATGACTCCCTTCATGGGAGATACCCTCAAGAACACCCAATCATCGACTTGAAACTCCAAATCCCTTCGGTGAACATCTGCATAGGATTTTTGTCGACTCTGTGCTATTTTCATTCTCTCCTGAATAACCTTGACCTTTTCCATAGCTTCGTACACCATATCTGGCCCTAGCAATTCCGCTTTACCTACCTCAAACCACCCGATTCGTGACCTACATCTTCTCCCGTACAATGCCTCAAACGGGGCCATCTGTATGCTAGCATGATAGCTGTTATTGTAAGAAAATTCTATCAGTGGCAAGTGTTCATCCCAATTACCTTTAAAATTTAAGACACAAGCCCGCAACATATCTTCAAGCGTCTGAATGGTCTGCTCGGCCTGACCGTCGGTCTGTGGGTGAAAAGCTGTGCTGAGATTCACCTGAGTTCCCAAACCTTGCTGAAACCTCTTCCAAAAGTTAGCTGTAAACTGAGCCCCGTGATCCAAGATAATAGAAAGTGGAGTGCCATGAAGCCTTACTATCTCCTTGATGTACAACCTTGCATATTGCTCCGCAGTATCAGTGGACTTGACTGGCAGGAAGTGAGCTGATTTGGTGAGTCGATCCACTATCACCCATATTGAGTCGAACTTACGCCGAGTGCGAGGTAACCCCACTACGAAATCCATATTGATCATCTCCCATTTCCACCTTGGTATTTCTATAAGCTGAGTTAATCCACCAGGCCGTTGATGCTCGGCCTTCACTTGCTGACAGTTCGGGCATTTAGCTACAAAGCTTGCCACATCTCTTTTCATACCGTTCCACCAATAAATCTCCTTGAGGTCATGATACATTTTCGTGGAACCTGGGTGCACCGAATACCTGGAAATATGAGCCTCTGCCATCACTCTTTCCCGAAGCTCGTTCATATCTGGAACACATAGTCTACCTTGACACCGCAATACACCATCCTCGCTGTTGAGTACAAATGTTGAGGTCTTGTCATTCATAACTGCTTCCTTCACCCGAACTAATGCTGGATCCATGAACTTTTTTTCCTTGATTTCTGCAACCAATAATGATTCTGCTCCATTATGCACCAAAACATTCCCCTCGTCTCACGCCGAAATACGAACCCCTAAACTGGCCAATTGGTAAACCTCCCGAGCTAGGGGTCTCTGATCCATACCCAAATGAGCCAAACTACCCATGGATTTTCGACTAAGAGCGTCGGCTACCACATTTGTTTTCCCTGGATGGTACAATATGTTCATATCATAGTCCTTAAGCAATTCCAACCACCGCCGCTGTCTCAGATTCAGGTCCTTCTGTTTGAACAAATACTGGAGGCTCTTGTGGTCTGAAAACACATCTACATGAACTCCATAAAGATAGTGCCGCCATATTTTCAAAGCAAACACAACAACTGCAAGCTCCAAATCATGCGTCGGATAATTCTTCTCGTGATTCTTGAGTTGCCTTGGAAGCATAAGCTATGACTTTCCCGTGCTGCATCAATACACATCCCAAACCGACTCTAAAGGCATCACAATAAACCACAAATCCCTTTGTGCCTTCGGGCAAGGCTAGTACTGGTGCCGAGGTCAATCTGGACTTCAATTCTTGGAAACTTTTCTCACATGCATCGGACCACTGGAACTTAACAGCCTTCTGCGTCAATTTAGTCAATGGGGAAGCGAGGGTTGAGAATCCCTCTACAAACCTCCGATAGTACCCTGCCAGACCCAAAAAGCTACGAATCTCTGTCGGGGTCGTGGGTCTAGGCCAATCTTTCACTGCCACAATCTTCTGAGGATCCACCTGAATTCCCTCACTGGAAATAACATGCCCTAGAAAGGCTACGGACTCCAACCAAAACTCACATTTTGAGAACTTGGCATACAATTGATGCTGAAGAAGGGTCTGCAATGCTGCTCTGAGGTGAATGGCATGATCTTCCCTGCTCCGAGAGTAGATGAGGATGTCGTCAATGAATACAATCACAAAGGAATCTAGCAATGGCTTGAAAACCCGATTCATAAGGTCCATGAAAGCTGCTGGGGCATTGGTTAGCCCAAAAGACATGACCAAAAACTCGAAGTGACCATAACGAGTTCTAAAGGCGGTCTTAGGAATATCCTGCTCCCTGATTTTCAACTGGTGGTACCCAGACCGTAAATCAATCTTTGAGAAGAACTTCGCTCCCTGCAATTGGTCAAACAGATCATCCACCCGAGGCAAAGGATATTTATTCTTGATGGTGACTTTGTTGAGCTGCCGATAATCAATACACATTCGAAGTGACCCATCCTTCTTCCTGACAAAAAAAACCGGAGCACCCCACGGCGACACACTCGGTCGTATGAACCCTTTCTCTAATAAATCCCTTAGCTGCTCCTTTAACTCCCTTAACTCTGCTGGCGCCATTCTGTATGGTGGTATGGATATTGGCTGAGTATTTGGCAATACATCGATCCCAAAATCAATCTCCCTATCTGGCGGAATGCCTGGAAGCTCATCCGGAAACACTTCAGGAAATTCATTCACAATTGGCACGGACTCGAGGGTAGGCACCTCTGAGGTGGTGTCCGTTACTCGAACCAAGTGATAGATACACCCCTTCTTAATCATCTTCGAAGCCTTAAGGTAGGAAATAAACCTACCCCTTGGCACTATACCATTTCCTCTCCATTCAATAACTGGCTCGTTAGGGAACTCGAGCCTCATAACTCTCGTCCAACAATCGAGCTTGGCAAAGCATGAATAGAGCCAATCCATCCCCACAATTACATCAAAATCAACAATCCCAAGCTCAATAAGATCGGCAGTGGTATCACGACCACTCACCGTGACAACACAATTTCTATAGACTCGTGAGGTTGCAATAGAATCACCAACCGGAGTCGACACAGAGAACGGCTCATGAAGTTGTTCGGGTTCTATCCCAAAACTTGAAGCAATGAATGGAGTAACATAAGACAATGAGGACCCCGGATCAATAAGGGCATAACAATCAATATTCTGTACAGACAAGATACCTGTGGCAACATCTGGAGAAGCCTCTGCACTCTGGCGGCCACTCAACGCATAGAATCGGCTAGGTCCACCCCTACCATTAGCTCCACCCCCAACTGCGCCATGTCCTGCTGATGCTGGAGGTCGCGCTGATGATGTAGCAGCCGAAGAACCGGATGACTGAGCAGATCCCCTACCCATACCCTGACTGGGTGCACGGTAGTCCCTCTGAATGTGACCTCTCACCCCGCACCTGAAACATTTCGGCATGTCAAGGTAGTAGGTCTCTGTATGAAATCTCCCACACTTGGGGCATGTAGGTCTCCCCTGCTGCCGGGACCTCACCCCAGGACGACCAAACTGACGAGACCTCCTGCTATTTGAACCGGGTCTCGAATGACTGCCCTGCTGATGACTGTGCACAGATGGCGATGCACTCGCGGAGGAATGAGCATATGACTGGGATGGCCCTGATGACCCTCTCCCTGGAAGTGATCTCCCTGAATGACCCATTGACCGGGCCCTGCTGCTACTTTCTCTTTCTGCACGAATCTTCAATTTCCTGGCTTCTGTGGCCCGAGAAAACCCCACGATCCTCCCATAGTTCATATCTGAGTGCAAAGCTGCTGTGGCAGCCTCATTCACTACCAAAGGGCTAAGGCCCTGAACAAACCGTCGAACCTGGGTATCCATGGTCGACACTAAATGAGGAGTGTACTTGGACAACCTTACGAACTCCATGTGATACTCCCAAACACTCATACTGCCCTGCTTAAGGACCTCGAACTCCGTGGCATGGGCTGCCATCACCTCGCCAGGCAAGAAGTGGTCCATGAATGCATCCACGAACTCATCCCATCTGGCCGGAGGGCTCCCTTCCTCACGGGAATCCTCCCACATTTCGAACCATGAACGTGCCGCTCCCTTCGCCTGTAAGAGGCCAACTCTACCCCATCTATATCTGTAGCCTTCATCACTCTAAGGGTCTTGTATATCTCATCAAGGAATTCCTGTGGGTCAGCCTCTGGATCGGTACCTGAAAATTCTGGAGGGGCCAATCGCAAGAACTGGTGGACTCTGGAGCCAAAGGAATCTCCTTGTCCGCTGGAGGATGCGGGGGCATCATGGGATCTCTGGGCCTGGGCGGCCACTAACTGTGTTAACATATGAATGGCTCCCCTAAGATCTTCATTAGAGATACCAGAGCCCGAAGCGGGAACTGTATCTGAGTCAGGAACACTGGCAGGAGGAATGGTGGCATCCTCTGCCGCAGCTGGAATAGGGACACTTGGGTTTTGAACGGATGGGCCAGGCAAATTCGGGACTGGTGGGTCATTCTCTCCCACGGCATCGGGTACATGATTAACAGCTGCACTTGGGCCGACATTGGCCCCAAGGCCGAGTCTAGCCTTCTTCTTAGGCGCCATATTCTGAAAATTTGGGAACAAGATGCGAATTAGACATAGATATTTCCACATAGCTCTTTACCGCACAATATAGACTAACAAAGAAATAGGTAAATTCCTAAATGTCTGTGTAGCCCCCAACTTATCAGATGTGGTCGACAACACACCGATAAGAAGGGCACTACTCGACACGGCTCCGAGACATCCTAGGACACTTTAAAACCTTAGGCTCTGATACAAAGTTTGTCACGCCCCAAATCGAGGGACATGACCGGCGCCTGACCGGGTTGCCCTAGTCAAGCGGACCTGGGTGCCTTTCATTCCCACGCGTTACTCCTGTGTTGATTGCTTCTCATTAACCAAATATCTCACTAACCATGAATGATTTCACATTAAAAAAATAAAACCATACGAGTAATTCATTAACAAGTTTGCAGTTTTTACAATGCCCGACATAACATAATATATACATAAGACTGGAATCCCACAGTTTACATGTCTATAGAGCCTCTAGGATACAAAAAGGGGAATACAATACTTGCCGGTAACAACGCTCCGGCTATACCTTGCAAAAACACAAAATGAAACCTAAACAAAAGTGGCATGAATCACACAGGGCCCCGAGGAAGAAAGGGGCTCACAAAAACGGGCAGTGGAAGGTGAAGAATACTACTGCCGATGCGCTGAAGTGCCTGCTATTAAACCACCTACAATCATAACACGAATGTAGCATCCCCGGCAAAAGGGATGTCAGTACACTTGAATTGTACTGGTATGTATGGACAAACTTTGTCCCAAGTAAACTCAAGCCATTGAATTACATCATGAATTAATTAAGCCAGTCAACCAAGTTTTCCACATTTTTCCTCATTTAAGATAATTCTCAACACGAAGCACCTTCTAAGATCAACATATTGAACAACAACAAATCAATCTCGTAAAGCACAAGTAGTGACACAAAGGGGCAATCAGTGCCCCACAGGTTGCAAACTCTCCTGCTGTCTCCTTCCCAAAATTTTACATCGTTGATTTTTGTATAAATTTTCAATAGCGATTTCGATCGCTTTCCATCCTTATTACCCCTGACCACCCTTATTACCTCGGCCACCCTTATCACCCCAACCCATACCTTATTTCTTCATGTTGCGGCGCGCAACCCGATCCCACCGTATAGTTTTCAAACACAACAATCACAAACAGCAGATAAGGTACTACACACAATTACAACAAGTTCAAATAAGCAACTTACACATTGGTTCATGTTCTCAATTACTTCTCAAGCCAATATCACAACCAAGTTACAAGTGTTCCAAAACCGAGAACGTTCATACTTTTATGTTCAATAACTTACCACACCTCAAGTGTTTCGTTTCTTTTCCACAAGGTACCATATATGCCATTATTCGCAATTCTTTTACCAAATTCAATTCTCATTTGTCTTTCGGCTCATATCTCATATTACATCACTCATAGTTCAACCACAACTTTGAACATCCCAACAACAACATCAAGAATTTCACACAATTTGTCAATTTAACAAGAACCAAACAAATTTCACACATATAGGCGATTTCACAAGAATCAAAATTAGTCATACATACCTGGTACCGAGTTTTCTTCATTTAACTTCCTACTTTATGCTTACCCAAGATATCCTACTCTTGCCAACCTTGTTCTTGAAGACACTTACTTCTACTCACTTCTTTTACTAAAAATCAAGTTCAATAATCATGCATGAGTGTAAAATTCCATTTTCAAAAGCTATTATATGCAAACCTCTCATTACCCAATTTAAAACTGAAAATTAGAGAAAATAGCTAGGGTTTTTACCTTGAAAAGATTGGGGAAGTTGAATCCTTGCCCTAGGATCCCTTGGAATTAAGTGGTTGGAACAATCTTTGAAGATGAAGAACTTCTCTCTCTAAAACCCCTCTCTTCTCTCTCTAATTTTGGTAAGATGATATGAGAAAATGAGGGTGAAAGGTGTTATATTAAAGAAGAGATCGGGTCAAAAGGTTACAAAAATCTGTGTCGGGGTCAATTTTGCGGTCGCATCTGCGATCGCAGAATCAACATGCGTTCCGCAAAGTGACTGCGGAATGACCTCAAAATTACACAAGTTCTGTTACGGAATGCGGTCCGCATTCTTGATCTGCGGTCCCAAAGTGCACCGCAGATTCATTATGCGATCGCATATCGACCGCATTTTCAACATGATTTTGGGAACCCTTCTGGTAAGCTTTGCGGCAAGAATGCGGTCCGCATAGCAGATCTGCGGTCGCATTCTTGACCGCAAAATTGACACTTTTCTAGAAAAATTGATTCTCTACATTTTTGAAACTTAAACCATTACCAAGGGTCCGAACCGTGTGGAGCAATCTCGCCGCGAAGAATTCTACGCATTCCTAACACATTATTCGGACCATGACACTATAGCTACTAGGTTTTATGCACAAAAATTTTACGGGGCCTTACACCACTTATAGCATTCTTACCCAAATGAGGCCACAATGTTATAGTGAGATTAATCTCAAGTCATTTACGAGCCTTGACAGAGACTCAAATCATCAGAGACCTTAACTCTTCTGCAATTCTTGCATTTATACACACACCATAGTTAAGCCTACTCTCTTTAGGTGACAGAAATTTTTTTCTAAGTCCTAAATTTTTTCAAAAATTTCGACAGAGTTTCCTTTGTAATTTAGCCTATCCACCTTCCAGAGAATCACCAAAACCATCCTAACAATACATCCACAACTTAACAAGACATCACAATGTATATCAACAACATTAATCGCAATACTACACGGGTTATATTATCAAAATTGATACATGAACATGCGTTGCACCTGCTCGAATCATAACATATATCAAATACACTTCAATTACACATCAGAATCAACCCACCTATTTTGCCTCAATCTAGTATTTCAGTACAACACCTTCCACCGGGATATACATAGCATAATCACTTTAGTCTTCCTGAGTCTAAACTCGTTTTACTACACGTAAGGCACTTTACCTTCCAACTAAGTGATATGATAAATATTCACTACGCCCATAGCTCGGGGCTACTCAACAGATTACAATAAGGATCTAACACCTGACATCTCGTACATTATTAAGCTGCCATTACCGATCACACGAAATTTCACAATACCAGTTTGTAAAATCAGCACTTTGAAGCTCATGTCATAGACAAAGATCTGGCCTCAAGTCCTCCCGACTGGCTCAACATGAACTCGCATAGATTATATCTCGCCCCTCGACCAGGGAGTCACAAGCCATCAAGGCAATTATATTACTGAGCGCTCGAAGCGTATACAGACGTGTGGAAGGAATTTCCAAGAATTATATCTCGAGCTGAATAAATTATGCACGATAAGAATTCCTAGAAATGTTAAGTGTTTCCTAAAGGTTTGTAGCCTCCCGAGGATAAGTACAGGCATCCCCGCACCGATCCACAAGACTCTACCAACCGGCTTAAGACTCATGAGGCCTATTAACCTAGGCTCTGATACCAACTTGTCACGACCCCAATCCCGGTCGTGATGGCTCCCAACACAACTGCTAGGCAAGCCCGACCATTTACCCTCTCATCCCGAGCATGAAGCTCAAATCAATTACCTGGATATTATTATCAATAATAAAGCTAAACTAAATAACCACCCAAAGATCTAGGGTCACGAGTCTAGAGCCTCTAAACAAGATCGCATAATAATATCTAAACCAAATACTAAAGTCTGAATAATTTATACACAAAGGAAAAATGGAATAAGAAGAGAAGCCAGGTCCTGCGAACGCCAGCAGCTACCTCAGTAACTCGGATAAATACTGATAAAAGCTGGAGTGCTCGTTTATCCCTCCTGTGTACCTAAATATGCACACAAAGGTGCAGGGAGTAGGGGTGAGTACTAAGTACTCAGTGAGTAATAAATATATACAAGTAGCTGAAAGTAGGAAATCCACAGAATACCACAATATGAAGCTAAACTACAGTCCGAATCTCCTACAAACTAGCATCAACTGTACAAAACAACTACCACAGAATAATTCAATAGATAAAGATGCAATGCAATGCACATAACCGCTACGACGTGTAGTCCGATCCATTTAACGTCGACGGCGCTCACTGGGGGTGTGTACAGACTCCGGAGGGGCTCCTATAGCCCAAGCGCAAATACCGCTGTGGCGTGCAGCCCGATCCTCATATCATAATAACCGCTACGGCGTGCAGCCCGATCCATCCTCAGTCCAAAATAATCAGATAAGTCACAAAACCGTTCATTTTTCTTAATTCCAGTTTCCAGGTCATAATTTATGAAAAATACTTTAACTTTTATTTAATTTGCAAAAGCCGGTGTCTTAGCATTTCAATACTGTGATTTTAATTTCCAGGACTGAGATCAGTGATTAAGCAAGTATAGCTATCACATAAATACTATCCCCTAAGAATACTACAGGTTGGCACAAGGCCCCAAACAAGGCTTACAGCCCACAAATATGTCAAACACAGTGTATTTCCATCACTAATAGCATATTATCCATATCCGGGATGGACCAAGTCTCAATCCCCAGTCACAATCAGTCACGCACCTGCCACGGGGTGCGAGCCACGTCCTACTAGCGTCACAATGTGCTAACTCGGGGTTTCGAACCCTCAGGCTACCATATACACAAACTACTCACCTCTAGTCGGTCGTAGACTCGTCCGCAATGCCCTTTCCTTTAGAATTCGCTGCCTCACGTGCAGAATCTATTCAAACCACAATAATTATGTCATTTACGGGTCAAAGAAACACAACCCATTTCAATTTACTTGAAAAACTCATAAATACGCTAAGTTGGTAAAAACCCGACCCTGGGCCCGCTATCTGAAAAATTCAGAAAGTTATACCAATGCGATACTCGTCTCGCCATGAGTCCGTGCATATAAAAGTTGTCGAAATCGAAGTTCGAATGACCTTTCAAAACTCAAAATCTCATTTTCAATGCCTAGGCCACAATTCTTCACAATTTCTACCCAAATTCATGTAGATTGATGTTAATTCTACCATAAAATTATGTTTTTGAGTCAAGAATCTTACCTCCGATGGATACCCGATGAATTCCCAGCGAAGAAATAATAATTTGGAGGAAACCGACCTATCGATGTCCACGAGTTACCTTTTGTTGAAAATACATGAACCACCATGTCATAATCGGCATCAGATTTACGTCTTGGTCTCAATATTTTGTAACCGTCGATAGAAGGAAAGTAGCAAAAATTATAAATACCAGAGGACTACGGCCTAAGAACTGGACTACTGATTTTTTTTCTTGATTCTCTAATGGCCGGATTCCAAAGAATGATTGTATCATTAGGGTAATTTAGAAGAAGCATACCATTAGATGAGTGATAACTTATTCCACATGTTCTCCACTCATGATTGGTTGCAATTGGAAGATCAACAAGAGAGACATTGGAATCATGTTGATGTGGGGGATCCATGATGTAGTAGTATAAGCACTTAGCCAACGTTATTTGGGTAGAAACCATAAAGTACTTTTCACAATTTGTTTTGTCATTTTTGCGAGTTTCATAATGCTTCTTTATGAGTTGACTATCTTCAATTAGAGAATGCCATAATTTGCAACACTTTTGAACCTTAAAAGTGATTTCACAGAAAGTCTTGTGACTATATAATGATGACATTGTGGGGAAAGTAATTAGGCATCATGATATCTAACTGATGTTGGTGTTGAATTATTGTTTGTGCAGTGGAACGACTGTTGCTAGGGTTTTATGGTTTTATTTTTATCTAAATTCCCTCCGATTTGCTTCTAACTTTCCCAACATATAAAATTAGCATATTGAAGTATTAAATAAAGACAACGGGGCGATAACTCCCGTAACGACAAGTCGGGTCGTTACACTCACCTATCGTTCGGATTCGCCAAAATTTCAAACTTCGGCATTTCAAGTCTAACTGAGCTATAGACCTCCAAAATACATTCCGAATGCGCTCCCAACCCTGAAATCACCTAACAGAGCTAATGGAACCATCGGATTTCCGTTCTGAGGTCGTCTTAATACTATTCCTACTACGGGCCTTTTTCCAAATATAAAGCTCCCATTTAGGGACTAAGTGTCCCAAAACACTCCAAATTCCAAAACCGACCCTCCCGGCAAACCACAATAGCAGAAATGAACTTAGCGGAACAGTTAAATTGGGGATCGGGGTGTAAATTTCAGAAACGACCGTCCGGGTCGTTACATGCGAACCTCCTAATTTTGGCCTAGATTCGCAAATTCGAAGCTTATTTTGCAAAGTCCATGGTTGGTCAGGGTTCACAATTGCAAACCCCTGTTCGCAAATGTGAACACAGAGACCTGTAAATCACGATTTCCAGCTTCATTTTTCACATTTTCACAATCCAAAACATCTATTGGCGATTTTTCACGAACTCCCTTTTCTCCAAATCTTTGGTTAGCCAACTTTTACTCAATTTGTTCAATCTTTAACATCATCTATCATGTTTTCATCTTAAATTCAAGGTTTTTCATGGGTAAAATTGGGGTTTTTGGTAGAACTTAGGTTTTTACAAAAATTGGGATTTTAGAACAAATTCTATATTTGAAATTGTGGAAGGATGTGTGAAATTATTTTGGTTCACACCTCGTGTTTCGACCACGTGGGCCCAGGGTCGATTTTCACTATTCTTGATAGAATGTTGTAAAAATTATATTTAGCCATTTGAACTAATTTGTTTAGTAGTATTGATAATATTAAATTAATTGTGTATAGATACAATTTAATTGGAGCCGAATTCGAAAGGAAAAGGCATTGCTAAGGATTGAATTTGCCATAGACTTTCAAGGTAAGCGTTTGATATATCCTAGCTTGAGGGAATATGAGTTGAATTTATGTGCTAATTGTTATGTGAGGAGTCCGACATATAGGCATGGTGACGAATATCTATACGTTAGGGTTCGAGTATGTCAGTGAGTCTTTAACAGATTAAACTCGTGATAACTTTATGTGATGGTATGAAAGGAATTATTATTGGTTTAATACCAGTAATAGATAAATATGGTTGATTTAAAGCTTATTTGTTCCACACCGGTAATATAAATATGATTGATCTAAAGATTATTGGTTTCACACCAGTAATATAAATGTTATTGGATTAAAGAATTATTGGTTCTATGCCGGTAATAAATATATGTTGTTGGTTGAAGATTATTGGTTTTATACCGGTAATATATTAAGAAAAATGGGATTGTGTGGCACGCCGACCACTTATATATATAATGAAATGGGATCGTGTGACACGCCGACCACCTATATACAAAGAAATGGGATCGTGTGGTATGCCGACCATTTATATATTAAGAAATGGGATCGTGTGGCACGCTGACCACAAAGTTATATGATATTTGGCATTGGACTTAGATATCGGTAGCCTATTATTAAATTGGGAGCGAGTGGTACGGCTACCACAAGATACGAAATGAAAATGAATTGAGACATGAAAGTGAATTTTATTCCATTGTTCATATTATTTCTAATATTATAGTTTTGGCTGCTACTCCAAAGCATGTTTTTTACTTATAAATATTCAATAATGTTTCCTGTTATTTTGCCGTATATGGATATATATTTTTAACTGCACATGTTTATGTGGATGTCTGGTCCTAGCCTTGTCACTACTTCACCGGGATAGGCCAGGCACTTACGAGCACATGGGGTCAGCTGTGCTGATGCTACACTATGCGCTCTTTTTGCATTGATAAAGGTTTCAGATAGCAGCAGTGACACTAGTGCGATTGTTGATATTTCGATCACCGAGACTTTGAGGTAGTCTTGAGGGCATCCGCAGGACCCGTTGTATCTTCTATCTTTACTTTTCAGTCAGTTATCTCATGTATTCGAGATAAACTGTTTATATTTCTTTCAGACGGTTATGTGTATTATTCTTAGAAGTTCGTAAGTATTGTGACATCAGTTCTTGGGTAGTGTATCATGTTTGGTTTTCTGTATCGTATCTTGTAAAATATGTTAAGTCTTCCATTAAAATTTATTTATTCTGTTGTAATCACAGAATTATATTAAATGTTTTAAAATGAGAGTTGTAACTAATGGAAAAGTAATCAAGAGTTGGCTTGCCTAGCTCCTATTAGTAGGCGCTATCACGACTCCTGATGGTGGGAAATCCGGGTCATGACAGGAGCAGATATCCACATCTTTTCACTAGCTCAAGTTCTTTCCTATTTTCGTTTGAGGATGAACGGGATTTTTAGAGGCGGAGAATGTGATGACCCGAGGGTCATCTTATGTTTTCAAACTTGATTTTGTGTTCTGATATCTTCAATACCTCATGTTATTCCTCCTTGATTTGCATGCTCAAACCGGGCATGCTACCGAAAAGCTTTTATAAAAAAATGTATTGAAATAATAATATTTTGTCTAAAAAGTTGATTTTTGTTGACATTGGTTTATGTTTTGGGTAAACGGACCCAGACCCATTTTCTGACGGTCCCGGTAGGTCCGTAGTAAAATGTGGGACCTGATCGTATGCCCAGAATCGAATTCCGAGATCCCTAGACCGAGAAATGAATTTTTGATGAGAAACTTAGAACTTAAATATAAAGGTTTTAAGAAGCTGGTTAATAATTGAGCTTGTTGTTACCAGGTTCATATTGTCATTTGGAGCGTGTTATAGGCCCGTTATGATATTTATACCATATCTATAAAATTTAGTGAGAAATGGAATTGATTTGATGTTATTCGGACCTTTGGCTGAGAAAATAAAAGTTTTGATCTTTCTTGAAAATTTCATGCAATTTGGTGTTAAATCCATAGCTTTAGATATTATTTTGGTGATTTAATAGCATGAACAAATTCGTATGATGTTTAAAGACTTATGCGCATGATTAGTTTGTAGCCTTGAGGGCTCGAGTGAGTTTTGGATCGGCTACGGAGTGATTTACACTTAAGGAATTTTGCTGGTATGCTTCAGGTTTGCTAACGTCGCATTTGCAAAGTCTGGCTCACAAATGCAAGCCTCGCATTTGTGAAGAAGCTTCGTATTTGGAAGCAGTAAGGCAGGGAGGGGACCTTTGCAAATGTGAACCTCAGGATCACAATTGCGATAAGAAAATGTCGCATTTTCGAACAATTGTTCGCCTTTGCGATAGTAGCAAGTCCTGGACATTCTTCCCATTTTCGAAGGGATGTTCGCATTTGAGGGATTGGCATATGTGAACCCTTGATCTCAAATGCGATATCTGCAACTGTTCAAAAATGATTTTGGACAAAATTTTTCATTTATTCTCCTATTTTTCAAAATTTAAACCTCAAGAGGAGATTTTCCAAAGGCTATTTCTTTCCCAAATCATAGATAAATAATTCTTAACTCATTTATTTAAATCTATTATATCTTTTCACGGGATTTCGTCCTAGAATCTAACGGTTTTCATGGTTCAATTGGAGAATTTTGGGTAAACCTAGGGATTTTGCAATTTGAAAATTTAGACGTCAATTTGAGGTCGGATTCCAAAATTAATTGTATATCCAGGCTCTGGGTAAATGGGTAATCAGGTTTTGGTTCGAATTTTGGATTTTGACCAAGCGGACCCGTGGTCGGTTTTTGATATTTTTGGGGAAAATATTGGGAAACTTGTACTAATGCATTGGAATTGATTTCTTTAGCGATAATTGATGTTATTAAGTTAATTGTGACTAGATACACGTTGGAGGTGGAATCTAGAGGAAAATTGATAATTGATCTTTGAGTTGGCCGTTGGATTGAGGTAAGTGTTGTGTCTATATTTGGCTTGAGGAATTAGAGATTCCTAACTTAATTTCTATGTAAAAATCTATGTATGTGGAATAAGGTGATCAAGTGATGAGTACCTATGCACCGCCAAGTTATCTATTTAGCCTGTTCTTTTCCCCCGTTCCATATAATGTCTTCTTGTCTTAACTGCTACATGCTTATTTGTGCTTCCATGTTTAATTGCTTCTTGTTAAATATTATTTTCCTTGTTGAATGTAGTAATTTCCGTAGCTCACTATGATACATTATTGGTTAAGTATGGTTATCTGTGTTTCATGATATATTTTGGTTGTTCTTGCTGTTTAGTAGCAATTGAGTGAAGTTTCATAACTGTATAGTCTTCTATTTGCTTTTGTTTGGGGCATAAATATTGTGGAGGCTTTGGCTATATTGTGAAATACGTTTCTTATTTTGTGATGGGTACTGTCTGGTAGGGTCGGGTTACGTGCCACAATAAGAGTAAAAAGGGTGGATTGGTGGGATCGGGTTGGATGCCGCAACTAGAGGAATAAAGGTTATATTGATGAGAAATAAGGGCAGACTTGTGAGATCGGGTTGCACGCCGCAACATGAGTAATAAGGGTTAGTGTTCATATTGTTACTGATGATGTGGTGGAATCAGGATGCACACCATATTATTTTGTTGTCTATGTTGTCACACCTCCTTTTTTGCTGCCACACCCCGTGAAGGAGTATGATAAAAGGAGTTTTTCCAATTAAAGGATAGTCGAAATGAGATTCGTTTATTAAGAGATTCAGAGTGTCCACTTGGGAGATTTATGGCGTCCCAAGTCATCGGTTTGAATCCCGAATCGAGGAAAGGGTTTGACTCTGTATTACAGTCGTAAACCAGAAATCTGGGTAAGGAATTCTGTTAACCCAGGAGAAGGGGTTAGGCACTCCCGAGTTCCGTGGTTCTAGCACGGGCGCTCAACTGCTATATTTGGCTAAATTTTATTTTTTGTACATGTTAAACTTATAGTGCAATTTAGGATTATTTACCAATTTTAGTTGAGTATTAATAAAGTGAACGTCGTTTAAGAACGTATTTTCAGATCACGTCACATAAAATGCACCCGGATCCTCGACACATTCTTATTCAACGTTTTCGGATTTGGATTTGGGTTGCATGAAATGCACACCCATATTTATGAAGGTAAAATTATTAAAAGCGCGCCTAAACTAACCTACCTATTATTTACTTTACGGAGGGCCGTGAAATTCGCTAAACAACACGCCCCCAATTCTAATTATTTTAAATTAAGTAATTAATGATGGCCTAGAAATTTATGGGTTTTGTTTAGCGAGGTTCATCTCATTATATTTAAAGGCTGACCTAAAGTGACTATGATTTTTCTATTTATTATTTATCTCTAAAATGGCTAACTAATTTCCATTAATAAATCAAAATCGCAAATTCAAGTCCTAATTCAAACAAAAGGGATGACCCTTTTAATTTGAACTCACCACCTAATTAGAAACACAAATTTATATGTGTAAATTAATCCCTTATTCCTATTATACTTTTTTAAATGAGTTTGACCCACAGTTATTTTTGGGGCCTTAAACAAATGTGGCCATGTTCTGATGGAGGAAGGCTGTCCAGTAGATTGGGCCAGAGACCTGGCCCAGGAAGAGGAAAATTCATTGAGCCTTTGAAAGGTTATTTAACTCTGGGCTTTAGGCTGGTTTAGTCCCAACTCTTATTTAAACAATGGTTAGCACGTTTGGGCATCCTAGATGAACCTATATCTAATGCAAGTTTTATTTGGGTCCTAGATTATGGATTTCCATTCACCAAAGATTTAGCTGCTAATGATAAAGTAAAGGGTCCTAAATTCAGTATTATTCCACTAGTTTAACAATTACTAAAGCTTGCAATCCTACATGCTTGTTTCTAAATCATTGTCCTTGAAAACAATTGGCAAACACTAAATGAGCAAATTAAAGTATCAGTACCTTTGCACTATGAGATGCACGGATTTTGAAGTAACATAATAACATGCCATTTTGAAATTGATCTCAATGATGATAACAAATTTTGAAGCCTATTTACTAATTGTTCTTAACAATTCGATTGTCTAATGATTAACTAAAAAACAAAAATCTAGAATCATTATCATTCTACCACTAAAGCTAATGATTAAACTAATCAGAAAATGAAATTTCCAAGGCCAATGACTGAATACAAGTTCAACAATCCAGCAGCCTATTAACAGTCCAAAAGCAGTCCTAATTATACATTCCATAGTCTAAGTTAATACAAATTGAAACTGAATTATACTAAGCAGATATCAACAAATAATATCTATTTATGATTATAAAATTTAGAATAAACATAGAGCTAGAGGCCAAGGCTTGAATACTTTATTTTATCTTTGAATTCAAGGTTACATCAAGGTTGTTACGAGTGTGTACCTGGAATGCAATGCAATAGAAGAAAAAGAGGATTAGCAGCAACAATTATTGACCACAAGCAGCCCAGAAATGAGATTAGAAATCAGGATATGCTTAAATCAACCCCAAAATAGCCTTAAATCATCAAAAATACACCGAGAAATCACACACAAATAACCACTGACTCTCCAGTTTACTCAAACTAATCAATTTCGAATCAAATTGCTAATGCAGTCAAATTTTAGATATAGAATAGAATCAGAAAAATTCAAATTGTTTCTAGGTCCAAATAGGTTAGGGAGTTGAATCCCTAACTCAAAATTGGAAACTAGCTAGGGAAAGGCAATTAAACAATAGTGTTTTCAGTTTTTTTGTTTTGGATTTGGTTTTTTCTATTTTTTTTTTTTTTGGTTTTTGAAGAACTAGATCAAAGATTCAAATTTGAAATTTATTTGGAAACTTAGATTTTCAGAAATGATATTGAAGGGGAATTTTTTAGGTCAAAAACTTATTTTGCAAGGCACGAGAATGCCCTTTTATCGGCAAAGATGAGGGCAACCCTTCAATTTCTGTTTACACTCTCAGTCCCACTTTATTTTCAGCTTTGGTCCTTTATTCCCTGACTTGTTACTCAAGTTACACCCTTATTTCACTGAAATGCACCTTAAACCCCACATCTAGAAGCTTTTTGTAAGTTCATTCTAAATTCCCTACCCTTGAACTACCTATTTCACCCATGAGTTTAAGCTAAATCCAGCTATAATCACACAATTCCCTAAGCTCTAAATTATTAACATACTGATGACAAATTCTAATTCAAACTATTAATTAACCTATTAATGGAACCAACTTATCAAGCAATAATTAACTTAACAAGCTAATTAATCAGACTTAGTAATCACTAACACAAACAAAATTATATAAACTGAATAAGACATTAATCCAAAATAAAAAAACACTACAATGCTAAAAAAATGAATACAAATGCAAATCTAAGCCTAAAGGGGAATCTAGACTAAATTATCGTTCGACTAACACAAATATGCACAAAACTAATAAAACCTGAAATCAAAATGCACTAGAGTTAGGCATTCAAACACAAAAATTGAACAAAAAAACTTAACAAGTATCAGAACAAAAGCAACAGAAGAAAATTAAACAAAAAACACTAACTGACACGATTCGAAATTCCTTTGTCCTTCAATTTGAAATTTGAATAATTTTGGTGATATTTGAGTTTTGCCCGTGGTGGATTCTTCACGAGGAGAGTGGGGAGACTATGTAGTACTAATTTGGTAGTGTTTAAAAAAACTAGGGTTTCCGACCAAACTTTGACCTAATATTTGAGACACCCCAGGCAGATTCGAGAAAACTAATAGAGGGTTTGGAAAGAGTGTGGTAAGGCGAGTCTATGGTATGATTTTGGAGAAATTTGGATGAAGTTGAATTATAGCCGAAATGTTTAGATTCAAAATTCGACGGATTCCAGTAAGATTCGAAGGAAACTAACCTTGGATTTGGAATAAGGGGAAGGAGAAGAATGTAGGGTGTATTTTTGGGGTGGTTTTGAGAAGGGTTCTCAGCGGCGATGATTTCCGGCCGGTAGCGTGGGGCGGCGTTCACAGGGTATTCTGAGAAGGTTGGGGGATGAAGACTTGGGGGGGAGGGGGTATCATTCCGACTATTTTATATTTTTTGACCCTAGCTTCATGGTCGTTAGATCAATAGATATCGATGGCCTAGATTATAGCTAGACCAAAACGAGGTTGTTTTGGGTTGTAACGGAACAGGACGGGTCTGGGCTGGGTTGGGGTTGGTTTGGGCCAAAATGTTGGGCATGTGTTTGGGCTCAGAACTGATTCAAATGTAACATCGCACTTTTATTTTCCTTATTATGTAATTTATTTTCTTGTTTTGTATTTTTTAATTTTTGATTTTGTAAAAAATGATAACAAATAAAAATCAAATACCCAATTGATTCTAATGTGATATTATTTCATTCCCCAAAATTAACTAATTTCTAGTTTTAAACTAAAATTAAAATAAACTTCACAAATTAAAAATAAAAGTGAAAAGTACCATTTTTGTCAATTTCTTTATATGTGAACAATTTTAACCACTAATTGGAACTAAAATATGAATACAAACCTAAATGCCAAGGTATTTTTGTATTTTTCATATGAACTAAAATGCACATATAAAATGCAACAATTACCAAAAATGCCACAAAATTCACAAAAATTGTAAAATAATAAAGAAGGTGTCTTGTTTGAATTTTCGAAACTATTTGCTTAGGAAAAAAATGACGTACTCACAGTTGCCCCTCTTTGCTCGGAAACATGAAAAGTTTTAGTGCAAATACAACTGAGTGGAAATGAGCGATTTTTGCCCGTTCACATATTCCGTGTGAAGCATTTTTTGAAAGAGATGAACGTACCTTGCTTCAGAGGCTTCCTACATATCGTGGGCTAAACAGGAATTAGGTTAGTGTAGTTCGGGAGTGTCTTGTAGCTGGGACAACCAGGAGCTATCATTTTACTGATGTTGCTGCTGCTACTGCTCACTGGCCTTCTTATTACACTGTGGTAAAACAAAAGAAGCTAACCTAAGCTATGATCTATGAGTTACAAAAGATCATATCTATGTCTTAAAACTTTCCCCTATGTTGTCTTGGACTTGTATTCTTCCGATGGAATTCTATCGTTGTTGCCTTGCATTGTGATTGGAGATGTCTTTCCAGTCCTCTGAGTGATGCTTAACTGCTACAATTTGAAATATGTGCCTATATTCTCCAGGAGGGCTGGTTCACGTCCAAGCAACGGTCGTAGTCAATATAATCTAGTCAATTAAGTTCAAAGTCGATCCCACAGGGAATTAACCTATCAACTGCAACTTCAAAAACTCAATAACACTTCTGAAGTAGCTTCCCAAACTTTGAGTATATGTTTGTGGATGTTTTCTAACAACTAACTTTTGCAAAAATTAAATACTTGAATGAAAGAATTGAATGTTGGGTAAAGAATAAAGAGAAAGTCTAAGGTATTGATTTCCCCTATTGATTGAATCCCTTCTGTTTATGCTCATACAAATTGTTAATATTATTCTATCAATCATGAATGCTATTTTTACCGTAATTCTCTCCCGAGAAAGTACAATAACTAACTAGTGCACTCTCCCGAGCTACCCTATCTAGCTTTAATTTGAATAATTCACTTTAGATTGCACCCAAGGCTTCGTTATTACTAATGCCACCTTTACGCCTACAATTATAGATTCCTCCAATAATCTAGGTGTGGTGTTGTTCAACAATATACCTAAATATGCACTTTTTTCCAAGTTTTGCACACTAAATAGGTACAACTAATTGGGGATCCTACCAATTAACTACAATAAGAACGAAGTTGAACAAATAGAAATCTAGCTAACAATTTGTAATCACATAACCCAGAAGTTCATCACTCAATAGGTTCCATCAAAACCTTAGATAAAGAATTAGCTACTCATAATCAAAGAAACAAGAATAATAATTGATTTCATAATCAAAGATTAAATGTAAAAGAAAGAAAGATGTTGAGAGAGTTCTCTCTTACTAGTTTTCTTGCAAAAGTAGTGAATAATACAATACTTTCCTCTCTTGGGCAAGTCCTATAATTATATAGAGGGTTTAGGTTACAAGATTTGAGTTTTTACAAGTTTAGCCTTCAGAAAATCGGCGTCGCCCACGGTCTGTCCGCAGTCGCGGATGGACCGCGAATAATCATGTCCTCTGAATCTGTTGAGGTTTTGCGAGCCTCTTTTTTCGCAGTTCATCCTCGGTCACGGAATGGACCGCGGATGAACAGTGTCGCGGAATCTTCTTCCTATTTTTTAATGGAAACTTCACTCTTGCTCTATACTTGGACTTTTTACCACCTTTTGACTCCAAAATTGCTCTTTTAGTCTCCAATGGCTCATGTGTACCTATAACACACCAAAAACACTAATAAAAGCATTTTGTTATCACAAACAATATCAAATCAACAATAAAGCGTGATTATTTAGGGCATAATTATAGCCAAATTCACCTTTTATCAATACCCACACTTAAACCTTTGCTCGTCCTCGAGCAACCTTAATCACACTTTAGGCTAATTTTATTAATGTCTCCCCCAAAATATGTCACAAAAGCTATCTCTCATGATTAACCTAAGACATGCAAACTCCTTACCTATCCGTAAACTCAAATGCCAACACATTATTGCTTACTCTAGTTATTATCACATACTTGCAAATTTACCTTTTCTTTCCTGAGTTACATGCCCTCACACAATTTATTGAGAGAAGTTCCCACACATAAACAATTTAGAACACGGAACTTATGGATATAGGAAAAATTCACTCATGCTCAACAAAGAACATTCGTATGCATACATATACACCATAGGTTTTCCCCTAGTGTAATATCCCACTAATCGAGTTATTCAATCATAGATCAAGAGGCCTTTAAGAGTTGTAATGTTGGCTAGAGGACACGTAGGATACTTTTGGTTATAGTGGCTAACCTCCTTAAGCACTTTCGTTTCACAATTTCCCTTCAAACTTTTTCATTATGCTTCCCCTAAACATTCCTTCACCTTTTGTTCACTTTTAATCCCCCAATTTTCTGTTGGTGTAACTAGCCTTTCTATTTTACATACATACTTTGATATATTTATTTATTTATTTATTTATTTTTATTATTGCTTTGCGATGCATTTATATTATTTTGCCAGTTCACCATTTTCTACCATTCATTCTTGCTTTTCCCTTTTTTTTCAACTTCCCTTCACCCCACACTTAGACTTTTGCATATTCATTACAACACAAGTGCTTCTTAGGAGGTCAAGTAGAACAATGTATGATTTTGATTTTTCATGAACATTCAAGGGTTATCAAAGAATAGGCTTTAAGATCAAAGGGGTTACTAGGATATTATGTACAGGTGAATTCATGTCTTGTTGATTTACGGGGTTACACAAAGAAATGTCTCTATCATCTCTACAACCAAACAACTTCTATTTCACTTTGCAAACACACAGGGCAAGTTCTAGGTATCATGTAAAACATATAATGTAGGTAAAATCTCACACACACGTAGCATGCAACTCATTTAGAATCAGGTTCATCTAAAAAGTCCTATCAATGTTCAAGCAAGTTGTATTGTGCAATTTAAGGCATATCCTAGAATCTACAGTCAAGCTTAGATAATACATTCTCAAGTTCAATTAAGTTTTGCTAATGTGCATAGTTGGGGTTACATGTTAACCTTTGCCCTCTAATCCTAAAAAGAAAAATCTACCTAACCTGGTTCAATAAAAACCCTTGGAAAAGAATCGTGGTCAAAAGAAAAACCAAGGGGGAGGTGATTCACTACCTAGAAAAAGAAAATCAAAGAAAGAAAAATTCCTACGTGGACTACTTCCCTCAAGAGTACTTGTCCAAATAGTCCGTCATCATGAAGAGTCCTCTACTCATATTTTTGGATTTTTCAATTTTGTTTTTGACTTTTTTGTGTTTTTATTCCGACTTAGACCCTTAAGAAACCCGTCGCCAAGTGTCCATCATCGGGCCAATCCAGCTAATATGATTTACAACTACAACTAATATGTACAATATATACAAGATAAGTTTCCCACCCTACACTTAAAATCATGTCATATCTTCGTGGCATAATTGTCACACCTCCCTTTTTACCACCCCTTTTTGTACCGATCGATTTGAAAAGATACTTTGGGTATAGCTCAATGTTCAAATACCTGAGAAGGATATAATAACAAGGAGGAAGGAGTTTTTCCACATAAAGGACAATCGGTCCGGGATTTTTATTTAATTTTCAGAGTCGCCACTTGGGAAGATAATGGTGTCCCTAGTCACCGGTTAATCCCGAATCCGAGGAAATTGACTCTGTTATTACAGTCCGCGAAACAGAAAACTGGATAAGGAATTTTGTTAGCCCGGGAGAAGGTGTTAGGCACTCGCAGATTCTGTGGCTTTAGCACGGTCGCTCAACCGTCATTCTCAAATCTTATTTGACTTGTTATAAACTTTTAGCAATATGTATGTGTTTTCAACTTTAATATTTTATGAATTGCGACGTTGCGAAAACGTATTTCGAGTCACACCGCAACCAGTACGCCTGTGACTTTTAATACATTTTGGCTTTGCCGGGATTTGAGATTTGAGTCGCACTAGGTGCACACTCGGTATTAGGGAAAGTATATTAAGTCGTGCCTAAATAACATCTAACGGCTTTTAAATCTTTTGGGAGAAGCTATGGAATTCGCTATTAGCTTTCCCAATATATTCATATATAATACTTCATTACTAAGGGGGCCCCACTGATTTAGTATCGTGTGAGGCTCATCCCGATTAGATTTTATAGTCCACACCTATTGTATCACTATATTTTTCTATTCTTGTTCTTCCCTTAGTTATTTAATCAAATGTAATTCTAGAGAGTGAGCCCACGCCATTGCTATTTCGATATTATTGGGCCTGGACTTCGGAATCCGTACTTAATAAATTACCACATATGTCTTGGTCTTAGTGACCCAGACTGGCTTTGGGCTTTTGTTCAGTAGCCCATTTAACTTTCGAATATAGTCCAGGCCCGCGTCGCGTATTAGGCCCAGACCAAATCGAAGTAACAGTAGTGAAAGTAGAAATGAAGAACTCGTAACAGAACAAACATATAGAACTAAGAATGAAATTAAATTGCACTTTATTTATCAAAAGAGAAAATCACTGTAATTAATTGTCAATGTTAACTCTAGATCACAACTATCTAATGTACATGAGAATCGAATTAGTCGACTGATTTTTTACATTGTTTCTGATAACGAATTTACACTAATATCCTAGTTACCTATTAGCTAAGAGATTAAGAAGTGACTTAACTATATATGAAGCATGATTAAACTAAACAGTTCAACTACTTACAAACAACATTCTGATTATCTAAGGCTAAATGAGTTATTCACTGGTGCTCAGTTATATTACTAGTTTTACTACGAATTAAGCTTATTTGATATCAAAAATCCAATCTCAATTGAGTTATTACTTCATCTGATTGTTTTCTCTTTTAAACTTGTCCATATCCAGATATCGATCTACAGATCCAACTAACTATGTGAATATGATTGATATTACTACTGTGAGCATTGTTGTTATCGATTCATGTTAGAGTTATTTAGCCTTTTTTTATGGGTTTTACCTACTTAACTAAGTGATCTACTACCGCGACTATACTACTACTATATTACTATCTATTACATCGTTTTGTTCAAATTCTTACTTATACATACAATACTATTCTAACGAATCACAGATCTATGCTAATACTAAACAGCTAATTAAGTAAATAGAAAATACAGAAGACAATTAGAAATTTAACATCTGAAACAACATTTTAACATTTCTTCTTCATTACATAGCCTTGAACAAAGCGTACCTGATTCAGCAAAAATAAACCGATAAGTTCTAAGGGTAGCAGAAATAGGCACAACAATAACTTGACAGGCAATGCAATAGTGAAGATTTGAGTTCCAAATGATTGAAAATAACACAACAATCAGCAATAGAAATCCCAGCAAAGACAAGCAGAAACTCCAAACAAAACTTCAAACAACAATTTCAACTCGAAAACCAGAGAAAAACTATTTGCTATTTCAGTGTATTTCACTCTATATCTATATAATTTCTCTCTGAATTTTTCCCTTGAAAAACCAGCCCTTAATTAGTCTTAGAAGGGAGTATTTATAGGTGAAGAGAGGTGAAATTTTTGGGGCGAAAAGATAGCGAATACTCCCATTTCCCTCCCCTCTTAATCTACCAAATCTTACACTTTACACCCCAAATCTGTTGCAAGATCCCTTCCAGCATGTGCTGGAAGGTTCTTTTTTCTTCTATTTTGGGGCTTTTACTAAGGTACCCCCACTTGTTATTGTTTTTTACTGATTTACCTTTTCATTGAGACCATTATGCCCTTAAATCTCTGCAGAATTGCAAAAATCAGGAGCACAAATGTCTCATATATCCTTATATGCTCTATGTAATCTACTAATTTGCCATTTTAATGTTCCTTATATGGCCTTAAAGGCATTGCTAAATTACCCGACCTACCTAGATAAATTTTTCAGGGTTTTAGCTCTTATTTAACTAATGGCCAGTCTTTGTATTTGTATTTAAGGACTGGCCACAATTGACTTAAGAACATATTTCAAATTTTAACCACTTTGTTTCATTTTCTGTTAATTAAGCTAAATTGCAGGACTAGCCTGCTTTATTGTCCTATTAAATTATTTAAGACTTGGCCAATCCCAAAGTTGGACTTGGCTTTTCCATTTCAAGGCCTATTACTGAATATAGGCCTGGCTAAGACCTTTGCAGGTCTAGCCACCTGTGATCATGGCTCAATCAGGGCCTTGGTAAGTCTTAATTTTCAGACTTAAACCAATTATTACACAACTAGCCCATTTAAGTGTTGGCCAGTGTGTGAGAGACCTAACAGAGTAGGTCAATTACAAAATTGACGTCACTTATTAAACTTATAGCCTATTTTTTGTGATTTTCAATTTTAACCTATTCTAAGACACTTAATGCATGTTTTCAAAGTTAACCATTTATGAGTCTTAATACTATTGCAGCTATAACCAATTCACCTAGGTATGACAGGCATTAACAGTGTTCATATTAACACAAAGCTATTACAAACATAGCCATTTTCAACAAATAATTGCACACATAGCCAATGAAATCAAATTTGTTCATCAATTAATTGAAACTCAGAGAGAAGGTTGAGTATTGTTGAATCTCAATCAATTAGACTTACAAACTTATTTTTCATAATAAAGTGTCAATTATCATTAAGCAGGCTTAGTTAAAAACTTCTTTATGCTAAATGCATCACGGAAAAACCCCAAATCATACTTAAGAATGTTCTAGTCATAAACACACATAAGCAAAAGCCCATAAGGCAGTAAAAGCAGAGAAAGTGGTTTATCAAGATTAAAGAATAGCGAAGCTTAAATATAGTTCTGCAGTAACCCTTAAACAGAGTAGGCATGAAGAGACAAACAGAGAAAGCCCCCTAATCTAACATGCGAGTGATGAGGCGAGAAGATATGAAGTAAAGATGCTAATAATCACAACAACTAAACTAGATTTCCCAAAGACCAAACCCTAATCTAAAACATGCAAGAAATAGATAAGATGAAGAGGAACAGATCCTTTAAACAGAAAAAGCAAACAGACTAAGACTTCTTAAATACTAAAAACCCTAGTTCTAATTTTATCAGAAGAGACACACAAAAATGACAAGAGATGGCAAACAAGGCAAGCAAAGAAAGCAAATGAAAGGGGGAGGCACTTAGCTCGCAGGGACTGTCCCCTGAGCTTCCTATTCTCCTTCTCATTTTCCTTCTTTTCTTTTTCAGTCGTTCTTTTCTTTTTCTTTATTTTCTTTTTTTCTGATTTTTATCAGACTTCAAGATGAAATCTTTGGGGTTTTCTAGTTAGAGAGGGGTATTTATAAAGGGGAAAGGTGGGATTTTTTGGGTGGTGGTTTGTTTGAGTCGTCGGAGTTAGGGTTCCAGTGACCTATTTTTAAAGATTCGAAACGGAGGGGAAAGATTCGAGGGAAACTAGGTGTGGGGGGTGATAGATCAGGTCAAAAGGGTTCTATGGTGTTAAGCTGGGATGGGTTCTCGTTGTTTGGGTCACCGGAGATGAACTCCGACGACCGGAGTTTCAATAAAGGGGAAGATCTTAGAGGTTCTTTATTTTTTTGGGTAGGGTCTTAGATGAGGAATACGATGAGAGAAGAAGAAGAAGAGAGGGGGTGGCCGGAGACCGCCATGGGAGGCAGCAGTTTCCATTGTCGTCTGATGTTGCAGAGGCGAAGAAGATGAAGAGGAGAAAAGAGAATATGCGGCTAGGGTTTGGAGGTTGTGCATAATGGCCTGTCTCAAAGAGACATGGGCCTTATATACTCGGGGACACTGCGGTGTTCTTGGCCGTTGGATCATTGATGATCAATGGTCAAGATTGGCCATCACCCAAATGACGACGTCTTGATTCAAATGAGACTAATGCCCTCTTCCGTTAGATCATATGCTTGGACGGCTGAGATTAAATCTCATAAATTAATTAACTAATTAATATTCCCTTAATTCTCTCAGCCGTTAGATTTGAGAAGATGAACGGTTGAGATCACTTTGATTTAAATCATTTGGACCGGATCTCTTTGGGCCAATGTTTGGGCCACCAATTCTGAATTCAATTGGCCCAAACTTATTATATCTTTGTATTTTTTGGTATTTTAGTTATTTTCAGACAATTTCTTTTGTATTTTCATTTTTTTCTTTTTTTTATTATTTAAAATACTTAATTTCCTACCTTCACTAATTTTTTGACATTTTTTTGGCAATTTTCTACTATTGTTTCTATAATTTCCCTTATTAGTGCTCTTTTTGTTGATTTTCTTCTTAAAACTAATTAATTCAAAAACAAAAATGCAAGTATTTCTCCTATTTTTTGATTTTCTAATTTTTCTAATTATTCAAACACACAAAATGTATCTAATTTCAAACAAGTCATGCAATTATACTCAAAAAATATTATTTATTTTAATTTTAGAATTTTATTTGCCTAGTGCAAAAATCACGTGCTCACAATAATAACACAAGTATAGCTCAGAAGGGTGAGAAAACTTTCCTGTGACTCATTCAGAGTCGGAGACGGTGGCGGGGTCGACATTACATGCTCGACCCAATGCTCAAAACCATGCCATGAACCTGTTTTCAATCCTTGCTTGCCTTTGGGACATCGCGTCCATGTGCGTGTGTAAACCATCCACTGAGGTGCTAAATCCGCAACCTCCTCTTCCATAGACCTAAGCATAGGTCTAGTTGACTCGGAACTAGATATGCCCACTGCATGATGAGCGTGCCTAGAGGTTCGGCAGAGTCCGTGGAATGCCGGGACTGGACAACCGGCATAGGGTCATCCTCAGCATCTAGATCAATTGGGTCATTATCTCTACCCACCCGAATATGAGAGGCCTTGAATGGAGCTTTTAGAGAAAGCTCACCATCCGTAGGTAGTACTGGAGTCTGGTGGACAAGGCACAGAGCAGTGACAAGAGATGGGATGTAGAATCCCTTAGATTTGAGGGGTCCCCTCTACACCATCTCGTCACCTATCAAGCGGGCAATGTCACCATCCCATTGGGTGACAAAACATCATGTCAGTAATGCCCTATTAAAGTTCACATCTGTTGTGTTGCTTGATGGCAGAAACCGGTTACATATAATCGTGAACCAGCACTTGGCAGTATGGGTGAAGCTATTAGAATGCAGTGTATAGTGTCTTATCTAGACTGGATGACCATTGACACATAAGGCCTCAATCAAGGTGTCCCAGGTTACACCAGGCCTATCGTGGTAAAAGTCCACATCACCAGAAAAGGCGGGAAGTCAAAGAACCTGCCTAATAGTAGGTACTTTAGCCCAAACATACTTACCTCGGACGAAGACTGTCCTGGCCATTCTGTAGGGTGCGTTCGCGTAGAACTCCCTAACTATCATTTTGTTGACGAGGGTCGGTTCATCGAACAGGAACTCCATCTCTCGGCGTCGGATCTCCTCGTACATATCGGGCTTTTCAGCCCGAATAGCCATCCTGTCGATTTTGATCTCCTGTAGCCAAGCTTTAGTAGCCTTGGCATGAAAGTCCGCTTCCGCTTCCTCACCTGTGAATCGAGACTCGTCATATGTTGATCGCCTAGACGAGCTTGCTGCATTCCTGGATCTTTTAGGAGCCATAATCCTGCACAAAAAGAAACAACAAAAAATTTCCATCACGTTAGTACATCGGTTGGCTACTCAGACTTCACCATCCGTGGACTACAACAATATTTCCTTTAGTTCTATCATCCCATAACTCCTACTATTGACCAATTTTCTAGCAACTTCTCCAAGTTACCTAAAGTACCCCACACTTATTTCTTGTGGCATTCCAACATGACCCAATTAAACATACAATATCTCCAATTATAAACAACAACAAACAACCACAATTTTAGGGAATATCTCCCCTAACAATACAACACCCAAATACTACATCATGTTTTTGCCAACTTTGGCTAACCCAATCACCACATAAATCAACTACCACATTGGGTCTCCAAAACAACGTAAGTAACACAATTAAAGACATTGGAGACCCAACAACACCAAATATACCAACAGCCCATAACATAATATACAACATTCATACTAGTAATACACTAACAAAATAATCTCTATATATTCTACTAAATACTAGCAAGGTATTAGTTTCTACAATTAAAGTGTGTTAAACTAAAATTATCTAAACTAATTAATTCTACAAAAATTAAGGAGAAAAACTAAAAAAGAAAGATAAGAAGAAAAACTTACTAGTATATGGTGGGAATGTGGAGAAGATGAAGATGAAGAAGAAAGAATGGTGGATGAGTATGGGGGATTTGGAAGAGATTGAGTAGAGAGAAGGAGGAGAGAATTGAGAGTTTTAGAGAGAGAATAGTGGAAGGGGCGGATGAATTGGGGATTTATGGGGGGAGGGGGGTGGTATTAGGGTAATTAAAGGGGGGGGGGGGACTTTTGTGACCATTTTTTTTTATTTTCCGCGCTTGTCAGGTCTGACCGCGGTCGGTCCGTGGTCTCGGATGGACCACGAAGGGGAAGATTCAGAGGGGCTGTTTTTCCGCGGTACGTCTGCGACCGTGGATGGACCGCGAAAAATCAGTCTCTCTGATTCTTTCGCCTGGCAGCAAAACCAAAATTGTTTTTTTTGTATAGACTAACTATAATGGTTACACTTACAACAATTTCGTGGGTTGCCTCCCACGTAGCGCCTGATTTAACATCGCGGCACGACTCAACTTAGCGCATTTCAAGGCTCGCTAGACCTTTGAGGTTCCTCTAACCGTAGTTCCACCTTCTCATCGATGTCATCCATGCCAACATATAGTTTCAACCGCTGTCCATTTACTTTGAATGTGCGTGAGCCATCAATAGTTTGGATTTCCACAGCGCCCGATGGTAATGCCGCAATTACCCGGAAAGGGCTTGACCACCTTGATTTTAGTTTGTCCGGGAACAACCGTAATCTTGAGTAATATGAAAGTACCTTGTCCTCGGTTTTGAAGTTACGCTCTATGATATTCTGGTCATGAAGCCGCTTCATCCTCTCTTTTTACAGTCTTGTGCTTTCGAAGGCAAGATACCGGAATTCTTCCATCTTGTGAGCACGTGATTTTTGCCGTAAGCAAATAAATTCCAATATTAAAACAAATAAGATTTTTGATATGCAATTATATGCTTAATTGAAATAAAATGTGTGATTTTGATTGAAACAATTTGAAATAAGAAATTAGAAATAAAAAATTTAAAAAGGGTTAATTAGAAAATGTCATAAAAAATAAAGAAATTAAAGAAAATTAACAAAAAATACAACTATACCGGAAAATTAAAGAAAAATAGCAAAAATATCATAAAATACCAGGAAAAATTAGAAAAAATAGGAAAATAAAAGAGAAGCATTAATTCAAAAGAATACAAAAAGAGAAATATAAAATATAAAAGAAAAAATACAAAACATAGTTAATTATACAAGAAAATACAATAAATTGGGCCAAAATTCAAGCCCAAAGTATAATAGTCCAAAGAAACACTGTCCGGTCCAAATTGATAAAAGTAAACGACATCGTATGGAAGGGTTTAATCCTAGCCATCCAAATAACTATTCAAACGGACACTATTGAATCTCTTTAAATAAAAGAAACGCCACCGTTTTAAAGATTAAATCCTGGCCGTACAAATAAGATGATCTAACGGAGGCCAAGCGTTCTTTCATAGAACTCAAACGACAACGTCTAATAAAGACCAATCCTGGCCGTTGATAAAAAATGATCCAAAGGCTAGGATCGCCCAAGCCCGATGGAGTATATAAACTTAGTCTCTCATTCATTCAGAGATCAAACGTTACCAGACACCAAACCCTAACCGCCCTTCTCCCATCGTCTTCTTCGTCCTCTTCACCTTCTTCAGGGAGACTGGCAAATATCCATGGCCGTCTCCGGTCACCTTTACCCTAACCTTCCTTCTTCCTCACCCAAGACCACCTTGAAACCTTAGAAAAACCAGAAAACTTCAACTTTCTTGAAAGTCCGGTCACCGGAATCTTTGCCGGTGACCTTTAACCTTTGAATCTATCTCCCAAAACAACACCATAGAACCACTACAAAGGGATCTTTCACCCTATGTAGTTGGTTTCTTTCGAATCTCACTGTAAGTGCTCGAATATTCAAAAGAATTTCGCCGGAACCCTATCTCCGGCGAACACCCAAACATGAATCCACCCCAAATACACCCCATAAAGATTTGGAAAACCCTTCTACCCTTAAGAACCCAAAAGAAAAAAACTTGTTTAAGTAAATTTGTAAAAATAAGACTTCGAGTCTCTGAAGTCTTGAAGACTGGAAGAAAAGAAAAGAGAAAAGTAAAAGAAAAGTTAGAGAAAAAGAAAGAAAGAAATAAGGAAGCACAGGAGACATATCCTGCTAAGCTAAGTACATCTGCTCTTGTCTTATGTGTTTTCGATCTTTTGCATGTTTTTCTTTGTCAATTTTACCTTCTTTTCTTCTGTAGTTAATCTTTTGCATGAGCTCTGTTTAGTTGTTTTTTTTTTCTGTAGTTAATCTTTGTATGTTTTAAGTTTCTTATACTTTGATCTTCTACATATCCTATGTTCTAGCATGAATTGACCGTTTTATCTTTTGAGATTTCTTATTTGATTACTTTCTGAATGTTTCTATCATTTTTCCTATCTCAATCTATCATGTTCATTACGTGTAATTGATATATTGAGCTTCTTAGGGTTTTTCTATAAGTCAACACATGAATTTGTTGTAAGTATGCTTCTTTATGTCTGATTTGTTAACTATGCCTAAGTTTGAAATTCTGAGTTAGTTAATTGGTATTCAACCATTATCTAATTTCCCTCTGAGTTTTGGTTAATTGATAAGTGATTTCTGATTGAGGCTATGTGTGCAAAATGACATAAGTTGGCTGTATTTGTAACGAATTCATATGTTAGACTATGATTAATCATATTGTGCTTTATGGTATTGGTTATAGCTCTAATAGACAAGTGTGATTAGTAAATTGGCTATTATTGAAAAGTAACCTAATCTGGCTATAAGTGAATAACTTAGGATTATTTGATTAATATGGCCACTTCTAAAATATTAGAGTGGCTAATTCTGCAAATCTAAGTCTAAATAATAAACAGGCTAGTCCTGCAAACCTAATCCAACTAGATAAGTAATAACAAAAAGGGTTGCCTCTTAAAGAGGTTAAAACTGAAAAGAACTAAGGTTAAAGCTGGCCAAGTCTTAAATGATTTATAAATGATCACCAGTAGTTAAATACTAGCTAAACTTAGGATACCCAGACCATTAACAGGTCGGGTAAATAATACATAGTAATAGGGCATAAAAGGAATAAGAAATGACATAATTGTAGATTTAATAGAGCCTGCAGTGATAAAATAGACTGTCAGGCTTAGTATTTCTGCAATAAGGCATAAAATAAAGGGTAAAATAGACCTAATAAAAAGGCATAACTGTTAAAATCCTTAGCACGTGAGGGCACTATAGTAATAGACCCTTAAAAGAAGCAAAAAGAATTCCCTAGAACCTTCCAGCAAGGGCTGGAAGGCATTTCAAATATGAAATAAGGTACCAAACTATAATTAATTAGAGAATTAAGGGGAGCGAAATTATAATAAGATTTTTGAATTTCCCCCTCAAAATTTCACCAAAAACATCTATAAATAGGCTGTAAATAAGCCTGAAAAAGGGATGGATTCTAGAAATTCAGAGAAAATTTTCTAAAATTAAAAGTGATACACCACAAATAGAGAGTGAAATTTTGAGTATAGTCGAGTGCAATTTTGAAATTCAATTAGGATCTTCTGATAATCTACACTATTGGATTCTATTGGGTTTTCTTCAATTCTATTATTTGGATTACTTATATGCTGGATATGAGGATTGTATTTGACTGTGTTTGCTGTTCTGCTGTGAATTGCTCTCTATTGCTTCTGCTGCTGTGATCGCTCACTATTTTTCATCTTCAATTTATTCTAGACTCATAAGTTTCCTTTTACTGAATCAGGTACACATTTCTACCAAAATATGTAACTGCCAGCTGATTTGAGGAATAAAAATGCTATGAGTTATTTCAGAAGAAGATTTTCCTGTTGTAATGTAACGACCCGGCCCGTCATCATGGGAATTACCACCCTGCTATGTTGTAATTATATATGTTATGCTTTTATATCAGTGTTAGAGTCTATCGGGTGAGTTAGGAGTGAATTGGATTGAAAATGAGGCATATAGCCTTTTTGAAGAAAGCTTGAATATAGAAAGTCAACCTGGAGTTGACTATTTAGTTATAGGGCTCGAAATCGGGTTCTAATGATTCGGGTAGTTCTGGGAGGTGATTTGTGACTTAGGGGAACGATCGGAATTGAATTTGGAGGTCCGCTGTAGAAATAGGCTTGAATTGGCTAAGGTTGAATTTTGGCGAAATCCGAACGGTAGGTGAGATTTTGATCCGGGGGTCGGAATGTAATTCCGACAATTCCTGTAGCTTCGTCATGTGATTTTGGATATGTCCGCAAATTTTCAGGTTATTCGGACGTCGTTTGGTAGGGTTTTTGATCGAATGTGTAATTCGGAAAGTTTTAAGGAATTTAGGCTTGAATTCTATGTGAATTATAGGTTTTGATGTTGTTAGACGTGTTTTGAGGATTGGAACAAGTTTGAATAAGGTATTAGGATGTGTTGGTGTGTTTGGATGAGGTCCCGGGGGCCTCGGGGTGTTTTCTGATGGTTGAACGGGAGAAAATATGGAAATTGCATACTTTGTGTACTGGTTCTGTTATTTTCGCTCCTGCAGAAATGGGAGCGCAGGAGCGAGTACGCAGGAGCGGACAAGGGGTCGCAAAAGCGGAGGCAATCGCTGAAGCGGAGCCTGGTCCGCAGGGGCGGCATCGCTGGTGCGAGGATTAGACCGCAGAAGCTGTCAAGAGGCGAGATGGGGGAGTTCGCAGAAGCGGCTAGTGGATCTCCTAGGCGAGACTGCAGGAGCGCACTCTTGTGCACATAAGTGGGAGATTCCGCAGGAGCGATTATGTTTCGCGGAAGCGGACACCCAAAAGCGGTCCTACATTCGCAGAAGCGGAATTGGCCGGCTTGGCCTGGAATCGCAAAAGCGACCAGTTGGTCGCGGATACGGGCTCGCAGGAGCAGGATTTGCTCTGCAGAAGCGGAAATCGCAGAAGGATTAATAATATCAGAAGTTAGAAATTTCAGAACATTTCAAAACATTTGGGTCTCGGCATAAGAGGTGATTTGGGCGATTTTGAAGAGAAATTCAAGGGAATTCATCAGGTAATCAACTATGGACTCAAATTATGACTAGTATTGATAATATTATGCAATTATCTCATGAAAATGGAGGAATTTGGGGTATTTTATGGAGGTTTTAACCCTAGGCTTGAAATATAGAAAATCAAGGATTTGAATGGGCAAATGGAGTCCGAATTTGGTAAATTTTATGTGCCTAGACTCGTATTGAGACGAGGGTTCCAAATATGTGACTTTCGTAATTTTTCGAGAAGCGTACCGAAAGTCGTGTTTTGGCAACTTTGTCATTTTTGGTGTAAATTGAGTTGTTTTGACTGGGTGTTGTCCCATTGGCCTAATTTGATGTGTTTCTACCATATTTGATCAGACTCTATGTGTGCGGAGCTTGATTCTCGTGGCAAGGGCATCGCAGAGTAGTCGTCGTGCCGTATTGAGGTAAGTAATAGATGTGGGTGATGACCAGCGGGTTCGAAACCTCGGTATACCACTTTGTGACGCTGTATAGCGGCGAGACACGTACTCTCTTGTGAGTGCGAGTTTGATTGTGATTTGGGGACTATGGCTTAGTCCGACCTGTTGATACTGTGTTATGATATTGGCTATTCTTGATCCGTCGAACCTCCTTCTCGGATGGTTGCATATTATATTGTGATATTGGCTACTCTTGGGCCGTCGAACCTCCTTCTTGGACGGTTGAGTACACTTATGGACTGTGAGCCAGTTATTACGATCCTGCGAGGATCAATATCATTGTCTTGTGATATTGACATGTTAGTTTTACTACCAGTCCGTAGCTATTACTGTTATCATGATATTTCCAATCTCTGGAACTTGACATTTACTGTTTTCAACTGAAAATGATAAAAGAGTTTTCAAAACTACTTTTGAGCCTCGAGGGTGCATTTGCATATTAGCTGACTGGTAGTGGATCGGGCTGCGCACCGCAGCGTATATTCATGATATTGTGCTTGGGCTGTAGGAGCCCCTCCGGAGTCTGAACCCCCATAGTGAGCACGGGTACCCAAATTGGATTGGGCTACGCGCCGTAGTGGTCATTTCATGCATTGCATTGCATTTAGCTACATCTCCTAGCTCTTATCTACGCTGTCTTACGCCTGTTTATTACCACTGAGTCTGGCAGTACTCATTTTACTCCCTGCACCTTTTGTGCAGATCCAGGTACCTCTCAGCAGTCCTGATCCGGTAGCTGTTCGAGGCGGCTTCTGTAGGATATTCGAGGCGGCTTCTGTAGGATATTCGAGGTAGCTGCAAAGTCCGCAGGACCCGATATTTCTTCCTACTGTCTTTTGATTCTGTATTTGCTATTTCTTTCTGCACTTGGTATCATGTAAACTAGTATTACACTGATGTTATCTGTAGAGGCTCATGGCTTTTGACCCCTCGGTCTTTGGGGAGTTGCACTGTGTTGGGACTTGGTTCCCTGTTTCGATATTTCTATCGCTGTTGTTTTATAAATTCTTATGCTTAAATGGGATACGGCGAGCTCCTAGCCCCGTGATTGTTATTGATCGGTCAGGCTGGCCTAGCAGTATGCTGGGCGCCATAACGACCGGGTTTAGGGTCGTGACAAGTTGGTATCAGAGCCTAGGTTTACTGGGCCTCATGAGTCTTGAGCCAGTTGGTAGAGTCTTGTGGATCGGTACGGGGGCGCCTGTACTTATCCTCGGGAGGCTGCGAACCTTTAGGAAACACTTCACTTTTCTTGAACTCTGTCGTGCGATCTTTTTGTTTTGAGAACTAAACTTCTATATTCTATTCTCTCGCAGATGGCGAGAACGCGAGCATCGGACGAGGTGGACGACCTCCATTGCCACCTGCTAGAGGCCGTGAGCGCGGTCGTGCCAGAGGTAGAGGTAGGGCAGCTGAGGCAGTGCCAGCTGACCCGCTCGTTGTACCTGTTCAGGAGCAGCCCCCAGTGGTTGATGCTCCAGCAGCCCCAGTTCAGGCCTAGACTGTATCTATTGTTATTCCTGGTCTTCAGAAGAATCTTGCCCAGATATTATCGGTGTGTTCCGGTTTGGCTCAGGTAGTTTCAGCTACCGCTACTGTAGCGACATCTCAGACAGGGGGTGGTCAGCAAACCCCTGCAGCTCGCACACCCGAGCAGGTTGTTCAGGGACTTCAGACGCCAAAGGCGGTCCCCGCTCAGGTGGTTGCACCGGTTATTCCTCCAGCTGCACCAGCTCCAGAGCATATGGTTCATGCTATGCCCGACGACGAGCAGCGTCGTCTTGAGAGGTTTGGTAGACTTCAGCCACCCCATTTCAGTAGTACTAAGGGCGAGGATGCCCAGGGTTTCTTAGATAAGTGTCGGAGGATGCTACGTACAACTGGTATTCTTGAATCTAGCGGGTTTTCATTCACTACTTTTCAGTTTACTGGTCCCGCATTTGATTGGTGGGAGGAGTTTGAGAGGCGTAGGTCTGCAGGAGCAGCACCTCTCACCTGGCAGCAGTTTTCTACTCTCTTCCTAGAGAAGTATGTACCTCAGGTCCCGTCGCGAGGAGCTTCATCGCCAGTTTGAGTGGTTGGTTCAGGGCGACATGTCAGTGACCCAGTATGAGCTCAGATTTACACAATTGGCTAGTCATGCCACATGGATGATCCCTATTGATAGGGAGAGGATTAGAAGGTTCATTGATGGCCTCAACTACTCCATCCGTATTCTTATGACCAGAGAGAGAGTTCTATCGTCATCGTTTGAGCAGGTTGTGGATATGGTATGCTCCATTGAGGCGGATCGTCACCGAGAGAGAGAGAGGAGTGGAAGGCCAAGAGGCCTCATAGTTCTGGTAGCTTCAGTGGTGCTCCATCTAGAGGGAATTTCCAGCAGGGCAGAGGTCGCTCATCTAGACCTTCTCATTCAGGCCGCCCAGAGCAGAGCGGAGGTTCTTATGGTCGTGGTCGACAGGGGTTTCAGCAGGGTCAGTCATCACTTAGTGCCCTTCCAGCCCAGAGTGCAACACCTACTTCTTCAGCCCAGGGTTCTTCTGCGGTGAGGGGTTTACTTCAGTCCACTTCCCCAGCACCAGGTGCATGTTATGAGTGTGGTGAGTTTGGCCACATGAGGAGGCAGTGCCCTCGATTCCGTATGGACAGGGCTCAGCAGAAGGATCAGCCCTCCTCTTCAGCACCATCTCAGGCTAGTAGAGGTGGAGGTCAGTCTTCTCGTGGTCGCTATAGAGGAGAGGAGAGATCCAGTGGAGGTCAGACACGATTGTATGCACTCCCCGACAGGCGTGATGCAGTTGCCTCCGATGCAGTGATTACATGTATCATTTCTGTCTGTCACAGAGATGCCTATGTTCTATTTGATCCAGGGTCCATATATTCATATGTGTCCTCTTATTTTGCACATCATTTGGGTGCGACTCGTGGTAGTCTTGATGTACCTATTCATGTATCCATCCCTGTGGGTGATACGATTGTTGTAGATCATGTCTATAGATCCTGTATTATATCTATTGGGTGTTGGAGACCCAGGCAGATCTGTTATTGTTGGGGATGGTGGACTTTGATGTTATATTGGGTATGAACTAGTTGTCTCCGTACCATGCTACATTGGATTGTCAAGCTAAGACAGTTACGTTGGCCATTCCTGGTATTTCTCGGATTGAGTGGTGGGGTTCGACTGATTTTATCCCTAGCCGTGTCATTTCGTTCTTAAAGGCTCAGAAAATGGTTGAAAAAGGGTATCTGTCGTACTTGGCATTTGTGAGAGATATGGGAGATGAGTCTCCTAGCATTGATTCTGTACCTGTGGTGAGGAATTTTCCAGATGTATTCCCCTCAGACCTGCCAGGCATGCCGCCGGACAGGGATATTGATTTTGGCATTGACCTGGTGTCGGGCACTCAGCCCATATCCATTCCTCCCTATCGAATGGCACCAGCTGAGTTGAAGGAATTGAAAGAGCAACTTCAGGAGCTTCTAGATAAGGGTTTCATCTGCCCTAGTGTGTCCCCGTGGGGTGCGCCGGTGTTATTTGTTAAAAAGAAAGATTGTTCCATGGTGATGTGTATTGATTATAGGCAATTGAACAAAGTAATAGTGAAGAACAAGTACCCTCTACCGTGCATTGATGATTTGTTTGATCAGTTACAGGGTGCGAGGGTGTTTTCTAAGATTGCTCTTCGTTCAGGCTATCGTCAGCTGAAGATCAGGGACTCTGATATTATGAAGACTGCATTCAGGACCAGATATGGTCACTATGTGTTCCTTGTGATGTCTTTTGGGCTGACCAACGCCACAGCAGCATTTATGCATCTGATGAACAGTGTGTTCGGGCCCTATTTGGATTTATTTGTGATTGTATTCATTGATGACATTCTAGTCTACTCCCGTAGTCAGGAGGAGCATGCTCAGCATTTGAGTGTCGTGTTGCAGAGATTGAGGGAGGAGAAGATGTATGCTAAATTCTCCAATTGCGAGTTTTGGCTCGAATCAGTAGCGTTTCTAGGCAATGTAGTGTCTCGTGATGGTATTCAGGTTGATCTGAAGAAGATAGAGGCAGTGCAGAGTTGTCCTAGACCGTCCTCAGCTATAGAGATCATGAGCTTTCTTGGCTTGGCGGGATATTATCGCCGGTTTGTTCAGGGATTTTCATCCATTGCTTCTTCTTTGACTAAATTGACTCAGAAGGGTGCACCATTCGTGTGGTCGGATGAGTGCGAAGAGAGCTTTCAGAAGCTCAAGACAGCTTTGACCACAGCTCCAGTGTTAGTGTTGCCATCAGCTTCAGGTTCATATACAGTATATTGTGATGCCTCGAGAGTGGGGATAGGTTGTGTGTTGATGCAGGAAGGTAAGGTGATTGCTTATGCTTCTCGGCAGTTGAAGCCACATGAGAAGAACTATCATGTTCATGATTTGGAGCTAGCTACCATTGTTCATGCCTTGAAAATTTGGAGGCATTATTTGTACGGCATGTCCTGTGAGGTGTATACTGACCATCGTAGTCTCCAGCACTTGTTCAAATAGAAAGATCATAATTTGAGACAGCGGAGATGGCTTGAGTTGCTTAAGGATTATGACATTACCATTCTATATCATTCGGGAAAGGCCAATGTGGTGGCCGATGCTTTGAGCCGGAAGGTGTTCAGTATGGGGAGCTTGGCATATATTCCAGCTTAGGAGGGATCATTTGCTTATGATGTTCAGGTGCTAGCCAATCGGCTAGTGAGGTTAGACATTTCAAAGCCCAGTAGGGTGTTGGCTTGTGTTGTATCTGGGTCTTCTCTGTATGATCGTATTCGTGAGCGCCAGTATGATGATCCACATTTGGCTGTCCTTAGGGACAGAGTTCAGCATGATGATGCTAGAGATGTCACCATTGATAGTGACGGCGTGTCTCAAGATTTTGTTACTGGACTCCCTCGGACAGCAAGGAAGTTTGATTCTGTTTGGGTGATTATGGATAGGCTGACCAAGTTAGCTCACTTCATTCCTGTGTGTACTACGTACTCATCAGAGCGGTTGGCAGCAATCTTTATTCGAGAGATTGTCCGGTTGCATGGGGTCCCAGTTTCTATCATATCTGACAGGGGCAACCAGTTTATTTCTCAGTTTAGGAAAGCATTTCAGCGGGAGATGGGTACGCGGGTTGAGTTGAGCACCGCATTTCACCCCCAGACAGACGGGCAGTGTGAGCGCACTATTCAGATCCTGGAGGATATGTTGCGAGCATGTGTGATTGACTTTGGTGGTTCGTGGGATGAGTTCTTGCCACTTGCTGAGTTTTCCTACAACAACAGTTATCAGTCGAGTATTCAGATCGCCCCGTATGAGGAATTCTATGGCAGATGATGTAGATCCCCCGTGGGATGGTTTGAGCCTGGTGAGGATTGATTGATAGGGACTTAGTTAGTCCAGGATGCTCTGGATAGAGCGAAGTTGATCCAGGAGAGACTTCGTACAACACAATCTCGCTAGAAGAGTTATGCGGACCGTAGAGTTCGAGAGTTGTCTTTCATGGTTGGTGACAGAGTATTGTTGATGGTTTCACCCATGAAGGGTGTCATGAGGTTCGGGAAGAAGGGAAGCTGAGTCCCAGGTACATTGGTCCTTTTGAGATACTCAAGAGGGTTGGAGAGGTGGCATATGAGTTGGCCTTGCCACCCAGCTTATCCAGCGTTCATCCAGTATTCCATGTGTCTATGCTCCAGAAGTACATTGGGGATCCGTCTCATGTATTAGACTTCAGTACAATTCAGCTTGATGGTGATCTATCCTATGACGTGGTGCCTAGTGCTATTTTGGGTCGTCAAGTGAGAAAATTGAGGTCCAAGGACATTGCATTAGTTAAGGTTCAGTGGAGAGTTCGACCCGTGGAGGAGGCCACTTGGGAGATCGAGCGGGAGATGCGGAGCAGATATCCTCACTTGTTTAATACTTCAGGTATATTTCTTGACCCGCTCGAGGATGAGCGTTTGCTTAAGAGGGGAGAATGTGACGACCCGACCCGTCGTCACGAAAATTACCACCCCGTTATGTTGTAATTATATGTTTTATGCTTTTATATCAGTGTTAGAGTCTATCGGGTGAGTTAGGAGTGAATTGGATTGAAAAAGAGGCATATAGCCTTTTTGAAGGAAGCTTGAATGTGGAAAGTCAACTTGGAGTTGACTATTTAGTTAGAGGGCTCGGAATTAGGTTCTGATGATTCAGGTAGTTCCGGGAGATGATTTGTGATTTAGGGGAACGATCGGAATTGAATTTGGAGGTCCGGTGTAGAAATAGGCTTGAATTGGCTAAGGTTGAATTTTGGCGAAATCCGAACGGTAGGTGAGATTTTAATCCGGGGGTCAGAATGGAATTCCAACAATTCCTATAGCTTCGTCATGTGATTTTGGATATGTCCGCAAATTTTCGTGTCATTCGGACGTCGTTTGGTCGGGTGTTTGATCGAATGTGTAATTCGGAAAGTTTTAACGAATTTAGGCTTAAATTCGATGTGAATTATGGGTTTTGATGTTGTTAGACGTGTTTTGAGGATTGGAACAAGTTCGAATAATGTATTAGGATGTGTTTGTGTGTTTGGATGAGGTTCCGGGGGCCTCGGGGTGTTTTTAGATGGTCGAATGGGAGAAAATATGGAAAATTGCACACTTTGTGTACTGGTTCTGTTGTTTTCGCTCCTGCGGAAATGGAAGCGCATGAGCGAGTCCGCAGGAGCGGACAAAGGGGCGCAGAAGTGGAGGCGATCGCTGAAGCGGAGTCTGGTCCGCATGGGCGGCGTCGCTGGTGCAAGGATTAGACCGCAGAATCGGTCAAGGGGCAAGATGGGGGAGTCCGCAGAAGAGGATAGTGGATCGCCTAGGCGAGTCCGTAGGAGCGGACTCTTGTGCGCAGAAGCGGGGGATTCCGCTGGAGCGGTTACATTTTCGCTGAAGCGGTCCTATGTTCGCAGAAGCGGAATTGGCCGGCTAGGCCTAGAATCACAGAAACGACCAGTTGGTCGCGGATACGGGCTCGCAGAAGCGGGATTTGCTCCGCAGAAGCGGAAATCGCAGAAGGATTAATAATATCAGAAGTTAGAAATTTCAGAACATTTCAAAACATTTGGGTCTCATCTTAAGAGGTGATTTGGGCGATTTTGAAGAGAAATTCAAGGGAATTCATCAGGTAATCAACTATGGACTCAAATTATGATTAGTATTGATAATATTATTCAATTATCTCATGAAAATGGAGGAATTTGGAGTATTTTATGGAGGTTTTAGCCCTAGGCTTGAAATATAGAAAATCAAGGATTTGAATGGGCAAATGGAGTCCGAATTTGGTAAATTTTATGTGCCTAGACTCGTATTGAGACGAGGGTTCCGAATATGTGACTTTCGTAATTTTTCGAGAAGCATACCGAAAGTCGGGTTTTGGCAACTTTGTCATTTTTGGTGTAAATTGAGTTGTTTTGACTGGGTGTTGTCCCATTGGCCTAATTTGATGTGTTTCTACCATATTTGATCAGATTCTATGCGTGCGGAGCTTGATTCTCGTGGCAAGGGCATCGCGGAGTAGTCGTCGCGCTGTATTGAGGTAAGTAATAGATGTGGGTGATGACCGGCGGGTTCGAAACTCCAGTATACCACTTTGTGACGCTGTATAGCGGCGAGACACGTACTCTCGTGTGAGTGCGGGGTCGATTGTGATTGGGGACTATGGCTTAGTCCGACTTGTTGATACTGTGTTATGATATTGGCTATTCTTGAGCCGTCGAACCTCCTTCTCAGATGGTTGCATATTATATTGTGATATTGGCTACTCTTGAGACGTCGAACCTCCTTCTTGGACGGTTGAGTACACTTATGGGTTGTAAGCCAGTTATTGGGATCCTGCGAGGATCGTCATAATTGTCTTGTGATATTGGAATGTTAGTTTTACTACCAGTCCGTAGCTATTACTGTTATCATGATATTTCCAATCTCTGGAACTTGACATTTTCAAATGGAAAAAAAATGATAAAAGAGTTTTCAAAACTACTTTTGAGCTCGCGAGGCTGCATTTGCATATTAGCTGACTGGTAGTGGATCGCGCTGCACGCCGCAGCGTATATTCATGATATTGTGCTTGGGCTGTAGGAGCCCCTCCGGAGTCTGAACCCCCACAGTGAGCACGGGTACCCAAATTGGATCGGGCTACACGCCGTAGCGGTCATTTCATGCATTGCATTGAATTTAGCTACATCTGCTAGCTGTTATACTTGTTGTTGATATTATTGGTTCTCTACTGTTGATATTGAACTGTTACAGGGCATTGGTTACAGCTTTACATAGTGCTTTATTGTGGATTTCTTATCTGCGTTGTCTTACCCCTGTTTAATACCACTGAGTCTGGCAGTACTCATTTTACTTCCTGCACCTTGTGTGCAGATCCAGGTACCTCTCAGCAGTCCTGATCCGGTAGCTGTTCGAGGCGGCTTCTGTAGGATATTCGAGGTAGCTGTAGAGTCTGCAGGATCCGATATTCCTTCCTACTGTCTTTTGATTTTGTATTTGCTATTTCTTTACGCACTTGGTATCATGTAAACCAGTATTACACTCATGTTATCTGTAAAGGCTCATGGCTCTTGACTCCTCGGTCTTTGGGGAGTTGCACTGTGTTGGGACTTGGTTCCCTATTTCGATATTTCTATCGCTGTTGTTTTATAAATTATTATGCTTAAATGGGATACGGCGAGCTCCTAGCCCTATGATTGTTATTGATCGGTCAGGCAGGCCTAGTAGTGTGCTGGGCGCCATCACGATCGGGTTTGGGGTCGTGACATGTATTCCATGTGTTCTTATTTTATCGTATGATTAGATCCTTTGGAATTTGATAGGGAAGTTTGTAATAATTGATACGTATGAGACTGAAGAGATACGGTTGATAATGTAATAGATAGAGTAGAATAGAGTATATGTAGTCATAATCATCATAGAACTAGTTTAAAAAATAGGTTAACTCATAAATCAACTCACCTAGATAATATTAGTCTCGTAATCTAGATCATAATCATAATAACCACATTAGTCTTCATGAATTAGAATGTGATAATTAACTTAGTTTCAGTCTGTGTCTTCACTTTAATTAGTTTAATAACAACTTGAAACGGTGCAATGTAGAATCAGTAATTAATATACAGAGTTAAGTATCATGTCATTGTTTGAAGTAGTTGACACAAGTAGCTTATTGTTTAAGGTCTAGTAGTAATTGATAATTATAGTCCAGAATGTCATGAGTTACAATTCATGGTTAATCATGAGTCAATTCACATAGTTAAGCAACACATCACTGTTAAGGTAGAAGAGACAGTAGTATATTGTTCAAGTTCTGTTGGTGATAGATAATTAGGATTTAGAATTAATTGTGTTAAATCTGTACTTCCGTTTCTATGAAATAAATATCATTTGGTTGATTTTACTTACTGTTGTTGAGCATTTATATAGTTGTTATGAAATTTCGATTCTGCTTTTCATTTTTCTCGTATGGCCTGGGCTTGAAAAACAGTACGGGCCTGGATCCAATTGGATTTATCTTCGGGCTTCTGAATAACGACTTTAGCGTATTCTGGGTTTTTGGAACCCAGATATGCAAACTGGACCATTAGTTCATGCCCATAAGTGCCCAGGACTGGACACACAAATAATAGGCCTGGACATTGATTCTGAAATTACAATACCAGCTAAAAATAATTAGGGAAAAACCAAAAATAGAAAATGTAGCCCTTATTAGGATTGGACTATTAAAAATAATGGGACGAGCCTTGTATAAGAACAAAACAAGCGGGTCCCCCATATAAATGATAATAAGTGATAGACTCGGGAAGACCGTTTAGCAAATTCCACGGTATTTCCTAAAGTATAATAAGCCGTTAGACGTTATAGGCACGATTTTAAATATACCTTCCTTAATATGAGTGCACATCTAATGTGACTCAAATCTTAAATCTCGACGAAGCTGAAACGTATTAAAGTCACAGCGTACTGGTTCCGGTGTGACTCGAAATACGTTTTTGTGACGTTGCAAGTCATAAAATTATTAAAAACGAAAGATATACATGTTGTAAAAAGCATATATTGAAATAAAATAAAATAAAAAAAGACAGTTGAGCGACCGTGCTAAAACCACAAAATCCGGGAGTGCCTAACACCTTCTCTTGGGTTAATATAATTCCTTATTCGAATTTCTTGTTGCGCGTACTGTTTAAATAGAGTCAACTTCCTCAGATTCGGGATTAACCGGTGACTTGGGACACCATTATCTTCCCAAGTGGCGACTCTAAAACTTTAAATAAAACCCCGTTCCGATTGTCCTTAAATTGGATAAACTCCTTCCTCGTTGTTATTATTATATCCCTTCCCGGGTATATTGGTAATTAATGAGGTATGCCTTATTCTCCTTTTCGGGAAATAGAAAGGTAGTAAAAAAGGTAGGTGTGACAGCTCTGGCGACTCTGTTGGGGATAAGCAACCCAGAACTTCGGTTCAGGATTTAAGAATTCGAGCTCGATAAAGTTTTCGTTTTTGATGTTATTTCACTTCATTATATGCTTTGATCAACGTGCTACATGTTTACCGCTTTGATATTACATGGATTGTATATATAAAATAGTGCCGAAAACCCTTCTCTTCTTACCTCCGGGGATGTGCTTACTGGTTGAGACTCCCCTTTCTGTTAAGTTATACCAAAAATAAGAAATAGAGGCCGGATAAGTTACAAAGCCGAATGACCCCGCGGGTCCTCGGTACGTAGCCCAATCCTCGATCCGAGTTGTCCACTCGGGTACACGGTCTAGCACCATATGAAACAACAGGATATTGAACCTAAGTCTAGGACAACTATTTGCATCATATCTGACTTAGGGGACTCAACACAGGGGTTGGGTCCGTGTAGGAAAGGTGATCCAGAATATTAAAAGACCGAGCAAATTATATGTTGCATTTATTTGTCTTGGATCATTATGCGGACCGGCAGAATCCCTGAAAACAAAAAGAAAGAAGAAATTTAAAATAGAAAATATTGAAATATTGGCAAAAGTTTGTCAAAATTTGAAAAGAAAGTTTGAAAAATAGGTGGAACAATTTGTTGAAAAAATTGGTCACGAAATAATCTGACCGAACTACGCAGGTTTGATTCTCGCCATTAGGTGGGATACGTAGGCAACCCTTGACGGGTCCAACCACCCTTTAAGAAAATGACCAAAAAATATTGAGTTTTAGTCTCCAATAAATTAAAGTGATTGCTATTTTTGGAAATAGCCGAATGTTCCGAAAGGATGCCGGAAGGCTGTTTTTGCAAAAATGGCCACTTTGAAATCATGTCTTTTTTCTTTTCAAATAAATAGCCCGAAAAAGCTAATTCTTTCAAAAATGAAAATTGTCTTTGAAAAATATTTTCCTTTTTCTGAATAAAATCCGCTTAATAAATGTGCAGGAAGAGCACAGTACAAAATGAACCCTTTGCTTTAAAAAATAAAATCCCTTTGAAGTTAAGACCACAGTAGAACGATCTGGGTCAAGAAGGACATGTTTGGGTCAAACGCTTTACTGGGTTGATGGACATAATACCCCGTGGTGATATCATTCGGGCCCTCATCACTTGTTGGGATCCTAAGCATTATGTTCTACACTTTTCAGATTTTTGAGATCACTCCTACATTAGAGGAAATTGCTTATTATATCGGGAAAGGTGAGGTTCCCTTGAAAGATAAATACCCAGTGGCTCCGAGGGAAATTACAGTGCACAAATTCCTCGATTCCATGAAAATCGCCAGAAACATCCATAATGAAGACTTGGCTCATGGATTTTGTACTTTGAGTTTCATCTACAGTAGATACGGTCATATTGGAAAATTTAACGACCCTACAAACAAACTCTGCAGTAAATCTAACCGAGTCAAGTGGGAAGAGCATATGCGATTTGCCTTTATAGTGGCATTCCTAGGATTAGTCATATTCCCAAGGAAAGATGGAAATATCGATATAAGGGTCATCGGCGTTGCCAGATCTCTTATTTTGCAAGATAATAGCACACTGGCACCGATGATTGTAGCTGACATCTTCCGTGCCCTCACATCCTGTAAATCAGGGCATGACTTCTTCGAGGGATGCAATTTGATCCTCCAGATATGGTTGATAGAACATTTGTGGCATCACCCTCCGTTCTCGAGTTACGGGTCATCTGAAAAGACGTGCATTGAAGAGTTTTATATGAGAACAAAAGAAGTTAAGTTGCCCGAAGGAGCAAAAGGTTGGACTACATACTTGCGATCGTTGACTGTCAGCCAAATTGATTGGGCATACGAATGGTTTCCCCTCAACGAGGTGATATACATGCCAACAGAAGGGTAGCATTTCTTGATAATGGGTCTTAAAAGCATTCAGCCTTATGCACGGTACAGGGTACTACGACAACTTGGGAGATATCAGGTTATACCAAAAGACGGGGCCCTCAGCCTGCAAGCCATAGAAATCAGACCGGACAAACAATTCCTGGAAGGAAAGATTCGACAGATTTGGAATGAATGCAAATGCTTAAGGGTAGACACTTGTGTGGGAAACCGAGCTCAAGGGGAAGTATTACCAGAGTATGCTGCATGGTATCACCGGGATGTCGAGCATGATAGACCAATGAAAAGGCCTCATATTCAAGAATTGGCCGAACAGTCTAAGGAACACAAAGATTGGGTGGCCAGAGAAAATGAGTACAGAGCCAGAATCAGCTTGCTAGAGAAACAATTCTAAGACCTCAAATTCGAGAGCAGCTTACAATCGGCATCCGATGAGGGAGAAAAGAAACAGCTGAGAAAAGAGAATGAAATTTTAAATGCTCAAATTGCAAAGATGGAAACCGCAGCCTAAACCCCAGTTCGCCTAGCCCGAGATGAGAAATTGAGTAAAAATCTTCGGTGCAAAGTGAATGACTATAGCTTTGATCTTGATAAAGATGAAAAGGAGTTAGTCGGGGTTCGGAAATAGTTGGCCAAAAATGCTGAGGAAAGAGTTAGAATGGTTCAGCAATTCCAAGAGGAACACAAGGTTGAGGTAGCCCGATTGAGAAAGAACATCATTACAGCCGAAGTCAAAAGTAGCAAGCAAACCAAGGAGTTTGAAGTAGAGAGAGAAAATTGCTACATGGCTATGGCCCGGTTAGAGTTTGTCACGACCCCAAATCCGGTCGTGATGGCGCCCAGCACATTGCTAAGCCAGCCTGACCAATTAATAACAATAACGGAGCTAGAAGCTCTCCTTAACCCATTTAGGCAAATTAAATCACGAAGTAATAGCGATGCAATTAACGAAAACAGGGAACCAAGTCCCATAATACACCAACTCCCATAGACCAAGGGTCAAGAGTCATGAGCCTCTACTGAACATGAGTATAAAAGGTTTACAAGAATACCAAGTGTGGAAAGAAATGTCAATACAAAATCAAAAGACAGTAGGAAGGAATATCGGGTCCTGCGGACTCTGCAGCTACCTCGAATATCCACAAACGTCGCCTCGCACAGCTACTGGATCACTGCCGAGAGGTACCTCTGGATCCGCACACAAGGTGCGGGGAGTAAAATGAGTACTGCCGGACTCGGTGGTAATAAACAAGGGTAAGACAGACACGGATAAGAAATCCGCAATAAAGCACTATGTAAAGCTATAATCGGCTACCCTGTCATAGAATCAATCTTCACTGTACCTGTTCCAACAATTACCAATAAATAGCATAACAGACTAGCAGATGTAGCTAAATGCAATGCAATGCATGATATGACCGCTACGGCGTGTAGCCCGACTCCAAATTTTGGGTACCCGTGCTCACTGTGGGGGTTCAGACTTCGGAGGGGCTCCTACAGCCCAAGCACATCTCATAGAGATATCACTGCGGCGTGCAGTCCGATCCAACATATATCTTGCTGCGGCGTGCGGCCCGATCCACTACTAGTCAGCTAATATGCAGATACAACCTCGCAGGCTCAAAAGTAGTTTTTGAAAACTCTTTTATCATTTTTCAGTTGGAAAACAGTAATATCAAGTTCCGGAGATTGGAATTAGCATAATAACAAAAATAGCTGCGGACTAGTAGTAAACTAGCATGTCTATATGATAAGACAATGATAACGATCCTCGCGGGATCCAATAACTGGCTCACGGCCCACATGTATAATCAACCGCCCCAAGAAAGGGGTTCCTCGGCTCAAGAGTAGCCATTATCACAATATATATATGCAACCCTCCGAGAAGGAGGTTCGACGGCTCTAGAATAGCCAATAATACAGTATCAACAGGTTGGACTAATATATAGTCTCCAATTCATGATCGACCCCGCACTCTCGAGAGTGTGCGTGTCTCGCCGCTATACAGCGTCACAAAGTGGTATACCGGGGTTTCGAACCCGCTGGTCATCACCCACATCTATTACTCACCTCAATACGGCACGACGACTATTCCGCAATGCCCTTGCCACGAGAATCAAGCTCCGTACGCGTAGAATCTGATCAAATACAGTAGAAACACAACAAATTAGGCCAATGGGACGACACCCAATCAATACAACTCAATTTACATCAAAATTCCCAAAGTTGTCAAAACCCGAGCCCCGGGCCCACATTCCGAAAATTTACGAAATTCACATTTCCGGAACCCTCGTCTCAATACGAGTCTAAGCATATCAATTTTACCAAAATCGGACTCCATTTGCCCACTCAAATCGGTGTTTTTCTTCAATTTAGGCTTAGGGCTCAAACCCACATTTAATCTTCCATTTACAGAAATTTAACCAAGGATTTCATGTTAAAATGATGTAATTAAGCCACAAAACTTACCTCCGACGAATCTCCGATGAAATCCCGGCAATCTCCCGTGATTTCTTCTCTCTAGGGCTCAAAATTATGTTTTGGGGTGTGAAACCCGTGAGCCCTCTGTTCTGTGATATAAATTCACTGCCAGAGCAATTTGCTCTACGCGTTCGCGTGAGCTCTCACGCGTTCGCGATGCTCGGCCTCCAGTTACCCTTCGCGAACGCGACGCCAACCACGCGTTCGCGATGCTCAAACTCCCAACCGCCTAAATTCCTTCTACGCGTTCGCGACTCCCAGTCACGCGAACGCGATGATTCCCTCCATCTGGCCTACGCGAACGCGACCCCAGGGAACGCGATCGCGAAGCACAAGGCTCCTGGCCTACGCGAACGCGACGCACCTGATCGCGAACGCGATGCATTGATCAGCCTGGCCTTCGCGAACGCGGCCCATTCCACGCGAACGCGAAGGCTAAAATGCCCGGGCAGTAACCTGCAATTTACAGCAGACTTCCAAGTTCCAAAAATGCCCGATTGATGGTCCGAAATCATCCCGAGGCCCCCGGGACCCCAATAAACACCACCAACATACTCCAAAACACGATACGAACTTGTTCCAATCATAAAAACACCATCCTAAACATCAAAATCACCAATTACACACGGATTCAAGCCTAAGTTTCTTCAAAACTTCCGAATTACACATTCCATCAAAAACCCGACCAAACGACATCCGAATGACCTGAAATTTTGCAGGCACATCCAAAATCACCTAACGAAGCTACTGCAACTGTCGGAATTCCATTCCGACTCCCGGATCAAAATCTCACCTACCATTCGGATTTCGTCAAAATTCAACCTTAGCCAATTCAAGCCTATTTCTACACCGGGTCTCCAAATTCAATTCCGATCGCTCCCCTAAGTCACAAATCACCTCCCGGAACTATCCGAATCATCAGAATCCGATTCCGAGCCCTCTAACCAAATAGTCAACTCCGGGTTGACTTTCCTTATTCAAGTCTCCTTCAAAAAGGCTATATGCCTCATTTTCAATCCAATTCACTCCTAATTTACCCGATAGACTCTAACACTGATATAAAATCATAAAACATGTAATTACAACATAACGGGGTGGTAATTCCCATAACGACGGGCCGGGTCGTTACATTCTCCCCAACTTAAACAAACGCTCGTCCTCGAGCGTACCGGAGTGGTACTAGAAGCAACTCAATAGCTGAATGACCTTACCCAGCATATATTCGGGCGATCATACGTCACCCTATCTCACGCAAGTCCGAAAACACCATACAGCTGAAATCTCACAGACCATCTTAACCATAAACCACATTGCACTTTCTGAAATCATATACCAATTGCTAATCCCATTCATGTACTCAGGATACACTAGAATTCACTGCAATAAGCCATACTCACCACTCCGGGTGAGATCATATGATGTGTCAAACAACCCAATCACTCGAGACGATAGTCTCTAATCACAACAACTGGCCACAATCACCAAATACTAGCTGAAAACCTCTTTCCTTAGATAGAGTCTTATTCCAACACCTCCATATCATGCCCACGGCAACCAGACACGCGATATCAACTTGTCACGCATTATATAGAACCCATCTCTCAGGTCAACCATTCATGAATCCATTTCACTTTTAACTGATACCACAACAGATTTCGGACCCAAATCTCGGTATTACCTTTCTAACCAACTAAAATCACATATACTCACATTCATTATTGGCTCCAACGACCATTTCGATTATAACACATCGCACTGGTGATAAGACACCTCAACACCGGCCTAAGCCACAACGAGCACAACATAGGCTCCAATAGAAACGTCCGCACACACTCGAATCATGACAGCTCAAATCATGACAACTGTCTCCAGCAAATAGAGCTGCAATTTAATCCCTCTGTGCCATCATAATATAGAACTGAGATCGCGTCTCGTATTATAGAAATAAAGTACCTGAATCCTCCTCGAGAGGTCATAACATCACGTGGCCTTGCCACGATTCGTGATTCTATCCCAACGTTATTACTCATGAAGCACCTCAAGCCACTAAGCTCAAAACGATCAGCCACACACATATTTAGGTCTGAACCCAAGCAATCAACCTCACCCACGGTGAAACAATTAACGTATGCTATCAAATCCTGAAAGAACACAACCGATGTGCCATTCGCCAAGCGATACTCAATACGGACTTTTCCTCAGAAGCTAGGAAGTATTGTATACCAGGTAATATATAACTAACTCTATTTTCACATTACACTGTTGCGGCGTGCAACCCGCTCCAATGACATACCCGTGGCGGCGTGCCACCCGATCTAGATACCATACCTGTGGCGGCGTGCCACCCGATCCAAGTAACCCTCGTCAAATGAATACGCGTCGAGTCAAGTTGCTCATCATAATAAACATATATCGCCTCAAGTTTGGCCACATGAAACGCATCCGACAACGTTTCTCAATACTGGAACTGAATCAATGGTAGATACTTCTACACTAACATCCGCCACTAAGGTCCAACTGACAAAGCAATGCCTACCAACCGTCCGCTGGTCCTGTGTACAACTACTCTGTTGGAGCATACTCTGATGTTCTCTGCTACGCAATTTGTGCCATTTTCCGACATAGCCCATATCACATTAGTCTAGACGACCTGGCTTATGTCAACCAGTCAGAAATAAGGTATCATAACCCAAATTCATCATATCAAGCTAAGAGCTAAACGGTGCTAATACACACGATATACAACCACTGCATAGGCGGATTACGAGAACTTCCAGACTCTAACACATGTATTACATATGGATCACTATGCCTGATCCCACACTCCACCGTACAATTACATAACACACATCAAGCATCTATTCATACCTCGAAAGCCATTCGAAAATTTCACTATGCCATCAACGATTCAGTTATTATAGTCGATCCAACAAGAGAATACCACCATACAACTGGATATCATCATTTTACATTACCTTGTCCCTTTGCACCATATACCCTGCCAAATTACTAGAATAGCAGTACCATTTTCTTAAATCACCAGCAGCTGTCCGCGCTGCTCAATAATTTTATTGACTTTCCATATATTATGAACTGATCTCAAAACCTTGAATATGCCATTATCAACTTTCCATAACACATCGTGTATACCATATCACACTAAGACAACATGAAAATTTATATCCCTTTCCTCCGCCTCAACATTGGCGCACTCAACTAGTCAAGGACTTTCGTGATCCCATATAGAAGAAAACTCATTACACATTCCCCGCTTCGCATATCGATAGGAATATACTCATCTTCAAACCATGATAAAACACATCACAACTATTTCTTCCCATTCATTGCATAAGTTAAACTGCCAGGACTGAGTCCTTATACACATATTATACCCATAGTGGGTTACACGACTGCCAACACTCAAAAGCTTTATTGCACAATATCTACAAGACTCATTACTTCAACCACATACCAGGAATTAGTCGTATTCCTTATCATACCATTCTGGTTTATTAACAAGTTGTTCCATTTACCCAGTTTCCTTTCTGATTCATCTTTGATTTAATATTAGCCACTACCGTAGCACCATAACACATGAACTCATTCCACACGAGACTCGTACATAAGACCACACGGTCTGAGACATATAGGCCACTGAATACTCTCTCAAATTTCCAGAAGGATCACATCCTACAATACTTTATTTTGAAGAACCTCTTGCGATTTGAATTCGTTATCATTACCTTCCAATACGGATTACATAGAATCCCATCATTAACATAATATAACACAAGTACCGATCTCTTCTAACGAAACCACCATCTTTAGCCACATGCACAATTTTAAGACACCTGACTGTTACAAGTAAAATCTTGAACACCGTAAACAATTCTCAGGCGTCAGTCATCCTTATTCAGTTGTAATTCAACTGTCTTATTGAACAGAACCACTCGTGCCTTATTAGAATTCTGACACTGCAGATCATGATTACATACAGATACTATTAGCTATCACTCTTTTCTATACACCAAGCATTCCTTACCAACCTCGGTTCAAAATACCCTAGTATTTCTTCACATCTACGAAGCACCATAACCTTTATCAGAATTTTCCCAACATACTTAGAGACAGAATCAACATAGCACACAATAGTGCAATCAGGTTAATCAATAGCAACCTCCCCAACTTAGCTCGAAGCCATTCATCAAAGCACTTTCAACCACTCATATCGGTATTACTCAAGTGATGCCGAAATGTTAGTATGATATTAAACTCAAGTCATTTACAAGCTTCGGCGGAGATTCGAATCATCGGAAATATTAACTCTTTTGCAATTCTTGCATTCATTCACACACAACAGTTACGCCCCCTCTTTAGGTGACAAAATCTTTTCTAAGTCCCGAATTTTCCAAAAATTTCGGCAGAGTTTCCTTTGTAAATTGGCCTATCCACCTGCCAGAGAATCACCCAACCATCCTAGCTATACTTCCACAACTCAACAAGATCTCACAATGTATTTCAACAATATTAAATCTCAATACTACACGAATTATATCATCACAATTTATACTTGAACCTGCGATGTATCTGCTCAAATCATAACACATATCAATACCTTTCAATTACACATGAGAATCAACCCACCTACCTCGCCTCAATTTAGCATTTCAGCACAATACCTTCTACCAGGATATACATAGCATAATCATTTTAGTCTTCCTGAGTTTAAACTTGTTCCACTACAAATAAGGCATTTTACCTTCCAATTACGAGATATGATAAATATTCACCACGCCCATAGCTCGGGGCTACACAACGGTTTAGATAAGAGTCGAACAATTAACAACTCATCCATTAGTAAACCTTCCATAATACTCTACAGATCGGCACAAGGCCCCAAACATGGCTACTAGCCCAAGTACATAGATATAAGCCCAGTCTTAGTCACTTTACACAATAATTTATCAATTGGGAAGGATCAAGTCCAAATCCCCAGTCACAATACCACCACGCTCGTCACATGACGCGTATTCCATCTCAGCACATCACTTTATAGTGCAAATACGGGGTTTCAAACCGTCAATACATTATCTATTGCCACCACTCACAAAATCAGCACCTCAATGCTCAAGTCATAAACAAGGTCCAGCCTCAAGTCATCCTGATTGGCCCAACATGAACTCACCGAGATTATATCTCGCCCCTCGTTCGAGGAAATCATAAGCCATAAGGCAATTACATTACTGAGCGCTCGATGCGTACACGGACGTACGGAAGGAATTTCAAAATTATATCTCAAGCTGAATCAAATACGCACGATAAGAATTCCAAGAAATGTGAAGTGTTTCCTAAAGGTTCGCAGCCTCCCGAGGATAAGTACAGGCGTCCCCGTACCGATCCACAAGACTCTACTAACCGGCTCAAGACTCATGAGGCCTAATAAACCTAGGCTTTGATACCAACTTGTCACGACCCCAAATCCGGTCGTGATGGCGCCCAACACATTGCTAAGCCAGCCTGACCAATTAATAACAATAACGGAGCTAGAAGCTCTCCTTAACCCATTTAGGCAAATTAAATCACGAAGTAATAGCGATGCAATTAACGAAAACAGGGAACCAAGTCCCATAATACACCAACTCCCATAGACCAAGGGTCAAGAGTCATGAGCCTCTACTGAACATGAGTATAAAAGGTTTACAAGAATACCAAGTGCGGAAAGAAATGTCAATACAAAATCAAAAGACAGTAGGAAGGAATATCGGGTCCTGCGGACTCTGCAGCTACCTCGAATATCCACAAACGTCGCCTCGCACAGCTACTGGATCACTGCTGAGAGGTACCTGGATCTGCACACAAGGTGCGGGGAGTAAAATGAGTACTGCCAGACTCAGTGGTAATAAACAAGGGTAAGACAGCGCAGATAAGAAATCCGCAATAAAGCACTATGTAAAGCTATAATCGGCTACCCTGTCATAGAATCAATCTTCACTGTACCTGTTCCAACAATTACCAATAAATAGCATAACAGCTAGCAGATGTAGCTAAATGCAATGCAATGCATGATATGACCGCTACGGCGTGTAGCCCGACTCTAATTTTGGGTACCCGTGCTCACTGTGGGGGTTCAGACTCGGAGGGGCTCCTACAGCCCAAGCACATCTCATAGAGATATCACTGCGGCGTGCAGTCCGATCCAACATATATCTTGCTGCGGCGTGCAGCCCGATCCACTACTAGTCAGCTAATATGCAGATACAGCCTCACAGGCTCAAAAGTAGTTTTTGAAAACTCTTTTATCATTTTTCAGTTGGAAAACAGTAATATCAAGTTCCAGAGATTGGAATTTGCACAATAACAAAAATAGCTGCGGACTAGTAGTAAACTAGCATGTCTATGTGATAAGACAATGATAACGATCCTCGCGGGATCCAATAACTGGCTCACGGCCCACATGTATAATCAACCGCCCAAGAAGGGGGTTCCTCGGCTCAAGAGTAGCCATTATCACAATATATATATATGCAACCATCCGAGAAGGAGGTTCGACGGCTCTAGAATAGCCAATAATACAGTATCAACAGGTTGGACTAATATATAGTCTCCAATTCATGATCGACCCCGCACTCTCGAGAGTGTGCGTGTCTCGCCGCTATACAGCGTCACAAAGTGGTATACCGGGGTTTCGAACCCGCCGGTCATCACCCACATCTATTACTCACCTCAATACAGCGCGACGACTATTCCGCAATGCCCTTGCCACGAGAATCAAGCTCCGCACGCGTAGAATCTGATCAAATACAGTAGAAACACAACAAATTAGGCCAATGGGACGACACCCAATCAATACAACTCAATTTACATCAAAATTCCCAAAGTTGTCAAAACCCGAGCCCCGGGCCCACATTCCGAAAATTTACGAAATTCACATTTCTGGAACCCTCGTCTCGCCACGAGTCCATACATATAAAATTTACCAAAATCGGACTCCGTTTGCCCACTCAAATCGGTGTTTTTCTTCAATTTAGGCTTAGGGCTCAAACCCACATTTAATCTTCCATTTACAGAAATTTAACCAAGGATTTCATGTTAAAATGATGTAATTAAGCCACAAAACTTACCTCCGACGAATCTCCGATGAAATCCCGAGCAATCTCCCGTGATTTCTTCTCTCTAGGGCTCAAAATTATGTTTTGGGGTGTGAAACCCGTGAGCCCTCTGTTCTGTGATATAAATTCACTGCCGGAGCAATTTGCTCTACGCGTTCGCGTGAGCTCTCACGCGTTCGCGATGCTCGGCCTCCAGTTACCCTTCGCGAACGCGACGCCAACCACGCGTTCGCGATGCTCAAACTCCCAGCCGCCTAAATTCCTTCTACGCGTTCGCGACTCCCAGTCACGCGAACGCGATGATTCCCTCCATCTGGCCTACGCGAACGCGACCCCAGGAACGCGATCGCGAAGCACAAGGCTCCTGGCCTACGCGAACGCGACGCACCTGATCGCGAACGCGATGCATTGATCAGCCTGGCCTTCGCGAACGCGGCCCATTCCACGCGAACGCGAAGGCTAAAATGCCCGGGCAGTAACCTGCAATTTACAGCAGGACTTCCAAGTTCCAAAAATGCCCGATTGATGGTCCGAAATCATCCCGAGGCCCCCGGGACCCCAATAAACACCACCAACATACTCCAAAACACGATACGAACTTGTTCCAATCATAAAAACACCATCCTAAACATCAAAATCACCAATTACACACGGATTCAAGCCTAAGTTTCTTCAAAACTTCCGAATTACACATTCCATCAAAAACCCGACCAAACGACATCCGAATGACCTGAAATTTTGCAGGCACATCCAAAATCACCTAACGAAGCTACTGCAACTGTCGGAATTCCATTCCGACTCCCGGATCAAAATCTCACCTACCGTTCGGATTTCGTCAAAATTCAACCTTAGCCAATTCAAGCCTATTTCTACACCGGTCTCCAAATTCAATTCCGATCGCTCCCCTAAGTCACAAATCACCTCCCGGAACTATCCGAATTATCAGAATCCGATTCCGAGCCCTCTAACCAAATAGTCAACTCCGGGTTGACTTTCCTTATTCGAGTCTCCTTCAAAAAGGCTATATGCCTCATTTTCAATCCAATTCACTCCTAATTTACCCGATAGACTCTAACACTGATATAAAATCATAAAACAAGTAATTACAACATAACGGGGTGGTAATTCCCATAACGACGGGCCGGGTCGTTACAGAGTTGGAGCTACAACAACTACAAAAGGAGAACCAACAAACCTTAGCCGCTCGTGCCAAACAGATTGATAGGCTGCTTCAGGAAAAAGGGGTTATCAGAGAAAGAATCATCAACATTGCTCAGTACATCACAAGGTAATGCCAATTGTGTGAAGATATGTCCCAGTCAACATTCACATCAGCAGTAAAGTTCATTGTAAAGCAAGTAATGACCGACCTGGATGAACTCCAAAGTGGATTAGCATATAGGCCCGCGGCAAGACCGAACAATGTCTCGCGGGCACTAGGAGCTTTAATGTATTCATAGGGCATGCATTTTGTATTTGTATTTTTCTTATGCATTTGTAGTAGAACATCATTTGTAACCGATGTTTCAAGTATCAATGACAAATTCAAAAAGAAGTTGTTGTTATTTTCTTCCATTTTTATTCAAATTGTCTGGGCGATAGGCAAACATGTAGGAACAAAAAAACAAAAAATGAAAAAAAAGAGAGAAAGAAATGGAAAAGAAGAAAACAAGAAAAAGAAACAAATAGAAAAGCAATAAAAACAGAGGTGAAAAGAAAAATGATGGTTCAAAGAGGAGTATATGCCGGGATGATGCATAATGATTAAGGAAAAAGTTGTGATTCTTAATTGTGATATTTTACCCTTTATGAGATAACTATTAACGAGTTTTGTTGTTGATGAGTATCAGATTTTTAGTTGGTAACTGGCATTCTGGCACATCACAGCTACAATACACGTTCAAAAGCTATGACTAAAGCAGTAACTCAGGAGATCGAGCCCACTATTATGGATCCGGTACAGGTGGAAGAAGTTGTGGACGTTGCTAGTATGAAAGATGAGATGTACAAATTAAGACAGCAAATGTCGTAGACGTACCAGGCCTGATCTAGGGGACAACCTTTGCCTTCCCATCCAGCCAACCCAGTATACATCCCTCCTACACACCCAAATCCTGAACCACCCACTATGAACTCATCTTCGACATAACCAACCTACCAACATTACTATGCTAAAACTTCACAAGCACCACCGCCATTGTCAAAACAAGCTCCACCACCACCACCTTAGCTCGCTCCAGTATACATGGCACTGCCACCTGCTGCTTTACACAAATCATCCAGCGAACCTGTATTCCATGTTTAGGACACTCATTATTATCCACCAGAGCCAACATTCAGGCAACATGACTCCTACACACCGCTCATAGATATAACAGAAGAGGGAAAGCCTGTCAGAAATTTGGAACATGAAGAGATGGCCCGTAAGATGAAAAGTCTTAAAAAACACTTTCATAACATACAAGGGCTAGGAGGCCAAGTGAGTGTTGCGTATAATGATTTATGCTTGTTTCCAGAGGTACAACTCCCGACTGGGTTTAAGCTACCCAAGTTTGATATGTATGACGGTCACGGGGATCCAGTAGCCCATTTGAGGGGTTATTATAGTAAAATGCGCAGAGCAGGGGGAAGAGATGAGTAACTTATGGCTTATTTTAGCCAGAGCTTAAGTGGTTCAGCGCTGGAATGGTATGCTCGACAGGATCATACCATGTGGTTCATCTAGGATGACATAGCTCAATCATTTGCCAACCATTTCCAATACAATCTAGAGATTATCCCTGACAGGCTATCGTTAACTAAAATGGAGAAAAAACCCGGGGAAAGTTTTCGGGAATACGGGTTCAGATGGAGGGAGCAAGCTGCACAAGTAGACCCTCCCATGAAAGAATCAGAAATGGTGGACTGTTTTCTATAAGCTTTGGAGACAAGGTACTATGGTCACCTGGTATCGGCAATTGGAAAAACCTTCAACGAGGTGGTCAAGATGGGAAGCTTTGTAGAAGAGGGGTTAAGGACAAATAAGATCATGAAATATTTGTCTATTAAGGCCACAAACCAGGCAATACAAACTGGAACTGGAGGATCGATTGGCAAAAAGAAGAAGGAGGAAGTTGCGGTCATCGAAGGTATATCATGGTCTCGGGGCCCCAATACAAATCATCATCCACCTCGTCCATACCAACCATATCTACCAGCAACCTACAACCCACCTCCACCATATTATCCTCCCATCACTCCACATTTTTCCATCCCACATGATCAACCTTACCCATCGCCTCCACATGTATGGCGAACCCCAGCTCCACAAAATTTCTACCACGCACAAAATGCCTACCCGCCTTCCAAAACATACAAAAATCAGAATCGACCCAATTTCCATCCAGGTCCGGAAGTAAGAGGAGATAGAGCCCAAAGAAAGAAAACATTTGCTCCGTTAGAGGAGTCATATACTAGTCTTTTTCACCGCTTAAGAGAGCTATGGATGTTAAGCCCTATTGAACCGAAAATTCCAAACCCACCACCTAGAAATCTAGACCAATCAATCCGATGTGAGTATTGTTCCGGGGCACCGAGACATGATACAGAAAAGTGTTGTCATTTAAAGTCCACCATACATGAGCTTATTGATACCAGGAGGATTGAAGTGCAAGCTCCAGAGACTCCCAATATTACATAGAATCCATTCGCATCCTATCATGATATGCACATGATAGAGTTGGAACAGGGAGAGAGCAGTAAGAAACCTTCTCAATCAGTGATGATGATTAAATCTAATAACAAGGTGGAAGGGGAAGTTGAAAAGGTGAAAGCATCAGCTGAGTTACCAATGAAGAAACCATCAGTGGTTGAGCCTGTAAAGATAGTAGTGCCGAGAGCTAAGCTTATGTTGACCGTGAAGGGAGCTTATGTGGAACCTGTGGTTATAAAACCGGTGGTGCAGATGCCAGTCATGAACACCAGGGCCATACTATGGAACTATAATAAAGTTAGAGTGATGTACAAGGGGAAGGAGGTTAAAGGACAAGTCAATGAAACACATGGCCTAACTCGCTCCGGGCAATGCTTTGCCCCGTAAGAGTTGAGGAAGACAAATGTGGTAAAGTAGAACCCGACTCATATGAAGAAGGAAGCTACTGAAGAGGAAGAGGAAGAGTTTTTGAAAAAGATGAAGGCTCAGGACTATTCAATAGTGGAGCAACTGAGAAAAATACCCGCGCAGATTTCATTGTTATCATTGCTAATTCATTCTGAAGAGGACAGGAAGGCGTTGATGAAAATTTTGAATGAAGCGCATATGGCTAAGAAGATTTCAGTATGCCATTTGGAGAAAATCACGAATAAGATCTTTGAGACAAACAAGATAAAATTTCCAGATAATGAGTTGCCGTTTGAAAGAAAGGAGCATAACAAAGCACTATATCTCAAAGTCAAGTGTGAAGAATCTGTAGTTACCAGTTTTCTAGTGGACAATGAATCAAGTGCCAATATTTGCCCTGTCTCAACCTTGGGAAATTTGAAGTTCAATCCTGATAGAATTCATCGGAATAGAGTATGTGTATGGGGTTTTGATGGAGGTGGAAAGAATACAGTAGGGGATATTGTATTGGAGATTACTATTGGACCGTTGGACTTCACTATGGAGTTCCAGGTGCTAGATGTTGCTGTTTTTTACAATCTTTTATTGGGACATCCATGGATCCACGCGGCGAAAGCTGTACCATCCTCTTTGCATCAGATGGTAAAATTTGAATGGGAACAACAGGAGATCATAGTACATGGAGAAGATGATGTCTGCAATACTATCACAGCATTCGAAGAAACTGAAGGAGATAAGGGCCCGTGGGTATATCAAGTCATGGACGTTGTGTTGGTAAATAAAATATCCGAAGGGGAGAACATGTTGATTCCCACAGTGGCTCCTACAGCAGTGATAGTAGCTAAGGAAATGATAAGAAATGGGTTTGCACCGTGGAAAGGCTTAGGGGTAACTCTACAAGGTATAACACAACCAATCCACTTGTTGGGCAGTAATGACACTTTTGGTTTGGGTTTCAAGCCAACCGTTGCCGATATCCAAAGATCCAAGATAATGAAGAAGAAAGTTGGTTCCTCCCAAAGCCTATTCCAAAACTAACTGATTCCTTTTCTAGGCCTGGTACACGAAGACATTTGGCGACTGTTATGCCAAGTCACGTTGAAATAAAACTGGATGCGCAACACCTAGCAAGGTTCGAGATGCTATTTGAATATGTGAATATGTTGGAGATGGGTGAGGGGACAAGTAAAATGGATGTTCAGTTCGTGGGACCCTGCATTGCGCTTAATAACTGGGAAGCTACTTCTCTTCGGATCAGGAGGGAGTTGTGGTAGTTAGCTTTAAATATTTCATTTCCCCAAAATGTTGTCTTATTTTGTAATCCCACACCCCATCAAAAACAAATGTATCCAATACTTGTTACCTTTTTGAAAATCAATGAAATGCAATTTCTTTCTTTCTTCCATTTTTGCCTTATTTTATTTTTCTTCTTTTGTACAGTTCAACATTTGCTGATTCCAATGATATGTGATGCATGAAGGATTCCCGTTCCAGTCTTGATAATTGAATAGTTATAAAGGAAATCAAAAGTGAACATGAAGTAGAATATGAGGATGAGGAAATACTGGAGGAAATTAGTAAAGATTTGAGTCATTATGAGGAAAAACCCAAACCGAACTTAAACGAGACAGAATCTATTAATCTGGGAAGTCAGGAGAATGTCCGGGAAACAAAGATCAGTGTACATTTAGAGGCTTCCCTCAGAGAAGATTTAATCAAGTTAATACATGAGTACAAGGACATATTTGCTTGGTCCTATGATGACATGCTCGGACTCAGTACTGATCTGGTGATACACAAAATGCCCATTTATCCGGAATGCCGGCCGGTAAAACAGAAGCTAATGAAGTTTAAAACGGACATCAGTGAGAAAATAAAAGAATAAGTTAATAAGCAATTCGAGGCGAAGGTCATACGGGTCACTAAATATCCCACCTGGTTAGCTAATGTTGTGCTAGTTCTGAAGAAGGATGGAAAAACCAGGGTGTGCGTTGATTACAGGGACCTTAATAAAGCTAGTCCAAAGGATGATTTTCCATTGCCAAATATCCATATATTGATTGACAATTGCGCCAAGAATGAAATTGGCTCTTTTGTGGACTGTTATGTGGGTTATCATCACATCCTGATGGACGAAGAAGATGCAGAAAAGACAGCCTTTGTCACGCTTTGGGGGACATATTGTTATAGGGTGATGCCCTTTGGGTTGAAGAATGCCGAGGCTACATATATGAGGGCGATGACCACTATGTTCCATGACATGATGCACCAAGAGATCAAAGTATATGTGGACGATGTCACCATTAAGTCCAAAAGGCAATGTGACCATGTCAAAGATTTGTGAAAGTTTTTATAGAGGCTCCGAAGATATAATCTCAAGCTCAATCCAGCAAAGTGTGCTTTCGGGGTGCCTTCAGGAAAGTTACTGGGATTTATAGTAAGCCGGTGTGGTATTGAATTGGATCCGTCAAAGATAATAGAAATCTAGAGTTTGCCTTTGTCGAAGAATAAGAAAGAGGTGATGAGTTTATTAGGCAGATTGAATTATATCAGTAGGTTCATTACTAAGTTGACGAAAACATGTGAGCCCATTTTCAAACCGCTGAAGAAAGATGCTGTGGTAAATTGGACTGATGAATGCCAAGAGGCCTTTGACAAGATTACAGAATATTTTGCCAATCCTCCAGTATTAGTTCCTCCAGAACTAGGAAGACCAATGATTTTGAATTTGACTGTGCTAGATAATTATTTTAGCTGCGTACTGGGCAGCATGACGAGACGGCAAAGAAAGAGCAGGCGATATATTATCTCAGTAAAAAGTTCACATCTTGTGAGGTAAAATACACTCAATTGGAGAGAACATGTTGTGCTCTAACCTGGGCTGGTCAAAAACTGAAACATTACCTGTCAGCCTATACCACATATTTGATATCACAGTTGAATCCATTGAAGTATATATTTCAAAAGCCTATGCCTATAGGAAGACTTGCTAAATGGCAAATTCTACTCACAGAGTTTGACATCATCTATGTAACACGTACGACAATGAAGGCGCAAGCAGTTGCGGATCATTTAGCAGAAAACCCAGTGGATGATGAATATGAGCCGCTAAAAACATATTTTCCTGATGAGAAGGCAATAAATGTTAAAGAAGCAGAGCAAGATTATAAGCCAAGCTGGAGAATGTTCTTTGATGGAGCCATCAACATTAAGGGAGATGGAATTGGAGCAGTACATATTTCAGAAACGGGTCAGCATTATCCCATTACCACTCAGCTTCGATTTTTCTGCACTAACAACATGCCCGAATGTGAAGTATACATATTGGGATGGAGGATGGCGATAAATATGGGTGTTCAAGAGATTTTGGTCATGGGTGACTCGGATCTCTTGATACATCAGATTCAGGGAGAATGGGAGACAAGAGATTTAAAGTTGATGCCCTATCGACAATGTCTGCATGAACTATCCCAGAGATTTCAATCTATAGAGTTCAAACACATCCCAAGAATGCACAATGAAGTAGCAGATATTTTGGCCACATTATCCTCCATGTTGCATCATCCAGATAAAGCTTATGTAGATCCACTACAGATATAGGTGCGTGATCAAAATGCTTATTGTTTTGCCGTTGAAGAAGAACTTGATAGAGAGCCATGGTATCATGATATCAAAGAATACTTGAGGACAGGAGGGTACCCAGAACAAGCCACTGGAGATCAAAAAAGGGCTATAAGGCGATTGGCAAATGGATTTTTTCTTAGTGGAGGAGTTGTATACAAAAGAACACCAGATTTAGGGCTATTGAGATGCGCAGCAAGCTGACACAATTATGGCTAAGGTACATACGGTAGCTTGCGGACCTCACATGAGCGGATACATTTTAGCCAAGAAAATACTGAGAGCAGGATATTATTGGCTCACTATGGAGCGTGATTGTATTAGGTATCTGAGGAAATTCCATCAATGTCAAATACACAGAGATTTTATTCACTCTCCACCCTACGAGTTGCATACAATGTCTGCACCCTGGCTATTCGTTGCCTGGGGCATGGATGTCACCAATAGAGCTTGCAGCTTCTAATGGGCACAGATTTATCTTGGTCGCGATTGATTATTTCACCAAATGGGTGGAGGCGAAGACATTTAAGGCAGTGACAAAGAAGGCGATGGTAGATTTCGTGCATGAAAATATCATATGTTGCTTTGGAATTCATAAGGTGATTATCACAGACAATGGTGCAAACCTGAACAGTCACCTCATGGCAAAAGCATGTCAAAGATTCAAAATCATGCATCATAACTCTACACCTTACGGGCCTAAAGCGAATGGAGTAGTAGAAGCTGCGAATAAGAATATAAAGAAGATTCTCAAAAAAATGGTGGAAGAGTCTAGGCATTGGCATGAAAAATTACCGTTCGCTCTTATGGGTATCGTACAACTGTACGTACTTCAATCAGTGCCACACCTTATTCATTAGTGTATGGAATAGAGGTAGTTATATCCTCAGAAATTGAGATACCATCTCTTCGAATCATAGCTGAGGCTGAAATCGATTGATATGAATGGGTAAAGGCCCGGTTAGAACAATTGAATCTGATTGATGAAAAGAGGTTAGCAGCGGTTTGCCATAGACAATTATATCAGCGGAGAATGACTAGAGCATACAATAAGAAGGTACGTCCGTGAAAATTTGAAGTGGGACAATTGGTACTGAGACGTATTCTGCCACACTGGGTTGAAGCGAAAGGCAAATTTTCGCCGAATTGGCAAGGACCGTTCATGGTATCACGGGTATTGTCCAATGGAGCTCTATATCTGACAGATGTTGAAGGAAAATGTGTAGAGACTGCTATCAACTCAGATGCAGTCAAGAGATATTATGTATGATTCCTTTTCATTTGTATAATTGTATATGTCATAATTTTGGAATTGAAATGATGAAGGCATTTTATTCTCTATCCAAACACTTTATCCATTGACATCCCCATTGAGCCTTATTTTTTTTATTCTTTCATATCCCTCTATCGGAATCATTCATGATGCAAGAAAAGAAAATGAAAAGTGATGATGAAAAAAAGAGACAAAAAAAGAAAAAAAATTGCAAATGCAAACAAAAGAAAATGCATACAAAAGACAAAAGAAAATCGGGAAAAAGTCAAATCGCAACAAAGAAGTGATCTTATGATTCGAACTACGTTTTGACTTGATCCCGAAAGGGTACGTAGGCAGCCTTACTGAGGTTCAGTCATGATAAAAATAAAATCCAAGATTCCCCACATATTGAAACCGGGGCAGAAGTTATGATTGTGATTCTGAGATTTGTAAATATTTTTGAACCCTCGTTAAATTTTTAGCCTTTTTATTCCATTCTTTCTGAACCCATGCAAAAGTCACATTACGGTCCAAAGAAAGACCTTCTAATCAATTTCAAGAAAATGACAATACAATAAGAATAAGGAGAAACGGGGCATGGACAGTACCCTGTGGTTCAGAAATCAAAAGAATAAAAAGAAAAAAAAATGAGAGAGTCTTATCGGCGAAAACCTTAACTGGCATCATAAGGCGATTGGAAGATTAATAGAATAAAAATGAGAGAGTCTTATCGGTGAAAACCTTAACCAGCACCGTAAGGCGACTGTGAGATAGAGAGAATAAATGAGAGAGTCTTGTTGGTGAAAACCTTAACCGGCACCGTAAGGCGACTATGAGATTGATAGAACAAATGAGAGAGTCTTGTTGGTGAAAACCTTGACCGGCACCATAAGGCGACTGTGAGGACTATTTTGTGGAAAGAATAAAAACAACAAAAATAAGACTAGTTTGGGATGAAGGAAAAATGGAGTTAAGATAATGACAATTCGATTGGACAGACTGGGTAGGAATTTAAATACATGGCATGGTCAGAGGAATCCGGCGTCATACCTAGATAAGTTCTATATCTACTCCAAAATATCTTTACCATTTTCAAATTCATATCTTTTCTGCATTTCATTGATCAAAAAACCAGTTTGCCCATTGAAAGCTAACTACTAGCTTCTCAGATTAAGAGGCGTAATAACACTGGGTCGGAGAAAAAATCAAAGAAAAACAAACAAAGAAGGATGGCAATCAAAGCCAAAGGAAAAATGAAAAGAATAGAAACAATAACAAAAGTGGGAAGGATCTTACAAAGAAGAAATATGGTAAAGGGCTACATAGCAGAATAAAGCAAGAAGAGGCAGGCAATGGAAGCAAAGTCAACAAAATGCCAGTTGCCAACATTTTATAACTAATAAGATTGTTTATTCATTTAGACAGGAACAAAAAGATTCAAATTCTCACTAATCACTTTAAAGTGAATGTGACCAATATGGAAGAAGAAAAAAAAACACAAAAAGAAATACAGCAATAAAAGGAGGAATCCGCAGAGGAGGACTCATCCAGTCAACAAGAAAATTACCCAAAAACAGCAAGGAAGGTATTGTCTTTTCGAATCTCATACCCCAGTTATCAAACTGAGGGAATATTTTTCTACATTTTCATTTTCATGCATCATGCGCCCACCTGGATAACAAGGGAATATTTACTGCACTTTCATTTTCATGCATCAGGCGCCCACCTGGATAACAAGGGAATATTTTCTGCAATTTTAATTTCTGTTCAGGCGCCCACCTGTAGAACAAGGGAATATTTTATGACATTTTAATTTCTGTTCAGGCGCCCACCTGTTTAACAAGGGACTATTTTCTGCAATTTTAATTTCTGTTCAGGCGCCCACCTGTATAACAAGGGAATATTTTCTGCAATTTTAATTTCTGTTCAGGCGCCCACCTGTATAACAAGGGAATACATTTCTGCAATTTTAATTTCTGTTCAGGCGCCCACCTGGATAATAAGGGAATATTTTCTGCAATTTTAATTACAAGGGAATATTTTCTGCAATTTTAATTTCTGTTCAGGCGCCCACCTGTATAACAAGGGAATATATTTCTGCAATTTTAATTCTTGTTCAGGTGCCCACCTGGATAACAAGGGAATGTTTTCTGCAATTTTAATTTCTGTTCAGGCGCCCGCCTGTATAACAAGGGAATACATTTCCGCAATTTTAATTTATGTTCAGGCGCCCACCTGGATAACACGGGAATATTTTCTGCATTTTTCATTTGTTTTATCTAACATGAGTAACACCATGACACGTGAAAAGCCCACATTAGGGCAGAGGTAAAAGTTTTCGTTGTTTTTGTTTTTGTTCTAACAGGTATCAATCTGGAGGCAAGAAACACAAATTGAAAGTGACACCGAAGGGATGTAAGCAGTATGTCAGAAACAAGAAAATAAATCAAAAATAAACGAAAACAAGGAGGATGGCATAAGAGATGGAAAAGCAAGGAAGAATAAGAAGACAAGAAGTAGATAGGAATCATTGTAATTCATAGGATGATAGCTTAGAATAGCTTCTTTTTCATTTTATCCCCGGTGTAATAAGGAGTTGGTCAGTGACCATAGCAATGGTAGTAGCAGCAGCAAAGTCTTGGTAGTTTCAAACTGCCAGACCTTCCCGAACTACATTGACCTGATTCGTGTTTAGCCCAGGATATGTAGGCAACCTCTGAGGCAGGGTGTAGTCAAAAGGTTTTCAAAATGCTTCTCACGGAATATGTCAGTGGGCAAAAATCAATCATTGCTGCTCACTTATCTTTGCACCGAAACTCTTCGTGTTCCCGAGCAAAGAGGGGTAGCTATGAGCACGTGATTTTTGCCCTAAGCAAATAAATTCCAATATTAAAACAAATAAGATTTTTGATATGCAATTATGTGCTTAATTGAAATAAAATGTGTGATTTTGATTGAAACAATTTGAAATTAAAAATTAAAAATTAAAAAAGAGTTAATTACAAAATGTCACAAAAAATAAATAAATTAAAGAAAATTAACAAAAAATAAAAATATTCCGGATAATTAAAGAAAAATAGCAAAAATGTCATAGAAATACTAGGAAAAATTAGAAAAAATAGGAAAATAAAAGAGAAGCATTAATTGAAAAAATACAAAAAGAGAAAAATAAAATATAAAAGAAAAAATAGAAAAAATAGGTTATTATACAAGAAAATATAATAAATTGGGCCAAAATTCAAACCCAAAGTATAATAGTCCAAAGAAACACTGCCCGGTCCAAATTGATAAAAGGAAACGACGGCGTATGGAAGGAACTAATGCTAGCGGTCCAGATAACTGATCAAACGGACACAATTGAATCTCTTTAAATAAAAGAATTGCCACCGTTTTAAAAGATTAAATCCTGGCCGTCCAAATAAGATAATCTAACGAAGCCCGGGCGTTGTTTCATAAAACCCAAACGACAACTTCTAATAAAGACCAATCTTGGCCGTTGATAAAAAATGATCCAAAGGCCAGGATCGCCCAAGCCCGGTGGAGTATATAAACTAAGTCTCTCGTTCATTCAGAGACAAAACGTTACCAGACACCAAACCCTAGCCGCCCTTCTCCCATCGTCTTCTTCGTCCTCTTCACCTTCCTCAGGGAGACTGACCAATATCCATGGACGTCTCCAGTCACCTTTACCCTAAGCTTCCTTCTTTCCTTCTTCCTCACACAAGACCACCTTGAAACCTTATAAAAACCAGAAAACTTCAACTTTCTTGAAAATCCGGTCACCGTAATCTTTGCTGGTGACCTTCAACCATTGAATCGATCTCCCAAAACAACACCATAGAACCACTACAAAGGGATCTTTCACCCTATGTTGTTGGTTTCTTTCGAATCTCACTGTAAGTGCTCAAATATTCAAAAGAAGTTCGTCGGAACCCTATCTCCGGCGAACACCCAAACATGAACCCACCCCAAATACACCCCATAAACATTTAGAACACCTTTCTACCCTCAAGAACCCCAAAAAACAAACAAACTTGTTTAAGTAAATCTGGAAAAAAAAGACTTCGAGTCTCTGAAGTCTTGAAGACTGGAAGAAAAGAAAAGAAAAAAGAAAAAGAAAAGGAAAAGAAAAAGAAAGAAAGAAATAAGGAAGCACAGGAGACATATCCTGCTAAGCTAAGTACATCTGCTCTTGTCTTCTGTGTTTTCGATCTTTCGCATGTTTTTCTTTGTCTATATTGCCTTCTTTGCTTCTGTAGTTAATCTTTTGCATGAGCTCTGTTTAGTTGTTTTCTTTGTTTTCTGTAGTTAATCTTTGTATGTTTTAAGTTTCTTATACTTTGATCTTCTAGATATCTTCTGTTCTAGCATGCTTTGACTGTTTCATCTTTTGAGATTTCTTGTTTGATAACTTTCTGAAGGTTTCTATCATTTAGCCTATCTCAATCTATCATGTTCATTATGTGTAATTGATATATTGAGCTTCTTAGGGTTTTTTCTATAAGTCAACACATGAATTTGTTGTTAGTATGCTTCTTTATGTCTGATTTGTTAACTATGCCTAAGTTTGAAATTATGAGTTAGTTAATTGGGATTTGACCATTATCTAATTTCCCTCTGAGTTTTGGTTAATTAATAAGTGATTTATGATTGATGCTATGTGTGCAAAATGACATAAGTTGGTTGTATTTGTAATGGGTTCATATGTTAGACTATGATTAATCCTAGTGTGCTTTATGGTATTGGTTATAGCTGTAATAGACAAATTTGATTAGTAAATTGGATATGATTGAAAAGTAACCTAATCTGGCTATAAGTGAATAACTTAGGATTATTTAATTAATATGGCCACTTCTGAAATATTGGAGTGGCTAATTCTTCAAATCTAAGTCTAAATAATAAATAGGCTAGTCCTGCAAACCTAATCCAATTAGATAAGTAATAATAAAAATGGTTACCTCTTAAAAAGGTTAAAACTGAAAAGAACTAAGGTTAAAGCTGGCCAAGTCTTAAATGATTTATAAATGATGGCCAGCAGTTAAATACTAGCTAAACCTAGGATACCTAGACCATTAACAGGTTGGGTATATAATACATAGTAATAGGGGTATAAAAGGAATAAGAAATGGCATAATTGTAGATTTAATAGAGCCTGCAGGGATAAAATAGACTTTTAGGTTTAGTATTTCAGTAATAAGGCATAAAATAAAGGGTAAAATAGACCTAATAAAAAGGCATAACTATTAAAATCCTTAGCAAGTGAGGGCATTATAGTAATAGACCCTTAAAAGAAGCAAAAAGAATTCCCTAGAACCTTCCAGCAAGGGCTGGAAGGCATTTCAAATCTAAAATAAGGTACCAAACTACAATTAATTAGAGAATTAAGGGGAGGGAAATTATAATAAGATTTTTGAATTTCCCCCTCAAAATTTTACCATAAACATCTATAAATAGGATGTAACTAAGCCTGAAAAAGGGCTGGATTCTAGAAATTCAGAGAAAACTTTCTGAAATTAAAAGTGATACACCACAAATAGAGAGTGAAATTCTTAGTATAGTCACAGTGCAATTTTGAAATTCAATTAGGATCTTCTGCTACTCTACACTATTGGATTCTATTGGGTTTTCTTCAATTCTGTTATTTGGATTGCTTATCTGCTGGATTTGTGGATTGTATTCGACTGTGTTTGATGTTCTGCTGTGATTTCCTCTCTATTGCTTCTGCTGCTGTGATCGCCGACTATTCTTCATCTTCATTTGCATTCTAGACTCATAAGTTTCCTTTTGCTGAATCAGGTACACATGTCTACCAAAATATGTAACTGCCAGCTGATTTGAGGAATAAAAATGCTATGAGTTATTTCATAAGAAGATTTTCCTGTTGTATTCCATGTGTTCTTATTTAATCGTATGATTAGATCCTTTGTAATTAGATAAGGAAGTTTGTAATAAATGATATGTATGAGACTGAAGAGATACAGTTGATAATGTAATAAATAGAGTTGAATAGAGTATATGTAGTGATAATCACCATAGAACTAGTTTAAAAAATAGGTTAACTCATAAATCAACTCACCTAGATAATATTAGTCTCGTAATCCAGATCATAATCATAATAACCACATTAGTCTTCATGAATTAAAATGTGATAATTAACTTAGTTTCAATATGTGTCTTCACTTCAATTAGTTCAATAACAACTTGAAACAGTGTAAGGTAGAATCAATAATTAATTTACAGAGTTAAGTATCATGTCATTGTTCGAAGTAGTTGACACAAGTAGCTTATTGTTTAAGTTCTATTAGTAATCGATAATTATAGTCCAGAATGTCATAAGTTACAAATAATGGTTAATCATGAGTCAATTCACATAGTTAAGTAGCACATCACTATTAAGGTAGAAGAGACAGTAGTATATTGTTCAAGTTCAGTTGGTGATAGATAATTAGGATTTAGAATTAATTTGTTAAATCTGTACTTCTGTTTCTATGAAATAAATATCATTTGGTTGATTTTACTTACTGTTGTTGAGCATTTGTATAGATGTTATGAAATTCCGATTCTACTTTTCATTTTTCTCGTTTGGCCTGAGCTTGAAAAGAAGTACAGGCCTGGATCCAATTGGATTTATCTTCGGTCTTCTGAATAACGACATTAGCGCATTCTGGGTTTCTGGAACCCAGATATGCAAACTGGACCATTAGTTCAAGCCCATAAGTGCCCAGGCCTGGAAAAACAAATAGTAGGCCTGGACATTGATTCTAAAATTACAATACCAGCTAAAAATAATTAGTGAAAAACCAAAAATAGAAAATGTATTAGGATTGGACTATTAAAAATAATGGGATGAGCCTCATAGAAGAACAAAACACGCGGGGCCCCCATATAAATGATAATAAGTGATAGACTCGGGAAGACCGTTTAGCAAATTCCACGGTCTTTCCTAAAGTATAATAAGCTGTTAGACGTTATAGGCACGATTTTAAATATACCTTCCTTAATATGAGTGCACATCTAATGTGACTCAAATCTTAAATCTCGACGAAGCTGAAACGTGTTAAAGTCACAGGCGTACTGGTTGCGGTGTGACTCGAAATACATTTTTGCAACGTCGAAAGTCATAAAAATATTAAAACCGAAACATATACATGTTGTAAAAAGCATATAATGTAATTAAATAAAATCAAAAACGACAGTTGTGCGACCGTGCTAAAACCACGGAATCCGGGAGTGCCTAACACCTACTCTGGGTTAACAGAATTCCTTATCCTGATTTCTTGTTGCGCAGACTATTTAAATAGAGTCAACTTCCTCGGATTCGGGATTAACCGGTAACATGGGACACCATTATCTTCCCAAGTGGCGACTTTGAATCTTTAAATAAAATCCCATTCCGATTGTCCTTAAATTGGAAAAACTCCTTCCTCGTTGTTATTATTATATCCCTTCCCGTGTATATTGGTAATTAACGAGATATACCTTATTCTCCTTTCCGGGAAATAGAAAGGTAGTAAAAAAGGGAGGTGTAACACATCTCATGCAACCCGGTGACTCTAGATTTTCCAGCTTCATCCCAGCTGAGATTTAATTGTTTCAGTGCCCTCCATGCTTTGTGCTCTAGTTCCACAGGTAGATGACAAGCTTTACCAAACACCAATTTGTATGGTGACATGCCGATTGGTGTCTTGAATGTTGTCCTATATGCCCATAATGCATCATCGAGCTTCCTGGACCAGTCGGTCCTCGTGGCGTTCACTGTTTTCACTTTACAACAAAGTCCCGGCAAGGGAAAACAATAATCCACTTTACAACAAGTCCCGGCAAGGGAAACAGTAATTCAATTTACAATAAGTCCCGGCAAGGGAAAACAATGTACAATTCCACAACCCGGCAAGGGTTTAATAATTCATCTTTAAAACTTCTCACAATGAATATCAACAACGACTCATGGTCATGCTAGATTCCAGTGTATGGATGCTCGTCCCCACAGCCCATACACCGCACTCGATCAAATAGCACATAGCACATAATCCTATTCCCTCAAGCTAGGATAGAACAAACACTTACCTCTAGCCTTGAAGTCCAAATTATCCTTCAACTATAGCTTTAACTCGAATTTCTGCTTTCAACTTGCTCGAATCTAATCACAATTGGTTCCACTACATTAATAAATACTATATAACTTAGTTTGAATGCTTAAAAATGGTTTTCTCAAAGTTTACCCAAAAGTTTCCCAAAATGCCCCTGGCCCATGTTGTCGGAACTCGGGGTTCGGACCAAATGCCGATTACCCATTCCCCCACGAGTTCAAATATATGATTTGTTTCAAAATCGGACCTCAATTCAAGGGCCAATTACCCAATTCATGAAAACCCTATGTTCTACCCAAAAACAAGAATTTCTACCATGAAAACCTTTGATTTCTATTGCAAAACATGTTTAATGTTTTTAGGAATTGAAAGAATTAAGTAGAAAGTGACTTACAAGTGCTTTGGAGTGAATTTTCTCTTGAGGGTTCGTGTGTGGTGTGTGGGTTTTTGAAAGAATGAAGAAAGAACTAAAAAATTTGTTTAAGTATAAAATTGCACAGTTGCGGATATCTCAATTGCGAACATTTGTTCGCAATTGCGAACACTGCAGGTCTGGGGTCTGAGGCTCTCGCAATTCCGAGATAGGGTTCGCATTTGCGAACTGGGTCTGCGCATTTGCGACAATATGTTTGCATTTGCGAACCCAGGCGGTTTATTGAAGGTCTCGCATTGGCGAGGTAAAGTTCGCATTTATGAACCCACGCGTGCCTGGACCTCTTTCGCAATTGCGAACAAGGCTTCGCATTTGCGAACACAGCCTTGGTCTTCCCCCTTCGCAATTGCAAGAATTTCTTCGCATTTGCGAAGGCACCAGCTGGGTGAATAACCAGTTGTGTTATTTTTCAGAAATTGAACCAACGGCCTATCAAATCATTACCCGAGCCCCCGGGCTCCAAACCAAACATGTACACAACATCAAAAACATATTACAAACTTGCTCGTGCGATCACATCGCCAATATAACATCGTTTTCATCAAATCAAGCCTCAAGTTCATGATTATCATCCTTTTTAGTTTCATAACTTTCAAATTTGGAACTCAAGGTTCAAAACACATCAAACGACATCCAAATGTCACCAAACTTTGCAGAAAGCACATATATAATATTTAAGACTTGTGCCGGGCGTCGGAACCAAAATACGAGCCCGATACCAAGGTCATTTAATTCATTTTCCTTTAATAATTACAACAAAAACAATTTAATAGAAAAATCCATAACTTAGGCTCTAACCCTCAGAATCCGACTCCGGACACATGTCCGAGTCCCATATTTTCCTACGGACCTTCCGGGACTGTCCGATCTCGGGTCCGAGTCCATTTACCAAAAATGTTGACCGAAGTCAACTATATCAATATTAATATCATTTTTCTTCAATTTTCTCTTAGAATTCACATATTCTATCACAAAAACTTTCCGACTGCATGCCCAGTTCATGCACGTAAATCAAGGCAACATAGAATGAGGTTTTCAAGGCCTCGGAATTAAGGAACAAGAGAGGAAAGTAGGTGATGACCCTTTGGGTCGTTACATCCTTCACCTCTAAAACAATCGTTCGTCCTCGAACAGACGAGAGAAGGAAGTACCTAATTCGGGGAACAAATGTGGGTAGCGGCTCCACATATCAGACTCGGACTCCCAGGTCGATGCCTCAGGAGGCTGACCTCTCTACTGAACACGTACAGAAGGATAACTCTTCGACATCAACTGTCGAACTTGCCGGTCTAGAATGGCCACCGCTCCTCCTCGTAGGATAAATCATTGTCCAATTGAACAGTACTGAAGTTTAACACATATGTGGGATTGTCGTGGTATCTCCGAAGCATAGATACATGAAAAACTGGATGCACGGCTGATAAACTAGGTGGCAGGGCTAGTCTGTAAGCCACCCCTCCCACTGGGTCCAGAATCTCAAATGGACCAATATACCTAGGGCTGAGTTTGCCCTTTTTCCCAAACCTCATTACGCCCTTCATAGGCAACACTCGGAGCAATACCCGCTTACCAACCATGAAATATACATCTCGAACCTTACGATCCGCATAAATCTTCTGTCTGGACTGAGCTGAACGCAATCTCTCCTGGATAGTATTGACCTTATCAAAGGCCTCCTGAACTAAGTTTGTACCCAACAACCGAGCCTCTCCCGGCTCAAACCATCTGACTGGGGATCGACATCGCCTACCATACAACACCTCATACGGGGACATCTAAATGCTAGACTGGTAGTTGTTATTGTAGGCGAACTCTGCTAATGGCACAAACTGGTCCCACGAGCCTCCAAAATCAATGACCCGGGCTCGAAGCATGTCCTCTAGAATTTGAATAGTCCTCTCGGACTGGCCGTCCGTCTGAGGATGAAAAGCTGTACTCAACTGAACCTGGGTGCCTAACTCCTACTAGATCGCTTTCCAGAACCGCAAGGTGAACTGCGTACCCCGATCTGAGATAATAGATATCGGCACCCCATGAAGACGAACAATCACCCTAATGTAAATCTCTACTAACCGCTCCGATGAGTAAGAGACAGATATTGGGATGAAGTGTGCTGACTTGGTCAGCCTATCAACAATGACCCAAATAGCATCAAATTTCCTCCGAGTCAAGGGAAGTCCAGTAATGAAGTCCACAGTGATCCTCTCCCATTTCGACTCGGGAATTGTGATTCTATGGAACACACCACCAAGCCTCTGTTTCTCATATTTCACCTGCTGACAATTTAGACACCGAGCGACGTACGCAACAATGTCTTTCTTCATCCTGCGCCACCAATAGTGCTATCGTAGATCTTGATACATCTTCGCGGCGCCCGGGTGAATAGAATACCGCGAACTGTGGGCCTCTGCTAAGATCAACTCTCGAATCCCCTCAACATTGGGCACACAAACTCGACCCTGCAATCTCAATACTCCGTCATCATCTAGAGTTACCTTCGTGGCACCTCCTCGCTATACAATATCTCTCAAGTCACGCAAATGAGGATCATCAAACTGCCTCTCACGGATCCGCTCTAATAGAGAAGAACGAGCGACCGTGCAGGCTAACACCCTGCTAGGCTCAGAAATGTCTAATCTCACGAACCGGGTTGGCTAAGGCCTGGACATCTTGAGCAAATGGTCTCTGGCTGACTGGAATGAAAGCGAGACTACCCATGGTGGCAGACTTTCTACTCAATGCATCGGTCACCATATTGGCCTTACCTGGGTGATATAGGATAGTGACATTATAGTCCTTCAGCAACTCTAACCATCTCTGCTGTCGTAAATTCAACTCCTTTTGGTTGAACAAGTATTGTAGGCTTTTGTGATCAGTGTACACCTCAAATGTCACACCATATAGATAATGTGTACAGATCTTTAAGGCACGAACCACTGCTGCCAACTTAAGATCATGAAATGGATAATTCTTCTCATGTATTTTCAACTGCCTCGAAGCATAAGCAATAACCTTACCATCCTGCATCAATACCTCCAAGCCCTATACGGGACGTATCGCAGTAAACTGTGTAAGGCCTTGCACCCGTCGGTAGTATCAGCACTTGTGCTGTAGTCAGGGCTGTCTTCAGCTTCTGAAAGCTCGCCTCACACTCATCTGACCACTGGAACTGGGCACCCTTCTGGGTCAACCTGGTCATCGGGGCTGCAATAGAAGAAAACCCCTCTACAAATCGATGGTAGTAACCTACTAACCCCAAGAAACTCCGGATCTCAGTCACTGAAGCTGGTCGAGGCTAATTCTGGACTACCTTAATCTTCTTTGGGTCTACCTGAATACCTTCCACTGATACAATGTGACCCAGAAATGCTACATCAACCAGAACTTGCATTTGGAAAACTTGGCATATAACTGGTTATCCTTTAGAGTCTGAAGAACCACTCTGAGGTGCTGCTCGTGCTCTTCCTGGCTGCAGGAGCATACTAGGATATCGTCTATAAGGACTATCACGAACAGATCTAGATAAGGACGGAACACTCGGTTCATTAACTCCATAAATACTGCTGGGACATTGGTCAACCCGAAAGACATGACTACAACCCGAAAGACATGACTAAGAATTCATAGTGCCCATACCGAGTGCGAACGGCTGTTTTTGGAATGTCAGCCGTCTTGATCTTTAGCCGATGGTAGCCCGACCTCAAGTCTATTTTCAAGAACACCCTCGCTCATTGGAGCTGGTCAAACAAATCATCAATCCTTGGCAGTGGATACTTGTTCTTTATCGTCACTTTGTTCAATTGTCGTTAATCAATACACATCCGCATCGAGCCATCCTTCTTCTTAACAAACAACACACGTGCTCCCCAGGGGGAACCACTGGGCCTGATAAAGCCATTTTCTAGAAGGTCTTGCAACTGATCCTTCAACTCCTTTAACTCCGGCGGGGCCATACGATAGGGTGGAATAGAGATGGGCTGAGTGCCCGATGCCAGATTAATACAGAAATTAATAACCCTATCGGGTGGCATGCCCACCAGGTCTGAAGGGAAAACCTCGGGAAACTCCCGTACAATAGGGACTGAATCAATAGAAGGAACCTCTATGCTAGAATCACAAACATAAGCTAGATAAACTAGACACCCCTTCTCGACTATGCGTCGAGCCTTAACATAGGAAATAACAGTGCGAACGGAGTGGTTTGAGGCACCTTTCCACTCTATTCGGGGTGATTCTGGCAAGGCTAAAGTCACGGTCGTGGCATGACAATCTAAGATAGCATGGTATGGGGACAACCAGTCCATCCCCAATATGACATCGAAATCCACCATGTCTAATAGCAACAGATCAACACGGGTCTCAAGACCCCTAAAAATAACTATGCACGAATGATGCACCCGGTCGACTATAATGGAGTCACCCACTGGTGTAGACATATAAACTGGAATATCTAGAGCATAGCTAGGCACGGCCAGATACGATGCAATGTAGGAAGACACATATGAATATATAGACCCAGGGTCAAATAATACTGAAGCACCTCTGTCACAAACAAGAATGGTACCTGTAATCACGGCATCTGATGCCTCTTCCTCTGGCCTAGCTGGTAAAGCATAAAATCAGGGATCAGCACCTCCCCTCTGAGCTACATCTTTGGGACGGTCATCTACTGGATGACCTCTACCTCTGGCTGGACGGTCTCTACCTCTACGGTCTCGACCTCCACCTTTATGATCTCCACCCCCGCCTCTAGCTGGCTGGGCAGCTGAGGGTCAGCTGGGGCCTGAATCATGGGGCGAAGACCCCGTAGCTGAGTGTTGCCCGTCGCTCGAGGGCAAAACCTAACAAGATAACCTGGGTCACCACAACCGTAGCAACATTTAGGCTGATAGGGTTACTGGCCCTAACGACCTGAATGGCCCCCACGAACACTCTGAAGAGGCTTAGCACTGATAGGAGGCTGATCTAAATACTTCTCACGAAACCTACGATCAGCTAGTCCACCCTGTAACCTGAAGGGCGGAATGAAAAGGTCTGGAAGACTGGCTCCTATCAAAAGATTCCCTGCCTCCAGAAGAACCACTAAATTTGCCGGAATGACGAGGCCTCTTGTCTGAAGGATAACCACCTCCCCGAGAAAGAGCCATCTCAACTCTACGAGTTGCATTAGCCGCCTCCTAAAAAGATATATCACTCCCAACTCCCATAGCCATCTGAAGTCTAATCGGATAATTTAGCCCATCTATAAACCTGCGGACCCTCTCCCGCTCTGTGGGGAGTATTACCACCGCATGACGTGCCAGGTCAACAAATCTCATCTCATACTGAATGACAATCATAATACCCTGCTGGAGACGCTCAAACTGCCTCCGAAGTGCATCCCGCTGAGTAATAGGGAGAAACTTCTCCAGAAATAACTCTGCAGACTGATCCCATGATAAAGACGGGGACCCTGCTGGTCGAGTCAAACAATAATCTCTCCACTAAGTCTTGGCGGATCCTGAAAGCCTAAATGTACAAAAGTCAACTCCATTGGACTCCACGATCCCCATAGTCTTGAGAATCTCATGGCAACTGAATAAGAAATCTTGAGGATCCTCTAATGTCGCACCGCTGAAAGTAGTGGTAAACAGCTTGGAGAACCGATCAAGTCTCCATAAAGAATCAGAAGTCATGGCCGCTTCATCTCCGGCTTGAGCTGTGGTACCTGACTGAGTGGCCACAGCTGGCTGAACCACTGGTGCCTGAGGCTAAGGAGCTACTGGCCCCGGAGTACGAGCAACAGGAGTCTGGGCCCTTCATCCAGCCTGAGAAGCGGCTGGTGCAGCTGGTAATAAGCCTGCTCTAGCAACGCTGTCCATAAATCCCGCTATCCTGACCAGAGCCTCCCAAAGATCCGGGGTAAATAAAGCCTCTCCTGGGACCTGAACTGTGCCCACTGGAGCTGCTGGGACTGAAACCTCCTCGCCAGTCTCAATATGAGGCTCCACCTGTGGAATAGCTGTCAGGGGCTGAGCTCTGCCCCTACCACGACCTACGATACGGCCTCGGCCCCTGCCCCTCACGGGAGCTCCTTGGGGCTCAGGCTGCTAGTCAGCGGATGAAGAAGCGCGTGTTCTCACCATTTGCGAAAGGACAGAGTAGAAATTCAATTAGTATTTTAGGAACAAATCGCACGACAAGAAGGAACAAATCAGAGACTCTTTCATAACACAGTAGACTCTGGAGGACAAGTACAGACGTCTCCGTACCTACCTCTCAAACTCTACTAAGCTTGTTCGTGAGTGGTGAGACCTATGTAACCTAGAGCTCTGATACCAACTTGTCACGACCCGAATTTTCCCCCAACATCGGGATCATGATGGCGCCTACTCGTGGTAGCTAGGCAAGCCACTACATTCAACATTCTCCTGTTTTTATCATTATTTCATACCCATTTTTGTCAACAAGAAAGATAACATTATTTAAACAAGTGCGGAAGACTTTCAAAATAGTAATAAGTAATACCAAGGTAAAACACTACTGAAATCCTCTACCCAAGATGTGGAGTCACCAACTCACGAACTACTACTGAATACTGCACATAAAGGTCTGAAGGAAAATAACATAAATCTGTTTGTCTCAGAATAATGAGACCACGGCAAATAATATAAATAAGTGGAAGAGACGCAGGGCCAGCGGATGCCTGCAAGCTACCTCGGTCTCGAAAATGCTCAACTCCCACGAATGTACTCTACTATTGTTGCTGCTGCTCCTGATCAAAACATGGACCTGTGCAAAAACGCACAGAATTGCAGTATCAGCACAATCCGACCCCATGTGCTGGTAAGTGCCTAGCCTATCCCGGTGAAGTAGTGACAAGCCTAGTACCAGACACTCACATAAACCTGTGCAGTTCTATATATATGCACACCACAAGATAACGGGAAATAATCAAGTAACAAATTCAACAAGAAATATCATAAGAGGGAAACTGGACAGTTAACAACAATTATTAAGTCAACAATGGAAAACAGAGTATAATAGAAACAGTTAATATCAAACAAGGAGTAGCAAATAGTTGCACGGCATCACCCTTCGTTCTTTTACTCTCATCCTCACCAAATAAGCAAATAAAAGTGCACGACATCACCCTTCGTGCTTTTACTCTCATCCTCACACCCATGGCACGGCATGATCCTTCGTGCATGGTTCAATAACAAGGCACGACATTACCCTTCGTGCATAATCAATCACAAGGCACGACATGATCCTTCGTGCATAATCAATAACAAGGCACGACATTACCCTTCGTACATAATCAATAATATAAGGCACGGCATTAACCTTGGTGCAAAACATTAAAAACAAGGCACGGCATCACCCTTCGTGCATTATCACTCATTCTCACCCAAATAACAATCACAGTTAAGGGAAAAGAATGAAAACAATAATCATGAACCGTCCCATCAAGGGACACAACAATCATCACAACAAAGTCCCGGCAAGGGAAAATAATAATCCACTTTACAACATGTCCCGGCAAGGGAAACAGTAATTCACTTTACAATAAGTCCCGGCAAGGGAAAACAATGCACAATTCCACAACCCGGCAATGGTTCAATAATTCATCTTTAAAACTTCTCACAATAAATATCAACAATGACTCACGGTGATGCTAGACGCCAGTGTGTGGATGCTCGTCACCACAGCCCATACACCGCACTCGATCACATAGCACATAGCACATAGCACATAGGGTGTGTTTGGTATGAATGAAAACATTTTCTGGAAAATGTTTTCCAATTTTCCCATGTTTGGTTGGCTTAAATGTTTTGGAAAATATTTTCCTTATCAATTCATTTTCCTCCAATTGGAGGAAAATGTTTTCTTTATCAAAAGAAGGGAAAACATTTTCCAAAGCTCCTTCTCAACCTTTCTCACCCTCACCAACCCACCCCACCGCCTCTCCAAAAAACAATATTTTTTTTTAAATTTTAATTTTTCCGTTACCATCCACCCTACTACCCCTCCACCCCACCCCGCAAAAAAATTTTTTTACCTTAATTCTTTTTCTATAATTTTAAATTTCTGTTTTCTTATTTTTCTGCACCACCCATCCCCACCCCCCACCCCCTCCGCACAAAAAAAATTTACTTTTTTTGTAATTTAAATTTTTGTTTTTTTTCGTTTTTCGTTTTACTGCCCCCCTCCCCCCGTCCCAGCCCCCACCCCCTGCCCCCCTCCCCCGAAAAAAATTTAAAATATATTTTTCAGTTTTTATTTTATTATTTATCATTTAAAGGCTCAATATTTTACAAGTTCCGAAATTATGAGTTCGGAAGTTTACGGGTTTAGAAATTATAAATTTACCGGTTCGAAAATACGTGATTTTTGCGTTAAAAAATAAAGCATCACATTATTTCCTTTAGATTGTGTCAATTTTTAGAGACTTCGGGAAGGGGAGGGGTAGGAGAGTTGCAAAAAAAATATTTTTCTAAAATAAACTATTTTTTACTCTCTAACCAAACATAGAAAATATTTTCCGGAAAATGTTTTCCACTAACCAACCAAACAAGAGAAAATAAGTGATATCCATGTAAACATTTTCTAGGAAAACATTTTCCATGGAAAACATTTTCCTTCATACCAAACACACCCATAATTCTATTCCCTCAAGCTAGGATAGAACAAACACTTACCTCTAGCTTGAAGTCCAAATTATCCTTCAACTATAGCTTTACCTCGAATTTTCGCTTTCAACTTGCTCGAATCTAATCACAATTGGTTCCATTACATTAATAAATACTATATAACTTAGTTTGAATGCTTAAAAATGGTTTTCTCAAGGTTTACCCCAAAATTTCCCAAAACGCCCCTGGCCCCACTTGGTCGGAACTCGGGGTTCAGACCAAAATCCGGTTACCCATTACCCCCATGAGTTCAAATATATGATTTGTTTCAAAATCGGACCTCAATTCGAGGTCCAATTACACAATTCATGAAAACCCTATGTTCTACCCAAAAACAAGAATTTCTACCATGAAAACCTTTGATTTCTATTGAAAAACATGTTTAATGTTGTTAGGAATTGAAAGAATTATGTAGAAAGTGACTTACAAGTGCTTTGGAGTGAATTTGATCTTGAGGGTTCGTGTGTGGTGTGTGGGTTTTTTAAAGAATGAAGAAAGAACTGAAAAATTCGTTTAAGTATAAAATTGCACAGCTGCGCATATCGCAATTGCGAACATTTGTTCGCAATTGTGAACACTGCAGGTCTGGGGTCTGAGGCTCTCGCAATTGAGGGACATGTTCGCATTTGTGAACTGGGCTGGGACACTGGGTCTTCGCATTTGCGAAAATATGTTCGCATTTGGGAACCCAGACGGTTTATTGAAGGCCTCGTATTTGCGAGGTTAAGTTCGCAATTGCGAACCCACGCGTGCCTGGACCTCCTTCGCAATTGCGATCAAGGCTTCACATTTGCGAACACAGCCTTGGTCTGCCCCCTTCACAATTGCGAGAATTTCTTCGCATTTGCGAAGACACCAGCTGAGTGAAAAATCAGCTGTGTTATTTTTCAGAAATTGAACCAACGACCAATCAAATCTTTACCCGAGCCCCCGGCTCCAAACCAAACATGTACACAACATCAAAAACATATTACAAACTTGCTCGTGCGATCACATCGCCAATATAACATCGTTTTCATCAAATCAAGCCTCAAGTTCATGATTATCATCCGTTTTAGTTTCATAACTTTCAAATTTGGAACTCAAGGTTCAAAACACATCAAACGACATCCAAATGTCACCAAACGTTTCAGAAAGCACATATATAATATTTAAGACTTGTGCTAGGCGTCGGAACCAAAATACGAGCCCGATACCAAGGTCATTTAATTAATTTTCCTTTAATAATTAAAGCAAAAACAATTTAACAGAAAAATCCATAACTTCGGCTCTAGGCCTCAGAATTCGACTCCGAACGCATGTCCGAGTCCCATATTTTCCTATAGACCTTCCAGGACCGTTCGATCTCGGGTCCAGGTCCGTTTACCAAAAATGTTGACCGAAGTCAACTATATTAATATTAATATCATTTTTCTTCAATTTGTTTTTATAGAATTCACATATTCTATCACAAAAACTTTCCGGCTACATGCCCGGATCATGCACGTAAATCGAGGCAACATAGAATGAGGTTTTCAAGGCCTTGGAAATGCGGAACAAGTGAGGAAAGCAGGTGGTGACCCTTTGGGTCGTCACAATACTATTACCTTAGATTCTATGAGATAGGACCTGAATTTTTCGAATGCGAACACTACCGCCAGCATCTCCTTTCCGTCACTATGTAGTTCAGATGTGCTCCACTCAATATTCTACTAGCATAGTGGATTGGATGCATCGGCTTGTCTTTCCTTTGGTCTAGCACTACCCCCACTGCATAATCACTTGCATCGCACATCAGCTCAAAAGGTTGCTCCCAGTTGGGGGCAATAATGATGGGTGCTCTGACCAACCTCTTCTTCAGCTCCTTAAATGCAATCATGCACTCATCAAAAAATAAAAAAAAGTGATCTTTTGCAAGTAACTTACAGAGAGGGTTTGAGATTTTGGAGAAGTCTTTAATGAACCTCCGGTAAAAACCGGCAAGTCCAATAAAGCTTCTAATGGCCTTAACGGATGTTGATGGAGGAAACTTTGCAATGACATCCATTTTAGCTCGGTCTACCTCAATACCTTTGCTCGAAACCCGGTGCCCCAAAACTAAACCTTCTTGTACTATAAAATGGCACTTCTCCCAGTTTAGCACTAAGTTTGTCTCCATGCACCACTTCAGCATTCTTGTCAGATTGACAAGGCATTCATCGAATGAATTCCCTACCACTGAGAAATCATCCATGAAAACCTCCTTAATATCTTCCACCATGTCGGTGAATATAGCCATCATGCACCTTTGGAATGTGGCAGGTGTATTGCATAGTCCGAATGGCATCCTTCTAAAGGCAAAAATACCATATGGGCATGTGAAGGAGGTCTTCTCTCTATCCTCGAGGGTTATAGAAATTTGATTGTACCCCAAGTACCCATCCATGAAGCAAAAATGTGACCTCCCTGCCAACCTGTCAAGCATCTGATCAATGAAGGGAAGTGTGAAGTGGTCCTTGCGGGTGGCTAGATTAAGCTTCCTATAGTCCATGCATATTCTCTACCCGGTGACGGTTCTTGTTGAGATCAATTCGTTGTTATCATTTTTCACCACCGTCATGCCACCTTTCTTTGGCACACATTGAACTGGGCTAACCCAACTACTATCAGAGATTGGAAAAATAATTCATGCGTCTAGCCACTTTATTACCTCTTTCTTCACCACTTCCTTCATGTTTGGGTTCAGCCTTCTTTGATGTTCCCTGGAAGATTTGTTCCCCTCTTACAAGAAAATCTTGTGCATGCAGTACGCGGGGCTGATCCCCTTTATGTCTGCCATGGTCCACCCAATGGCAGTTTTGCATTCTTTCAGTACCTGTATAAGCTTTTGAGCCTACACATCTAGCAAACCAGATGAGATAATAACAGGTAAAGTGGAGTTAGGGCCTAGAAATTCATACCTAAGATGAGATGGTAGTGGTTTAAGCTCCAGCTTTGGTGGCTCTTCTAGGGATGGTTTTGCTGGTGGGGTCTCTCTCTTCTCTAAATGTAGAGGTTCAAACTCCAATTCTCTATCCCAAAACCCTTTACCTTCCAGAGATAGCACCCACTCTGCCAAGCTTTCACCATTTACCTCTTCTAAGTTCATCAAGCATAGCTGAAGTGGATCTTCAGTAGTCAATTCTACATCATCTGTCTCCATTATCACATATACCGCATCAATGAGAGAGCAATTCAAGAACTCACTAGGGTGCCTCATGGATTTTTGCACATTGAATATGATCTCCTCATCATTCAACCTCATCTTGAGTTCCCCAGTCTCACAATCAATCAATGCTCTCCCAGTGGCTAGGAATGGTCGTCTTAAGATTATAGGAATTTCCTGGTCCACCATGCAGTCAAGAATAACAAAATTGGCGGGAAACACAAATTTCCCCACCTGGATGAGCACATCATCCAATATACCAAATGGACGCTTAACCGTCCTGTCAGCAAGCTATAATAACATGGAAGTAGGCCTGGCTCTCCCGATGCCCAGCCTCTTATAAATCACCAAGGGCATAGATTTATGTTTGCCCCCAAATCACACAATGCCTTAGCAAAGGCAAAGTTTCCTATAGTGCATGGAATGGTGAAGCTAGCTGGGTCAGATAGGTTCTCATCAATGGGTCTAGAAACCACTGCACTACAAGTCTGAGTAAGAGTCACAGTGGCCAAGTCTTGGAAATCAAATTTCCGCGACATCAAATTTTTCATCATCTTAGCATACCCAGACATTTCTTTCAAAGCTTCAATTAAAGGAATGTTTACCTGGATTTGCTAGAGCATATCAAAGAACCTTTTGTATTGCTCCTCTTTCTGGTGTTTGGCCAACTTTTGGGGGAATGGGGCTGGTGGCCTCTTCTTCCCAATCACTTGGGACTTTTATTTCTCTATCACCTGCTCCTCAACCGGCTGCTCCACTAGTTCAGCTACTTTCTCTGTTCCTTGATGCACATCACTATTTTCAGTTACTGGCTGGACTGTAACTTCTGTCAACCCGGTGGACTCATCCAGTACAATAGGTACTGGAGTGAGTGTCTCAGCCTGCAAATTGCTTTTCTCTCTTTCTTGCTCAGCATCAGGATCTCTTCCACTTCTCAGATTAACTACCATCAGCTACTTTGGGATTTGATCCTTCGGGTTTGTTTGTGTATCTGCAGGCAATGTCCCTTGAGGATGATTGTTAAGTGACATAGCAATCTGGCCCACCTGTACTTCAATATTCTTAACAGCTGCGTCATGTGCATGTATCCTCTCTTTGGTTTTGGCATGTGACCCAATTACCTGCTGCATCATAACTTTCAACTCTGCGAACCCATCGTCATGGCTACCCCCTATGTTGTGGTGGAGTTGGATGATACCCCTGCTGTTGATTGTTGAAATTCTAAGGTCTAGGATATGGAGCCATGTTGTTTGGTGGCCTCATACCTGCTGCATTATACTGTGGTTGAGGAGCTTTGTACTGCTGTGGAGCCTGCTGACCACAACTCTGGTTACCCTGTCTCTTCCCTCCATAATTTGCCACATAGTTCATGTCTTCATGTTGGTGATGATGTTCTTGGTCTGCAGCCCATGGATTACCTATGGGTTGGCTAATGCGAGATGTGCATAAACCACCATTGGTAGTGTCTACAATGTGAACCTGCTGCTTGACCCCAGATTCTTCCACCTTCTTTGTCAGGATGCTCATTTGTGTCAATAAAGTTTCCACGTCTTCCTCTAGAGTGTTGGAAGGATTCAGAGGTACACAGTGTACCACTGGAGTGATAGGAGCATTCCTGGTCGTCCACCAAAAGTTTTGAGCCATCTTGTCGAGCAAATTTTAGCCTTCTCTCCAAGTCTTGCTCAGAAAAGCCCCACATGCTGAGGCATCTACTATGTTCTTCATACTGTATGAAAGTCCCATGTAGAACCTTTGACCCAACATCTACTCAGGAACCCCATGGTGAGGACACATAACCAGCATACCTTTGAATCTGCCCCAAGTTGCATGTAATGTCTCCATTGGTTTCTGCTTGAAGCTCACAATCTCATCAATTTGCTGAGCTGTCTTGTTAGGTGGATGAAACTTGTTGTGGAATTGGTTGACTAACTCAGCACATGTTGCAATAGAGTTTATGAGGAGTGAGTTTAGCCATACCTGCGTAGCCCCTGTAACTGAGAACGGAAATATCAATAGTCTAATGGCTTCCAGTGTCACATTTGGTTGCTTCTGTGTCTTGCATATAGAGAGAAAGTTCTTCAAGTGCTGTTGTGGATCTTCAACCTGATTCCCCGAGAATAATCCCTTGTTTTGCAACAAGTGTAGCATGTTGTTAGTAATCTGGAAAGACTCAGCTTGAATCGCTGGCACAATAATGGAAGTTGCCAAATTATCCGTTGTTGGTTGTGCCCAGTCAAATAATGTACCTTCTTGCACCTCTTGTGCGTTCAACCCAGCTTGCTGGTTTGGGTCGTTCACGTCTCCCATGTAGAAATCTAGTTTAATTGGTTGCTGAGATTGCTGAAGTTGTTTGATTGCCCTGTTACGTGCCCGGAAAGTTTGCTCTAGGTCTGAGAGTCCTTTAATTAGTTCTCCAGTCCGTACAGATTTTATAGGCATGCACCCGAGTACCCAGTTCAACAACCGTCAAAAGTTTCAATGTAAAGTGTAGAGAGAACTTGACTACACAAGAATCTTGTAGTTCCGTCAATAGCAGTTGATAATTCCGTTAAGTCCCCGGCAACGGTGCCAAAATTGGTTCATGTCCAAGCAATGGTCGTAGTCAATACAATCCAGTCAATTAAGTCCAGAGTTGATCCCACAAAGAATTAACCTATCAACTCCAACTTCCAAAACCCAATAACACTTCAGAAGTAGCTTCCCAAACTTTGAGTATATGTTTGTGGATGTTTTCTAACAACTAACTTTTGCAAGAATTAAAGACTTGAATGAAAGAATTGAATGTTGGGTAAAGAATAAAGAGAAAGACTAAGGTATTTATTTCCCCTATTGATGGAATCCCTTCTGTTTATGCTCATACAAATTGTTAATATTATCCTATCAATCATGAACGCTATTTTTACCGTAATTCTCTCCCGAGCAACTACAATAATTTACTAGTGCACTCTCCCCAGCTACGCTAGCTAGCTTTAATTTGAATAGGTCACTTTAGATTGCACCCAAGGTTTCGTTATTCCTAATCCCACCTTTACGCCTACAATTATAGATTCCTCGAATAATCTAGGTGTGGTGTTGTTCAACAATATACCTAAATATGCACTCTTTTCCAAGTTATGCACACCAAATAGGCACAGCTAATTGGGGATCCTACCAATTAACTACAATAAGAACGAAGTTGAACAAATAGAAATCTAGCTAACAATTTGTAATCATATAACCCAGAAGTTCATCACTCAATAGGTTCCATCAAAACCTTAGATAAAGAATTAGCTACTCATAATCAAAGAAACAAGAATAATAATTAAATTCATAATCAAAGATTCAATGTAAAAGAAAGAAAGATGTTGATAGAGTTCTGTCTTACTAGTTTTCTTGCAAAAGTAGTGAATAATACAATACTTGCCTCTCTTGGGCGAATCCTATAATTATATAGAGGGTTTAGGTTACAAAATTTGAGTTTTTACAAGTTTAGCCATCAAAGATTCGGCGTCGCCCGCGGTCGCGGATGGACCGCGAATAATCACGTCCTCTGAATCTGTTGAGGTTTCGCGAGCCTCTTTTTTCGCGGTTTGTCCGCGGTCACGGATGGACCGCAGATGAATAGTGTCGTGGATTCTTCTTCCTATTTTTTAATGAAAACTTCACTCTTGCTCTACACTTGGCCTTTTTTACCATCTTATGACTTCAAATTTGCTCTCCAATGGCTCATGTGTACCTATAACACACGAAAAACACTACTAAAAGCATTTTGTTATCACAAATAATATCAAATCAACAATAAAGAATGATTATTTAGGGGAAAATTATAGTCAAATTCACCTATTATCAAGTGCTCTTGGTTACTAACGTTTGAAAAGTACTCCCTCGTTCTCCAGGCAGGCTCCTGACTGTGATGCTTTAAAAGTATTCCCTTGTTCTCTAGGTGGGCTCCTGACCACGATGTTTGAAAAGTATTCCCTTGTTCTCCAGGTGGGCTTCTGATTGCAACAAAATAGACATCCAAAGAAAATTTCTTGCCTCAGTTTGGTAGCTGGGCACATCATGTTATCAAAAATTTTAAAAGTTATAATTTGAATTGTACTTCCCTTGTTCTGCATGTGGGCTCCTGATTGCTGAAACTTGAAACGTATTCCTTGTTCTTTATGTGGGCTCCTGATTGCTGAATTTGAAAAGTATTCCCTTGTTCTCTAGGTGGACTCCTGATTGCTGAAATTGAAATGTATTCCCATATTCTCTAGGTGGACTCCTGATTGTTGAACTTGAAAAGTATTCTCTTGTTCTCCAAGTGGGTTCCTGATTGCAAAAAAAATAGACAAACAAAGAAATTTTTGTCCCGGTTTGGTGGTTGGGCATATCGTGTTATCAAATATTAAAAATTAAAAGCTAAAATTTGAATTGTACTTCCCTAATTTTCCAGGTGGGCACCTGATTGCTGAATTTGAAACGTATTCCCTTGTTCTCCAGGTGGACTCCTGATTACTGAACTTGAAAAGTATTCCATTGTTCTTCAGGTGGGCTCTTGATTGCGAAATTTGAAAAGTATTCCATTGTTCTCCAGGCGGGCTCTTGATTGCTGAACTTGAAAAGTATTCTCTTGTTCTCCAGGTAGGCTCCTGATTGCTGCACTTGAAAAGTATTCCATTGTTCTCGAGGTGGGCTCTTGACTACTGATCTCGAAAAGTATTCCCTTGTTCTGCAGGTGGGCTCCTGATTGCTGAACTATAAAAGTATTCCCTTGTACTCCAGGTGGGCTCTTGACTGCAACAAAATAGACAAACAAAGAAAATTCTCTTCCCCAGTTTGATGATTGGGCGCGTTATGTTACCAAATATTAAAACTTGAAAGATAAAATTTGCATTATACTTCCTTGTTCTCTAGGTGGGTGCCTAACTGCTAAAACTTTGAAAGATATTCCCTTGTTCTCCAGGTGGGCTCCTGATTGCTGAAATTTGAAATGTATTCCCTTGTTCTCCATGTGGGCTCCTGATTGCAACAACAAAGAAAATTTTCTGCCCCAATTTGATGGTTGGGCACATGGGTGAGTGTTAAACTGAATTATTTTACCAACTATTATAAGAATTTGAAAGATAAATCCTATTATCCAGGGATGTCCTAACAACTCCTAACAATTACTAGCCTAAACTATCTCTTCTAAAGGTACTACTCCCACTATATTTGTTATCAAAAAGTCTTAAACTACTTTCCATTATCCAGGAGGATCGTGACAACTTCTATTATGACTTCAACTATATCTTGTTATCTAGACTGACCTTAAAACTACGTCCCATTATCCAGGAGGTCATGAAAACTCTTAATTGGATACTATTTTAAACATGCAAACTTTAGAACAAACTTATATTCCTTTCAGGTACATTTATGCTAAGTTGTGCTTCTCATGATTATTTTGAAATTTAAACTAAGTCCCATTTTCTAGGAGGATCCTGAAAATTTCCAGTCACACCTGTTTGGGTCGTGCATTTACTTACGGAGAGTTTCTCTGAAGCAAACAAAACTTCTGCCCCTATTTCAATCAAAGAAAAATCTTGTTAGTTTAAAATGTGGTTGTTGGTTTGTGGCCTTGAAGTTTGAGGGAGATTTATCCTTCACTTCCCATGATAACTGATTTCCACTCGAAGACCTTGCTTGTTTATAGACCGACCCTTTTTTGTGCCGTCCTCATCACATAAAATACCTTTTTCCGTTCAGACCCAATCTCCTCAATTTGTTGCATTACAAGAACTAGTGCCTCCCCAACCTTTGCATCTCACATGAATCCTAAAGCACGTGAGTTGCCACCCACTCAAGGTGTGTGTTGTCTTTTCTTGACATAAACCACTGGCCTTGGCCTTGAGGTCTATTGCTCCTTTCATAATAACTTTGATTTCTATTTGGAATACCTCGCTTGTCATTGGTTAACCACTTTCTTTGTCACTCTTATCACAAAGAACACCTTTGATTCGTTCACCCTTAACCTCCATCTGTTGCATTGTTCGTGAATTGACGTATACCGAGCCTTTGTATTTCACAAGGATCCCCACATCATATTGACTGTAGCCAACTCAGTGTCTTGCTATTTTTCCCTGCCTTGTGACGTTCCGAGGTGTTAACCAGATCCCGTTTTATGCAATTGGAAAGCTTGGTGGAAAATTTTGAAGTCATTTCCCACTTATTTTGAACAACCGACCAGCGAGTAAGGAATAATACAAGGTGGGAGAATAGAGTACAGGATAATGGAAAGAGGTGATTCCTAACAAGAAACCTACATAGTAGCAAACTATCAGATATGGATACCGACTCTAGCGACCTTGACATGCACCTACAGCCTACTCTATTTAGCAAATCGGATTCTCAGCTCTTGCTATACCTTTTCTCCGCAAAACTGGGCTTCAATGCTACGCTTGCTCGATCTGATTCATCATCCTAAGTCTACTTGTGGTGCCCGGAGGGTTTTCACCATCAAGCCTCTCTCATATGGTTTTTCTCTCGTTTCACCGTCGCCTTATGGTATCTATAAAGGTTTTCACCAATAAGACTCTCTCATTTTTTAATTTCTCTCATCTTTCATCGCCTTGGGGTACCCGCGAGAGTTTTCATCAACAAGACTCCCTCATTCTTAATTTCCATCGTTTGGACAAGAGTATTGCCCCTGATATGATACACCTCTGCTCACTTGACTTTTCATATCTCGCACATTGATCAAAAGGTATTTCTTTGGACCGTAATGTGGACTTTTGGATAGTGTTAGAATGAAAGGGTATTAAAGGCTCAAAACAATTTCGTTAAGGGTTCAAAATTACAACTTTCAGAATCAAATCTCCCACAACAACCACAACTTCTACCCCAATTTCTTTCTTGGGGACTTTTTGGATTTTTATTTTGGTGTGACTGAACCTCTGAGAGGCTGCCTACGCACCCTTTCGGGATTAAGTCAAAAGTAGTTCAGGCGACTAATTTTGTTGTTGCGATCTTTCTTCCACTTTTCTTTTCCTTTCTTGTCTTTCTTTTCTTTCCCTTCTGTTCCTTTCCTTTTTTTTTTCTTTTTGCTTTTTCTTTCTTTTCTCTTCTTTTTTCTTTCTTTCTTTGTCTTTTCTCTTTTTGCTTTTCTTTTCTTCTCTTCTTTTCTTTTCTTTCTTTTATCTTCTTTTCTTTCACTTTCCTTTCACTATTTTACTCTTGTTTCTTCACTTACTTCCCATTCGATCTTGCGTGTCTTATTATTTATTTCAAAAGAGGGGTATGCAAGAAAATAATCGAGGCTCAAAGAGGTAACAAAGGATATATTGTTTGGATAGAAGAACAAAATGCCTTCATCATTCCAATCTCCAAAACATACCAAGTACAAACTACGCAGTTAAACAAGCTGAGGAACACACATAACATCTTTTGATTGATGCACATATTTGCCTTCTATATTTGTCAATTACCTAGTACCATTGGACAAAAAATTTTGTACCACGAACGACCCTTGTAGACTTGGGGAAAACTTGCCTTTGACTTCAAACCAATGCGGCATATTGCATTTCAACAATATTTCTTTATGTTGTATCTGCCCCCAATTTCAATTGATTCGGGCTTCAAAGTGTTCGAATATGTTCTAATTTCCCTCGAGTAGCTTACATCTTCAATATTGTTTCATTACTAAACTGGCGTTTAAAAACTAGGCCGAGAATTATTTGTGCATGTCATGTCACTAGAGCCAACATGAAAGAATTGTAACAAGAGAAGGGAACTAAATAAAATGACTAGCAATGGCGGGAAACAAAAAATTGCATTAGACTGACGGTGAAAGGGCTGAAATAACAACACAAGCAAAAAAAACTAGTTACAACCCTTGAACGAACCTAGACGGCACTAAACAAGCTATTATGACTAAACAAAGCAAAAGCAAAAAGATAGATGGGTTTGACTCAGAAGACAATATCCGAATTACAACTCTTAAATAAACCGGACAACATAAATGACCCCAAAATAAACCACCAAAACTCCACTCTGGTTAACAAAGAAATGGAGCGTCTTCCCAATTGCCCAGCATGACATCTTAGCCACTGGATTGCACATCTAAATTGCCGGGTTCTCCGCCAATTTCAATATCATTCACTTTATTAAACAAGTTTCCTAGAGGATTCTCATACTCACTGTCACCATGGATATTCCCCACACAACATGCAAGTAAAGGATTCTGTGCAATATTCTGGGTGGCAATGTCCTGGACCACAATCATCTCTTCCTGAATCATTCTTTCTATCTCTCCTTTCAAATACTGACAGTTTTTTATATCGTGCCCCTACGCATTGGAATGGTATTCACACCGTTTAGATGGGTCAAAGCTTCTTGCACGCTTGTCCATATGATTAGGAGGGATAGGTGCAATCAGGTTATCATGCTTTAATCTGTCAAACAAACCTGCATAGGTTCCTCCTACTGGTGTAAAATTATTTTTCAGCCATGTTTCCCTTCTACACCCTTGGCTTGAATGCGGGTTATATGGTACTTGGAAAATTTGTAGAGGCTGGTGGGGACTCTTTCGTGCTCGTGCTTGTCCCTTGGCGTAACTTAGTGGTTGGACAGATGGTCGAACATTGTTTGGAGGATAATACTTAGGTGGATTATATGGAGTTTAGAGATGTTTACGGGGTCGGTATTGTGTCTGAAAGCATTTAGCAAGAACGACCACCAGACCCTGTCATCGGCGGAGGCAATGACCTGATAGTTGGACAAAAGATAGGGTGTTGTTCACGGGATAGCAGTGAGGTGGATTATATGGAGATGGGGGATAGGTTTGGGGTTAGTGTTGAGGTTGAACCCGTTTAGCAAGAATGATTACCGGACTCTGTCGTGGGTGGGGATCAGCAACACCTTTTCTATCAATGTCATGACTATCCCGAGCAACCTGTTCGTTCTATCTAAGCCAAAAATCCTTAAAACTTTCCTTGGGTTTCCTTTCCATCTGAGATAGGTCAGGGCAATTTGGGACAATCTCTTTATTGTACTGAAAATGTCACACAAAATCTTGAGCGATGTCACTCAATGTAGGCCACTAGCCGACATCGTGACGACTATGCCATTCTAAAGATGCCCGAGTCAAGCACTTACTGAAGTATGCCATCAACAAATCATCTTTCTCCCCAACACTTCTCATTTCACTGCAATATACCCTCTAATGAGCTACTGGATCTCCACTCCTATCATACAGGTTAAATTTTGGCACTTTGAACCCCGCAGGCAGGCGAACGTCGGGGGAAACAAACGATTCTTTGTAAGACATGTTACCATGGTCTCACATACCTTGTATGTTCTTTAAGGATTGCTCTACGCCTTTCAGCTTTATGGCTATTTCATCTTGCCCTACTTTTCCTATAACTTTTTGACTTCCTGCATGAAGCTTATCCCAAGGGCTCTTCCTGTATGAATCAAGAACCTTGTGTGCAATTTTTGAGGAGTAATATTGGGCATCACAAGCTTTGAGTGGGTATTCATTGTTGGGGGTAGTGGATATGACAAGAAAAATTGGTGGTGGCGGGGGTGGTGCCTTCCTAGTCATCCAGGCTTGATACATGTCTGCCATGTGTTGTCTTAACATCTGCACCTCTTCAACCAAGCCATGCTCCCGTTCATCCAACTACTGTCGGGTACCGGTATTAACCAAATCAGTTCTATTGTCGTTTTCCATTTCCTTTTGTCCTTGTGTTGTAAAGAAGAGTTACCACTTTGAAAAACCACAAACCAACCACCTTTCTGGAATGACATGATGAAATAAAACAACCACTTTAGCGTTATGGCATTTAACATATTGGTAACAGCTTTTGATTGGTTCCATGCCTCATCACGGATTTTCCTTATTTCCAATTGTAAACTTTCCCTTTCTTTATTTTTTCTTCTTTTTCTCTCTTTTTATTTTTCTTCTTTCTCTTTTTTTTCCCTTGCCTTTCTTGATTTTTCTTTCCTTTCTTTCTTGTTTTTTTGCTTTTTTCTTTTCTTTTGCCTTTTTTGTGGTTTTTCCTCTTTTTCCTTTTTTTTTATTTTTCTTTTGGTTATGGTAGAATTCTATAGAGATTGCCTACGTATCATGACCCCGCATCAATCAGACTAAGCATAGTTCTAGCAAATAAGAGCAAAATTAAAGGGATATTTTTTTTTTGGGGATTTTGAATTTTTGTTTTTCTTGAAGGGAAACTATAAAAGCAGGCATAAATAACAAACTACAAACTCGATGATAAAACTAGATCAAGAGTACATCAAAGCTTCACATCCTGGGGCCCGTGGGGCATCACTCGGCATCGCCACAGGCCTCTGCAAGTCTAAGAAGGTTTCAATGTTAAATGCGACTATTTAAAGAAAAATGGACATGTAATGGCTTATTTTGACTTAAAAGACAAAGTGGCTATTTTAGTAAAATTTCAGTTGAGAAGACAAAACTTTAGTTTGTGGATGCGGTCTTTCACCACTTCCGAGAGGGAGATTTTAAGGTTGTGCCCGCAAATCATTTTAAAAATGACTCAGGGTGGCTGTTCTTGCAAAAACAGCCTTCCAGCGTCCTTTTGAGGGACACTCGGCTTATTTTAAACAAGAATGGCATCACCCAACTTATTTATAATGAAAATTAAAATTTGACATTTTTAGCTATTTTTTGCTAAAGGGGTGGTTGGACCCGATGAGGGTTGTCTACGTATCTCACAACCGGTGAGAATCAAACCAGCGTAGTTCCGACCGAATGGACCAAATCAAAACTATTTTTGAACAACAATTGTCACGACCCTAGTTCACCAATCGTGAACCTGTCATAACGGCACCTAGTCTCCGTGACTGGGTAAGCCTAACACGATGCGGAATATACAAGTTCATGAACATTAAATGAGAAAATAGCAGAAAAATGATATAAAGGGAATGTAACAAGTGCCGCTTGGCACATACATTCATCAACCACACCATATAGAATACTACCAAGACCCAGAATCCCACGGGTAACACAGACTAAAAAGGGAAAGCACAACTGTGGCTCTATACATCAAGAGTATCTAAAAGCAACGAAATGCGGGAATAACTACTATCACTTTGAGAATAGAAGGAGGGCCTCCGGATCCGCGAACGTAGCAGATCATACCTCGAGGTCTCCGAATGTGCTGCTGAATCACCTAGGATGAGCCTGTCCTGATGTACCTGGATCTGCACAACAAAAGTATGCAGAAGTGTTGCATGAGTACACTATGGCGGTACTCAGTAAGTGCCAAGCCTAACCTCGATGGAGTAGTGACAAGGAAGGCCAGGACCCTACCGAGAGAACAATAACATAATGATCAAATTGTAATAAGCAGGAATAAGTAAGAATGAATCTGAAATAACAATAATGAAGTAATTACTACAACCGACTATGCTTAACTAACTACAAGTAACCAACACAACACAAACTCAAACCAGCAAGTACCTGTGGGAATTGAACCCACAGTCCCTCTCTATATCCAACAACTCAGGAGCTACGGGAATTTAACCCGTAGTCCCAATATCAGTATCTCTAGGTCTTCGGGAATCGAACCCGCAGCCCGTATCTCAATATCTCAGCATCTCCGGGAATCGAGCCTGCAGTCCACATCTCAATAAATATATCAATAATCTCCGAGTCTCCGGGAATCAAACCCGCAGCCCTTGGATCTTCGGGAATTGAACCCGCAGTCCACAAACAATACCACTCCAATCCTCTAGGAATCGAACCCATAGCCCTGGGATCTCCGGGAATCGAACCCGCAGTCAACCAACACAAATAATAAAATAAACGCACAGAGAAAATATAATATGGTTAACTACAACTTCACCAAAAACAAGTGCCAACAATTATCACGAGGTTCAAGTAAGACAATTAGGCAATTAGACAGATAAATCCTATCTAATCATGCTTTCCTAATGAATATCAGGTAAATGTCACAATTTAACCAACTAAGAACAGGAATATCATGAATTGGAAAATTCAAGTAAAGTGAGTTACAATTACCAGCGCATGTACACACCCGTCACCTCGCGTACAAGGCATTTAAACTATCACATAATATCCTAGGGGCAAAGGTTCCCCCACACGAGGTTAGACAAGCCACTTACCTCGACTCCGGTACAAAACCGCTAAGAGACAACTCTATTGCCATGAATATCGGCCTCCATAGGTGTAGTATCTGATCAAAATCAATAGAAACACATCAAAATAAGCCAATTGGGCGTTACCCAATTGAAATAATTCATAATACGCCAAAAACCACAAGTTGCCAGAACCCGACTTTCGGTACGCTTCTCAAAAAATTACGAAAGTGATATATAGGGTTCCTTATCTCAACACGATTCCATGCATATAAAATTTGCCAAAATCGGACTCGGTTTGCCTATTCAAATCGACGCTTTACCATAATTTAGGCCTAGGGCTAAAACCCCCCAGTAATCTTCCATTAACAATGAAATACTCAAGGATTTCATGATAAAATAACGAAATTAGGCCAAGAAACTTACCTCCAATGATTACCCGATGATTCTCCAACAATCCCCCATGAGTTTCTCTCTCTAGAACTCAAAAATGGCATTTTTGGGACTATTTCCGCGACTGGACTGTGTTATGGTATTTAATTCACTGACCGGGCAATTACACTACGCGTTCGCAATCGACCCCACGCGTCCGCGATGCTTTGCTAAACTGACCCTTCGCGAACGCGACGTACTCCACGCGTTCGCAATGACCAAATCCTCAATTGCCTGCTTTTACTCTTCGCAAACGCGACATCCCCAGTCGAGAACGTGATGCCTCTCCTCCTCCTCCTAAGCGAACGCAACGCCCGGCATCGCGAACGCGATGCTTAATTTTCCTCGGCCTATGGGAACACGGCTCACGCCACGCGAATGCGAAGGCCAAATTTGCCTGAACAATTTATGCAATTTTCTGCAGATTTCCAAAGCTTCAAAATGTTTGAATGATGGTCCGAATTTATCCCAGGGCCCCCGGGACCCTAACGAAAACCACCAACACACTCCAAAACATGATACGGACTTGTTCCAATCATAAAAACATGTCCTTAAACACAAAAATCATCGAATTATAGCGGATTCAAGCCTAGGATTTCATCTAACTTCCGAAACTAACATTCAATCAAAAACCCGACCAAACGACGTCCGAATGACCAGAAAATTTGCAGACATATCCAAAATTACCTAACGAAGCTACCGAAATTGTCGGAATTCCATTTCGACCCCCGAGTCAAAATCTCACCTATCGTTCGGATTAGCTAAAATTTCAAACTTCGGCATTTCAAGCCTAATTGAGCTACAGACCTCCAAAATACATTTCGAACGCGCTCCGAACCCCGAAATCACCTAACAGAGCTAATGGAACCATCATATTTCCGTTCCGAGGTCGTCTTAACAATGTTCCAAATACAGGCCACTTTTTAATTACAAAGCTCTCATTTAGGGACTAAGTGTCCCAAAACACTTTAAATTCCAGAACCGACCCTCCCGGCAAACCACAATAGCATAAATGAACTTAGGGGAACAGTTAAATTGGTGATCGGGGCGTAAATTTCAAAAACGACCGGCCAGGTCGTTACATTTTCCCACACTTAAAAGATTCATTCATCCTCGAACGAGCGTAGAAAACATACCTGTAGTGGAGAAGAGATGAGTGTACTGGATGCGCATATCTTGCTCGGTCTCCTAAGTCGCCTCCTCGGCCGGCTGACCCCGCCACTGAACCTCTACTGAAGCGATGTTCTTTAACCTTAGCTTCCTGACTTGCTTGTCTAGTATGGCCACTGGCTCCTCAACATAAGACAGATCCTCGTCATGCTGAACAGAAGTGAAATCCAACATGTGCGATGGGTCACCATGGTACCTCCGGAGCATAGAGACATGAAATACAGGATGGACTCCGGCTAGGCTGGGAGGCAAGGCCAACTCATAAGCAACCTCCCCAACACGCCTCAAAATCTCAAAAAGGCCAATAAATCTAGGACTCAGCTTCCTTTTTTCCCAAACTTATAACGCCCTTCATGGGCGAGACTCGAAGCAGAACCCGCTCGCCAACCATAAAGCCACATCGCGGACCTTCTTGTCCACATAACTCTTCTGTCTAGACTGAGCTGCATGAAGTCTGTCCTAAATCACCTTGACCTTGTCCATTGCATCCTGGACCATATCAGTACCTAGCAGTCTGGCCTCGCCCGCCTCGAACCATCCCATGGGAGACCTGCACCTCCTACCATATAGAGCCTCATACGTTGCCATCTGAATACTAGACTGGTAGCTGTTGTTATAAGCAAACTCCGCTAGCAGCAAGAAATGAACCCATGAACCTCCAAACTCAATCACGCACATATGGAGCATATCCTCCAAAATATGAATAGTGCGCTCAGATTGGCCATCCGTCTGGGGGTGAAACGTTGTGCTCGGCTCCACCCGAGTGCCTAAGTCCTGCTGCACGGCTATCCAGAATCGTGAAGTGAACTGAATGTCTCTATTTGAAATGATGGAGACTGGAATACCATGCAACCAGACTATCTCCCTAATTGTAGATCCCCGCCAACCGCTCCGATGAGTAAGTGGTGCACAAAGGTATGAAATGGGTACACTTGGTCAACTGATCCACAATAACCCAAATGGAATCAAACTTCCTAACAGTCCATGGAAGCCCAGATACAAAGTCCATGGTGATGCGCTCCTATTTCCACTTTGCAATCTCAATCTGCTACATTAACCCACCCGGACGCTGATGCTTATACTTCACCTGCTGGCGGTTGAGGCATCTAGAAACATAATCAACTATATCCCTCTTCATCCGCCCCACCAGTAATGTTGTCTCAAGTCCTGATACATCTTCGCGGCACCCGGATGGATGGAATTCCGCGAGCTATGGGCCTCTGCTAGAATCAGCTCTCGAAGATCATCTACATTGGGCACACAAATACGCCCCTGCATCCTCATAACTCCATCATATCCAATAGTAACATCTCGAGCATCACCACGCCGAACACTATCCTAGAGGACAAGCAAATGAGGGTCGTCGAACTGACGCTCCCTGATGCGGTCAAATAGAGAACACCGAGAAACCACACAAGCTAGAACCCGGCTGGGCTCCGAAAGATCCAGTCTAATAAACTGCCTGGCTAAGGCCTGAACAACCATCGCCATAGGCCTCTCCGAAGCTGGTAGATATGCCAAACTCCCCAAACTCTCTGCCCGGCGACTCAAGGCATCGGCAACTACATTAGCCTTGCCGGATGATAGAGAATAGTAGTATCATAGTCCTTCAACAGCTCCAACCATCTTCTCTGATGCATGTTCAGGTCCTTCTACTTAAGCAAGTGCTGCAAACTCTGGTGATCAGTGTAGATCTCACAAGGAACCCCATACAAGTAATGACGCCAAATCTTCAAGGCGTGAACAATGGCAGCTAGCTCCTGATCATGAACAGGGTAGTTCTTCTGATGTACCTTCAGCTGTTTGGATGCGTCGGCAATCACCCTACCGTCCTGCATCAATACTACACCGATTCCAACTCATGAGGCATCACAATATACTGTATAGGACCCCGAACCTGTAGGGAACATCAAGATAGTGGCCGAAGTCAAAGCTGTCTTGAGCTTCTGAAAGATCGCCTCACACTCATCTATCCACTAGAAAGGGGGACACTTTTGGGTCAATCTGGTCATAGGTAACACGATCAAAGAGAACCCCTCCACAAAACGATGGTAATAACCCGCCAGGCCAAGGAAACTGCGAATCTCAGTAGCTGATGAGGGCTTGGGCCAACTCTGTACGGCCTCCACCTTCCTCGGATCCACTCGAATACCATCGCTCGACACCACGTGGCCTAGAAATGCCACTAAACTCAGCCAGAATTCACATTTAGAGAACTTGGCATATAACTGCTTCTCCCGCAGAGTCTGAAGCACTATCCTCATATGCTGCTCGTGCTCTTCCCGACTTCGGGAATATACTAGAATATCATCAATGAAAACAATCACGAACGAGTCCGGATATGGCCTGAACACACTGTGCATCAAATGCATAAAGGCTGCTGGGGCATTAGTCAGCCCGAAAGTCATCACGAGGAACTCGTAGTGACCATACCGAGTCCTGAAGGAAGTCTTTGAGATATCTGGCTCCCGAATATTCAGCTGATGATAACCAAAGCGCAAATCAATCTTAGAGAACACATGTGCGCCCTGTAGCTGGTCAATCAAATCATCAATACGTGGTAAAGGATACCGGTTCTTCACTGTAACTTTGTTCAACTGACGATAGTCAATACACATACGTATAGAACCGTCCTTTTTCTTCACAAACAACACAGGAGCACCCGAAGGCGAAACACTGGGTCGAATGAAACCCTTACCCAACAACTCTTGTAATTGGTCCTTCAACTTCTTTAACTCAGGAGGAGTCATACGGTACGGTGGAATAGAAATGGGCTGAGTGCCCGGCAACAAGTCAATAGCAAAATCAATATCTTTGTCGGGTGGCATGCTCGGGAGATCAGCTGGAAATACATCAGTGAAATCACGTACCACTTGAACATAATCAATAGAAGGAGTGTCAATGCTGACATCCCGCACATAAGCTAGATAAGCAGCACACCCCTTCTCAAGCATACGATGAGCTTTGAGAAAGGAAATAACACGGCTGTGGGTGTGATCTAGAGTACCACTCCACTCAATACGTGGAATGCCTGGCATAGCCAGTGTGACGGTCTTGGCGTGACAATCAAGAATAGCATAATGGGGCGACAACCAGTCCATGCCCAGAATAATATCAAAATCGACCATCCCGAGCAATAATAGATTCGCTCTGGTCTCAAAACCACAGATAGTAACCAAGCACGACAGATACACACGGTCCACAGCCAAAGAATCTCCCACCGGAGTGGAAAAATAAATGGGGGCCCTCAAAGAATCCCGAGGCACACCCAGATGTGAAGCAAAATAAGAGGACATATATGAAAAAGTGGAACCAGGATGGAATAGAATTGATGCCTCTCTGCGACTAACCAAAATAATACATGTGATAACAGAACCAGATGCAACAGCTGCAGCGTGATCGGGAATAACATAAAATCTGGCCTGACCCCTCTCTCGAGGATGGCCTCTAGCACCCTGATCCCCGCCCTTGGCAGGCTGGGCAGGTGGCGTGGCAGCTGGGGCTGGAATGATGGCATGCTGACCTTATGAACCACGTTGTAGCTGCGAAGACTGTGGAGGTGCTCCTCTTCTACGCCTAGGGCACTCTCTATCCAGATGGCGAGTATCCCCACAGTCAAAAAAAGCTCTAGGAGGACGCGGTGGCTGTGACTGACCGTCCTTACCCCCACTAGTCTGACCCTTGGAGTTACCCCGCGCAGGAGGCGCACTGAAAACAGGGGGAGCATAATAAGGCTCCTGAGGTGCTGAAAGAGCTGGAGTACTACCAGCTGCTGGCAATGCTGAATGAGCCGGACGACCGGAATAACCCCTGCCAAAACGACCGGCTGCTGAAGTGCGGGCACCAAAGAAATGGCCCGACTCACGAGACCTCTTGGCCTCCCTCTCTCCCCGCTCTCTAGAGAGCATACTCTCGATCATCCTAGCAATGCTCACCACCTACTGATAAGGTATATCCGTCTCCAACTCCCTGGCCATGCTGGACCAGATTGGCGGAATAAGGCCATCAATAAATCTCCGCACTCTCTCTCGGACCGTGGCTACCAAAGTCGGTGCATGCCTGGCGAGATGGGCGAAACTAATAGCATACTCCGATACTGACATGGAGCCCTGTCGCAACCGCTCAAACTCCAATTGCCAAGTATCCCTAAGGCTCTCGGTAACAATCTCCCTCAAAAACAGATCAGAAAAATGCGTCCAGGTCAATGAAGCAGACTCATCTAAATTATCCAACTCGTACGTGCGCCACTAATCATAAGCGGCCCCACGAAGTTGAAAAGCAGTGAAGGAAACCCCGCTGGTCTCCACTATCCCCATGGTATGAAGAATACAATGACATTCCTCCAGAAAACCCATTGCATCATCTGTAGCCAAACCACTGAACACAGAAGGATCATATTTCTTGAACCTCTCTAATCTTCGCTGCTCATCCTCGGAGGCAGCTGGCCCACCCCCGGGCTGTGCTGGAGCAGCAGGAGGCATAATAATAATATTTGGAACCTGTCCCACTGGCACTCGCTACTCAGGTGTAGCGGCTGTGGGAGTCTGGGCCCCTCCCTCGGCCTGAGAAGTAGTTGCAGTGAGAGGAAGCAACCCTGCCTGAGCTAAAGTGGTATACATACTCATGAACTGGGCCAGGGTCTCCTGGAGTGTTGGAGTAGTAGCAACTGTAGTCGGTGTACCAGGTGCTTGGGCTCCAACCTTATCCGTTGGTGGCACCTCAACAGCAACGTACGCGGGTGCTGTGGCTGCACCTCAGACGCGTCCTCGTCCTTTACCACGGCCCTGGCCTCTGGCAGCGGCAGTAGGGGGCGCGTGTACCTGATCCTCGCGAGTAGCACGTGTCCTCACCATCTGTGAGACAATATAAAGCAGAAATTTAAATTTGGTGCCAAAAATGTCGCATGACAAGGAATCCAAAAAGAAATGAAGAGCTTCCTAATTAGTTACATATCCTCTCATAGAAAAATACAAACGTGTCTATATCGATCAGCGAGACTCTAAGTAACCGGTTTGTGTCCCGTGACTCCTATAAACCTAGAGCTCTGATACCAACTTGTCACGACCCTAGTTCACCAATTGTGAACCTGTCATGATGGCACCCAGTCTTTGTGACTAGGTAAGCCTAACACGATGCAGAATATACAAGTTCATGAACATTAAATGAGAAAATAGAGGAAAAATGATATAAAGGGAATGTAACAAGTGCCGCTTGGCTCATACATTCATCAACCACACCATATAGAATACTACCAAGACCCAGAATCCCACGGGTAACATAGACCAAAAAGGGAAAGTACAACTGTGGCTCACTATATCACGAGTATCTAAAAGCAATGAAATGAGGGAAAATAACTACTATCACTATGAGAATAGAATGAGGGCCTCCGGATCCGCAGACATAGCAGATCATACCTCGAGGTCTCTTGAAGTGTTGCTAGATCACCTGTAGGGCGCCTGATCGGATGTACCTGGATCCGCACAACAAAAGTGTGCAAAAGAGTAGCATGAGTACACCACGGCGGTAATTAGTAAGTGCCAAGCCTAACCTCGATGGAGTAGTGACGAGGAAGGTCAGGGCCTTACCGAGAGAACAATAACATAATGATCAAACAGTAATAAGCAGGAATAAGTAAGAATGAATCTGAAATAACAACAATGAAGTAATTACTACAATCGACTATGATTAACTAACTACAAGTAACCAACACAACACAAACTCAAACCAGCAAGTCCAGGACTTGTGGGAATTGAACCACAGTCCCTCTCTATATCCAACAACTCAGGAGCTACGGGAATTTAACCCGCAGTCCCAATATCAGTATCTCTGGGTCTCCCGGAATCAAACCTGCAGCCCATATCTCAATATCTCATGATCTCCAGGAATCGAACCCGCAGTTCACCTCTCAATAAATATATCTCCGGGAATCGAACCCGCATCCCTCGGATCTCCGGAAATTGAACCCGCAGTCCGTATCTCAATACCTCAGGATCTCCAGGAATCGAACCCACATCCCTGGGATCTCCGGGAATCGAACCCGCAATCCACCAACACAAACAATAAAAGAAACGTACAGAGAAAATATAATATACTTAACTACAACTTCACCAAAAACTAGTGCCAACAATTATCAAGAAGCTCAAGTAAGACAATTAGGCAGTTAGACCGATAAATCCTATCTAATCATGCTTTCCTAACAAATATCAGGTAAATGTAATAATTTAACCAACTAAGAATAGGAATATCACGAATTGGACAATTCAAGTAAAGTGAGTTACAACAACCAGCGCATGTACACGTCCATCACCTCGCGTACAAGGCATTTAAACTATCACATAATATCCTAGGGGTGAAGGTTCCCCCACACGAGGTTAGACAAGCCACTTACCTCAACTCCGGTACAAAACCTCTAAGAGACAACTCTCTTGCCATGAATATCGGCCTCCACAGGTGTAGTCTCTTATCAAAATTAATAGAAACACATCAAAATAGGCCAATTTGGCGTTACCCAATTGAAACAATTCAAAATACGCCAAAAACCACAAGTTGCCAGAACCCGACTTTCGGTACGCTTCTCAAAAAGTTACAAAAGTTATATATTCGGGTTCCTTATCTCAACACGGGTCCATGCATATAAAATTTACCAAAACCGGACTCCGTTTGCCTATTCAAATTGACGATTTACCATAATTTAGGCCTAGGGCTAAAACCCCCCATTAATCTTCCATTAACATTGAAATACTCAAGGATTGCATGATAAAATAATTATATTAGGCCAAGAAACTTACCTTCGATGATTATCCGATGATTCTCCAACAATTCCCCGTGAGTTTCTCTCTCAAGAACTCAAAAATTGCGTTTTTGGGACTATTTCCCTGACTGGACTGTGTTCTGGTATTTAATTCACTAACTGGACAATTACACTACACGTTCGCGATCGACCCCATGTATCCACGATGCTTTGCCAAACTGACCCTTCGCGAATGCGACGTGCTCCATGCATTCGCGATGACCAAATCCTCAGTCGTCTTCTTTTACACTTCGCGAACGCGACATCCCCAGTCGCAAACGCGATGCCTCTCCTCCTCCTCCTACGCAAATGTGACACCCGGCATCATGAACGCGAAGCTCAATTTTCCTCGGCCTACGCAAACGCGGCTCAAGCCACGCGAACGTGAAGGCCAAATTTGCCTGAACAGTTTCTGCAATTTTCTGCAGATTTCCAAAGCTTCAAAATGTCCGAATGATGGTCCGAATTCATCCCGGGGCCCCCAAGACCCCAACGAAAACCACCAACATACTCCAAAACACGATACGAACTTGTTCCAATCATAAAAACACGTCCTTAAATACAAAAATTATCAAATTATAGCGGATTCAAGCCTAGGATTTGATCTAACTTCCGAAACTAACATTCAATCAAAAACCCGACCAAACGACGTCCGAATGACCTGAAAATTTGCAGACATATCCAAAATCAGCTAACAAAGCTACAAAAATTGTCGGAATTCCATTCCGACCCCCGGATCAAAATCTCACCTATCGTTCGGATTCGCGAAAATTCAAACTTCGGTATTTCACGCCTAATTGAGCTACATACCTCCAAAATACATTCTGAACGCGCTCCCAACCCCGAAATCACCTAACGGAGCTAATGGAACCATCAGATTTCCATTTTGATGTCGTCATAACACTGTTCCGAATACTGGCCACTTTTCAACTACAAAGCTCTCATTTAGGGACAAAGTGTCCCGAAACACACCAAATTCCAGAACCGACCCTCCCGGCAAACCACAATAGCAGAAATGAACTTAGGGGAACATTTAAATTAGGGATCGGGGCGTAAATTTCAAAAACGACCAACAGTTTTCTTTCATTTTTTTTCCAAATATTTTCTCCTTTTCTATATTTTTTTAAAAAATCCGACAGTATTTCGGTACTAATTGGGCATTGGGTTTTCACAATAGATGGTTGCCCTTCCTTAGTCCTAGCAGTGCTATTTTTATAATTTCACTCGTTATATACAAGCTGATCAACATGCAAGATCAAGCAAATGAATGCGCAAGTAGTACGTAAGATGCATCAGGATGGTCATTTCAATTCAGGTTACTTGTCCTAGAAGGACCCAACCCCTATATTGAGTCCCCTAAGTCAAATGCACATGATGCAAACAAGCGTCCTACTAGGGATCTGGCATGAGTTTATTGTTCTTCTAGGTTTAAACCCTAGGTTTATTGGTTTAGACCTGGCTTACCCCAGCAGACAACTCGGGCCGAGGGGGAGGCAGCGTACCGAGGATACAGAAGCTCTTCCGGCTTTGGAACTTATCCAAACCTCATTCTAAATTGGAAAAAAGACTCTAATAGACGAGAAGCTACATGAAGTGCACCCTTCTCCGTGATGTAGAAGACTCATAAAGAGGAAGGGATTCACAAAAATTCAACAAATATTAAAGCAGTAACACATTTAGCAAATAAGGCATGAAACATGTAGCAAAATCAAAAAAAGCCAAATACAACAATTTAACAGAGCTCGAATTCTTGAACCCTAAACCAAAATTCTAGGTTCTTGTCCCCAGCAGAGTCTCCAGAGCTATCATACCTCATTTTTGCTACCACACCTCGTGAAGGAGTATAATAAAATGAGTTTTTCCAATTAAAGGACAATCGAAACGAGATTCATTTATTAAGAGATTCAGATTCGCCACTTGGGAGATTTATGGTGTCCCAAGTCACCAGTTTGAATCCAAAATCGAGGAATGGGTTGACTCTGTATTACAGTCGCAAACCAGAAATTCGGGTAAGGAATTCTGTTAACTCGGGAGAAGGGGTTAGACACTCACGAGTTCCTTGGTTCCACCACCATCGCTCAACTGCTATATTTGGTAAAATTTTGATTTTTCTACATGTTAAACCTATAGTGAAATTTTAGGATTATTTATAACTTTTAGTTGATTATTAAGAAAGTGAATGTCATTTAAGAACGTGTTTTTAGATCACGTCACCTGAAATGCACCCGGATCCTCGACATATTCTTATTCAACATTTTCGGATTTGGATTTGGGTTGCATGAAATGCACTCCCGTATTTAGGAAGGTAAAATTATTAAAAGCGTGCCTAATAAAACAAACCTATTATTTACTTTGCGGAGGACCGTGAAATTCACTAAACGAGAAGCCCCAAATTCTAAGTATTTTAAATTATGTAATTAATGAGGGCCCAAATATTTATGGGTTTTGTTTAGCGAGGCACATCTCATTTTATTTAAAGGCCGACCTAAAGTGACTATGATTTTTCTATTTATTATTTATCTCTAAAAGAGCTAATTAATTTACATTTATAAATCCAAGTCCCAAATACAAATCCAAATTCAAACAAAAGGGAAGACCCATTTAATTTGAACCCGCCACCTAATTTGAAACCCAAATTTATATGTGTAAATTAATTCCTTATTCCTAATATACTTTGTTAAATGAGTTTGACCCACAGTGATTTTTTGAGCCTTAAACAAATGTGGCCAAATTCTTATGGAGGAAGGCTGTCCAATAGATTGGGCCTGAGACCTGGCCTAGGAAGAGAAAAATTCATTGAGCTTTTGAAAGGTTATTTAACGCAGGGCTTTAGGCTGGTTTAGGCCCAGCTCTTATTTAAACAACTGTTAGCACGTTTGGGCATCCTAGATGAACCCATATCTAATGCAAGTTTTATTTGGGTCCTAGATTATGGATTTCCATTCACCACAGAATTAGCTACTAATGATCAAGTAAAGGGTCCTAAATTCAGTACTATTCCACTCGTTTAACAATTGCTAAAGCTTGCAATCCTACATGCTTGTTTCTAAATCATTGTCCTTGAAAATAATTGGCAAACACTAAATGAGAAAATTAAAGTATCAGTACCTTTGTACTATGAGATGCACGGATTTGAAGTACCATAATAGCACGCCATTTTGAAATTAATCTCAATGATGATAACAAATTCTGAAACCTTTTTACTAATTGTTCTTAACAATTCGACTGTCTAATGATTAACTAAAATAATAAAAATCTAGAATTATTATCATTATACCATTAAAGATAATGATTAAACTAATCACAAAATGAAATTACCAAGGCCAATTAGTGACTACAACTTCAAGAGTCCAGCAGCCTGTTAACAGTCCAAAAGCAGTCTTGATTATACATTCCATAGTCTAAGCTAAAACAAATCGAAACTGAACTATATTAAGTAGATATACAACAGCTAATATATTTTTTTTATTATAAATTAAGAATAAACATAGAGCTAGAGGCCAAAGCATGAATACTTTATTTCATCTTTCAATTCAAGGTTACATCAAGGCTGATTCGAGTGTGTACTTGGAATACAATAAAATAGAAGAAGAAGAGGAGGATCAGCAGCAACAATTATTGACCGCAAGCAGCCCAAAAATGAGATTAGAAATCAGGATATACTTAAATCAACCCCAAAATAGCCTCAAATCATAAAAAATGCACCCAGAAATCACATACAAACAACCACCGACTCTCCAGTTTACTCAAACTAATCAATTTCGAATCAAGTTGCCTCCAAGTGCAGTCAAATTTCAGATATTGAACAGAATCAGAGAAAATCAAATTGTTTTTGGTTCCAAACAGGCTAATGAGTTGAATTCCTAACCAAAATCAGAAACGAGCTAGGGAAAGGCAATGAAACAGTAGCATTTTTAGTTTTTTGTTTAGGTTTTTTCTATTTTTTTGGTTTTTGAAGAACTAGATGTAACATTCAAATTTGAAATTTTTTTGGAAACTCTGATTTTCATAAATGATATTGAGGAGGAATTGTTGAGGTCAAAAACTTATTTTGCAAAGCATGGGAATGCCCTTTTATAGGCAAAGATGAGGGCAGCCCTTCAACTACTGTTTACACTCTCGGACCCTCTTTATTTTAAGCTTTGGTCCTTTATTCCCTGACTTATTACCCAAGTACACCCTTATTTTAATGAAGTGAACCTTAAAACCCACATCTAGAATCTTTTTGTAAGTTCATTCTAAATTCCCTACCCTTGAACTACCTATATCACCCCTGAGTTTAAAATAAATCTATCTATAACCACACAATTCCCTAAGCTCTGAATTATCAACATACTAAAGACAAATTCTAATTTAAAGTATTAATTAACCTATTAATCGAACCAACTTATCAAGCAATAATCAACTTATCAAGCTAACTAATTAGACTTAGTAATAACAAAACAAAAAAATTATATAAATAGAATCAGACATTAATCCAAAATAAAACAACACTGCAAAACTAAAAAAATGAATACAAATGCAAATCTAAGCCTAAAGGGAAACCTAGACTAAATTATCAACCGACAAACACAAATATGCACAAAACTAATAAAACCAGAAATCAAAATGCACTAGAATTAGGCATTCAATCAGAACATTAAAACAAAATAGAATTGACAAAATTAACACGAAAATTGAACTAAAAACATAACAGGTATTAGAACAGAAGCAACAAAAGAAAATTAAACAAAAAACACTGTGACGACCCGGACCGTCGTCACGGGAATTACCACCCCGTTATGTTGTAATTGTATATTTCCTGCTTTTATATCAGTGTTGGAGTCTATCGGGGGAGTTAGGAGTGAATTGGATTGAAAATGAGGCATATAGACTTTTTGAAGGAAACTTGAATAAGAAAAGTCAACCCGGAGTTGACTATTTAGTTAGAGAGCTCGGAATCGGATTTTGAGGATTCGGTTAGTTCCGGGAAGTGATTTGTGACTTAAGGGAGCAATCGCAATTGAATTTGGAGGTCCGGTGTAGAAATAGGCTTGAATTGGCCAAGGTTGAATTTTGGCGAAATCTGAACGGTAGGTGAGATTTTAATCCGGGAGTCGGAATTGAATTCCGACAATTGCAGTAGCTCCGTTAGGCGATTTTGGATGTGCCTGCAAAATTTCAGGTCATTCGGAGGTCGTTCGGTCGTGTTTTTGATCGAATGTCGGTTTCGGAAGTTTTGAAGAAACTTAGGCTTGAATGCGTGTGTAATTAGTGATTTTGATGTTTAGGATGGTGTTTTTATGATTGGAACAAGTTTGAATCATGTTATGGAGTATGTTGGTGGTTTTTGTTGGGGTCCCGGGGGCCTCGGGATGAATTCGAGGGTCCAAACGGACCATTTTTGACCTAAGACAGCAGCTAAATTGCTACTGTGTCTGCAGAAGGAAATCCTTCATCGCGTTCGCGATGAAGGGCACGCGTCCATAAAGGTCAGCAAGGGTATGCATCGCGTTCGCGATGGTCTGGACGCAAACGCGTAGGGTCAGGATCGGAGGCTTCGCGTCCGCGTGGAGCTGGAACGCGTTCGCGTAGGTTTGTCAGGGTGTGCATCGCGTCCGCGTGAGGGATATCGCGAATGCGTAGAAGGAAAAATAGGCGGCTGGGAGCTAATGCATCGCGAACGCGTTGGGGGAGGTCGCGTTCGCGAAGGTTAATCTGGGCTGGGCATCGTGAACGCGTGGCAGGGAACGCGAACACGTAGAGCAATCGACCCAGGTAGTGAATTAAAACCAGAAACATTTCACATACGGGCTCATTTGCAGAAACCTCCATTGTTGAGCTCTAGAGTGAGAAAGTGACGGGAAATAGCTGGGAGATCATCGGGATATTATCGGAAGTGAGTTTCGTGGTTTAATTACACGCTTTTATCATGAAATCATGGATTATTTCTATGAAAATGGAGGATTAAATGTGGGTTTGAGCCCTAGGCCTAAATTGTAGAAAAATACTGATTTGAGTGGGTAAATGGAGTCCGAATTTGGTAAATTTGATATGCCTAGACTCGTATTGAGACGAGGGTTCCGAATATGTAACTTTTATAATTTTTTCGAGAAGCGCACCAAAAGTCGGGTTTTGACAACTTGTGGGTTTTGATATAATTTGGATTATTTTGAATGAATTGCGTGAAATTAGCATATATTGATGCATTCTCTATGATTTTGAGCAGATTTGGCATCCGAGGAGATTGATTTGCGAGGCAAGCGTAAGGCGGATTGAAGCTTCTACCGGTTCGAGGTGAGTGGTAGTAGTAAACAATGTACTGAGGGTTTGAAACCCCGTACTAGCACTTCACAGTGCTTATGTTGAGATGAGACACACGTCTTGAGACGAGCGTGGTGACATTGTGATTGGGGACTTGGACTTGGTCCTTCCCGGATAATAGAATACTGTGTTTTATGACTGTTAATGAGATTATAACTGTACAATTGGGGCTAATAGCCATGTTTGGGGCCTTGTGCCGATCTGCAGAGCATTAGGGAACCTATAGAGCTAGGTGACCCTTATATCGTGTTGGAAATATTCACTCAGCCATAGCTCTAGCTGTATAGCATAATATGAGCCAGTACTAGATGTGTACATTGTGAAAGCTTATCTAGGGTGGAATTTCCCGTTCTAGCTGAGTGGGCCTGAGAGGGCAAGTTTATATTGACTGAGACAGGGTCAAGGACCCACTGTGATATATTATATTGGGCCTGAGAGTCCAAGTATATACTAACTAGGATAGGGTCGAGGACCCATTATGAGGTATTATATATACATATACCTATATTGGATCGGGCTGCACGCCGCAGCAGTATATATATTGGATCGGACTGGACGCCGCAGTAATATACATGTAATATACATGTGGGACGGACTGCACGGCGCAGTATTATTGCGCTTGGGCTGTAGGAGCCCCTTCGGAGTCTGAGTCTGCACACATTCTCAGTGAGCGCTGGTGTATATTATGGGATCGGGCTGCGCGCCGCAGCAGTATAAATACATATACATATATATATTGGATCGGACTGCACGCCGTAGTAATACATGTGTGGATCGGGCTGCACGCCGCAGTATCATAGCGCTTGGGCCTAGGGAGCCCCTCCGAAGTCTGTATACACCCCTAGTGAGCGCCATCGACGTTAAATGGAGCGGGCTACGCGCCGCAGCGGTATATGTATTGGAGCGGGCTGCACGCCGCAGCATTAAACTTATTCATATCCTACTACCTACTTAAATACTTATACATTATAGACATAGGTATGTGTCTTTATATATTGAGATGGCCGTACACCGTAGGGGTACGAGTGAGGGTTGGATCAGCGTGAAATCTTGTAGAGATAAATGTGGATTGGAGATTAGAGTACTACCATAGTGATAACGTACCTGTGAGGGTTGCCTTAGAACTGCTAAGTGATAGCACATGAGTTCTTACTTTCAGTTATTATTTATTATTGTTACTCACTGAGTTGAAATGTACTCACCCCACTCCCATGCACTTTTTGTGCAGATTCACAGGTACCCGAGAGCGGTTGAGTTGTTGTTGCTGCCTGAACACATCTACTTCTTGCGGAGACTACGAGGTAGCTGCCAGCGTCCGCAGAGCCTGTTTTCTCCTTCTTTATCATCTTGTTGATTTCCTATTTGCCTAGACTTGTTTGTATTAGGATGTTATTCTGTAGAGGCTCGGTCTCGTGACATCACGATATGGTTGGGACCGTATTTTGTATGCTTTACATTTCGCTTATCACCTGATATGATCATTTACTGATTAAGTTTAATTTGATTAATAACCGGCTAGTTTAAGGGATAATATGGTCGGGCTTGCCTAGCATTGTGTTGGGCGCCATCACGACCAGGGTTTGGGTCGTGACAAGTTGGTATCAGAGCCTAGGTTAATAGGTCTCGCGAGTCATGAGCCGGTTGGTAGAGTCTTGTGGATCGGTACGGGGATGCCTGTACTTATCCTCGGGAGGCTGCAAACCTTTTTAGGAAAAGTTTCAATTCTTGGAATTCTTGTCGTGCGATTACTTTTGACTTGAACCGAACTTTGACATTCTATTCTCTCGCAGGATGGCGAGAAATCGATCATCCGTACGTGGAGGACGACCACCACTAACACCTGCTAGAGGTCGAAGACGTGGCCATGGTCGTGGCGGACTTAGGGCAGCCGAGGCGGTGCCGGCCGACCCACGGCCCCCGGTTGCGGAGGTGCCATCGGCACCGGATCGGGCACCGGTTGTGCCCATTGTCATACCGGGTCTACGGGAGACCACGGCTCGGATACTAGCGATCGCACGCGGCCTAGCATAGGCGATTTCGGCTACTATCGCGGCGATTGCACAGGGGATCGGGGGTGGTCATCGGACCCCCGACGCACGCACTCCGCAGCCGGGAGTGCGGGGCTTACGGACACGAGAGGCTCCTCCGGTTCGGCTCGTGGTACCGGTTCAGCCGGCGAGATCGGATTCGGGGGACGGGTTCCCGGCCTATGACGGACGATGAGCGAGCGTCGTCTCGAGAGGTTCACCGAGGTTATCTCCTCCGGTGTTCACCGGTGCTCCGAGCGAGGACGCCCAAGGTTTTCGGATAAGTGCCGTCGGATGCTTCGTACGGCAGGGATCTTGGAGTCCGGTGGGGTATCTTTCACTACCTTTCAGTTTCAGGGGCCAACCTTCACTTGGTGGGAGGCTTATGAGCGCCGCAGGCCGGCAGGGGCAGCACCACTATCATGGCCAGAGTTCTCCACTATGTTCTTGGAGAAATGGGTGCCTCGATGTCAAAGAGAGGAGATGCGTAGGCAGTTTGAGGGTCTCCGTCAGGGGGACATGTCAGTGTCAGAGTATGAGATCAGGTTTACAGAGTTGTCCAGATATGCATCGTGGTTGGTTCATTCCGACAGAGAGGGAATTGGGCGCTTCGTGGACGGCCTCATTTATCCCATTTGTATTCTGATAACACGGGAGAGGGTTTTGAGTCGTACATTCGAGGATGCTGTGGATATTGCTCGCAACATAGAGACAGATCGTCGCAGGGAGCGGGATGAGAGGGAGGCCAAGAGGCCTCGAGGAGCAGCCAGTTCCAGTGGCACTCAGACCAGAGGCCAGAGTTAGTAGAGCCGAGGTCGCTCTTTTAGATCTTCGCAGTCGGGTCGCTCCGATCGTCACAGATGGTCTTCTAGACAGGGTTATCAGGGTTCACACCAGAGCCAGCCATCTCTCAGTGCCATGCCAGCTCAGAGTTCTTCACAGGCCCCATCTGCTCAGGGTTCATCTCGGCCTAGTTTATCAGCTGGCCACTCCAGCGCTAGAGGTCATTATCAGTCTCAGTCCCCATCACCGGGGAGTTGCTACGAGTGCGGAGAGTTTGGGCACCACCGTAGGGAGTGTCCCCGTCTTGTTTCCAGATCTTATCAGCATAGGGGGCAGCCCTCGTCATCTGGTCCTTCTACTTCAGCACCCGCCCCGCCACCTAGGGGTGAGGGTCAGGCAGCTAGGGGTCGCCCTCGAGGGGGAAGTCGATCAGGCGGGCAGGCTAGATGCTATGCTTTTCAGGGCCGATCAGAGGCTGTTGCTTCTGATGCTGTCATTACAGGTATTATCTCAGTCTGCCACAGAGATGCCTCAGTATTGTTGGATCCCGGTTCTACTTATTCTTATGTGTCTACATATTTTGCTCCTCATTTGGGCACGACCCGAGGGAGTCTTGAGCTGCCAGTGCATGTGTCTACCCCGGTAGGGGATACTATTGTTGTGGACCACGTATACCAGTCCTGTTTGGTCACTATCGGGGGTCTGGAGACCCGAGTGGACCTGTTGCTTCTCGGCATGATTGATTTTGATGTTATATTGGGCATGGACTGGCCATCTCTATGTCATGCTATTATGGACTGTCATGCTAAGACAGTCACCTTGGCTATGCCGGGTATTCAGAGGATCGAGTGGCGAGGCACGACTGAGTATGTACCTAGCTGGGTAATATCTTTCCTCAAGGCCCAACGAATGGTTGGGAAGGGATGTCTCTCTTATTTAGCATTTGTGCGGGAGGTCGAGGCCCGGACTCCCAGTATTGATTCTGTTCCCATTGTGCGAGACTTTCCTGATGTGTTTCCCTCAGACCTGTCGGGCATGCCGCCGGACAGGGATATTGATTTTGGTATCGACTTGGTGCCAGGCACTCAGCCTATTTCTATTCCTCCGTATCGGATAGGACCAGCTGAGTTGAAGGAATTGAAGGAGCAACTCCAGGAACTCCTAGATAAGGGGTTCATTCGGCCGAGTGTGTCGTCGTGGGGTGCACCGGTCCTGTTTGTTAAGAAGAAGGTTGGATCCACGAGGATGTGTATTGACTACAGGCAGCTGAACAAAGTAACAGTGAAGAATAAGTATCCTCTGCCTCGTATTGATTATTTATTTGATCAGCTCCAGGGAGCTAGGGTGTTCTCGAAGATTGATCTTCGTTCAGGCTACCATCAGCTGAAGATTAGAGAGTCCGACATTATGAAGACTACATTCAGGACCGGATATGGTCACTATGAGTTCCTTGTGATGTCTTTTGGGCTGACCAACGCCCCAACAGCATTTATGCATCTGATGAACAGTGTGTTCAGGCCCTATCTTGATTCATTTGTGATCATATTCATTGATGACATACTTGTCTACTCTCATAGCCATGAGGATCATGCTCGACACTTGAGCATTGTATTGCAGAGATTGAGAGAGGAGAAGTTGTATGCCAAGTTCTCCAAATGTGAGTTCGGGCTTGAGTCCGTGGCATTCTTAGGGCACGTGGTGTCCTGTGATGGTATTCAGGTAGATCCGAGGAAGGTCGAGGCAGTGCAGAGTTGGCCCAGACCGACCTCAGTTACTGAGATCCGTAGCTTTCTGGGATTGGCAGGGTATTATCGCCGATTCGTTCAGGGATTCTCTTCCATTGCTTCACCCTTGACTAGATTGACTCGGAAGGGTGTTCCTTTCTTATGGTCCAAGGAGTGTGAGGAGAGCTTTCAGAAGCTCAAGGCAGCACTGACCACAACACCAGTTTTGATTCTACCGTCAGCTTCAGACCCTTATACTGTGTATTGTGATGCCTCGGGAGTTGGCATTGGTTGTGTGTTAATGCAGGAGGGTAGGGTCATTGCTTATGCTTCTCGTCAGTTGAAGCCCCACGAGAAGAACTACCCTGTTCATGATTTGGAGCTAGCAGCTATAGTTCATGCTTTGAAGATTTGGAGACATTACTCGTATGGTGTCTCATGTGAGGTGTTCACGGATCATCGCAGCCTTCGGCACTTATTCAGACAGAAGGACCTTAATTTGAGACAGCGGAGGTGGTTAGAGTTGCTTAAGGATTATGACATCACTATTTTGTATTATTCGGGGAAGGCCAATGTGGTGGCCAATGCCTTGAGTCGGAAGGCGGTTAGTGTGGGCAGCCTAGCTTTCATCCCAGTTAGGGAGAGGCCATTTGCTTATGATGTTCAGGCCTTAGCCAATCGGCTAGTGAGATTAGATATTTCGGAGCCGAGTTGATGGTTTGCGGGAGTTGATACTTGAGGAGGCACACAGTTCGCTGTACTCTATTCACCTAGGTGCCGCAAAGATGTGCCAAGACTTGAGACAGCACTACTGGTGGAGGAGAATGAAGATGGATATTGTTAGGCATGTAGCTAAGTGCCTCAATTGCCAGCAGGTCAAGTATGAGCATCAGAGATCGGGCGGTGTTCTTCAGTGTATGGTCATTCCCGAGTGGAAATGGGAGAGGATCACCATGGATTTTGTTACTGGACTCCCTCGGACATCGAGGAAGTTCGATTCTGTATGGGTGATTGTTGATCGGCTGACCAAGTCAGCACATTTCATCCTAGTTAGCACTACTTACTCATCCGAGCGGTTGGTAGCGATCTTTATTTGGGAGATTGTCAGGTTGCATGGGGTCCCGGTGTCTATTATATCTGACCGAGGCACTCATTTCACTTCTCAGTTTTGGAGAGCATTTCAGCGAGAGATGGGTACGCGGGTTGAGTTGAGCACCGCATTTCACCCCCAGACAGACGGGCAGTCGGAGCGCACTATTCAGATCCTGGATGATATGTTGCGAGCATATGTGATCGACTTTGGTGGTTCATGGGATGAGTTCCTGCCACTTGCTGAGTTTGCCTACAACAACAGTTATCAGTCGAGTATTCAGATGGCCCCGTATGAGGCATTGTATGGCAGACGGTGTAGATCTCCCGTGCGATGGTTTGAGCCTGGTGAGGATAGATTGATAGGGACTGAGTTAGTTCAGGATGCTCCGGATAGAGCAAAGTTGATCCAAGAGAGGCTTCGTACAGCACAGTCTCGCCAGAAGAGTTATGCAGACCGTAGAGTTCGAGAGTTGACTTTCATGGTTGGTGATAGAGTATTGCTGAAGGTTTCACCCATGAAGGGTGTCATGAGGTTTGGGAAGAAAGGGAAGTTGAGTCCCGGGTATATTGGTCCTTTTGAGATACTCAGGAGAGTTGGAGAGGTGGCATATGAGTTAGCCTTGCCACCCAGCTTATCCAACGTTCATCCAGTATTCCATGTGTCTATGCTTCAGAAGTACATCGGAGATCCGTCTCATGTATTAGACTTTAGTACCATTCAGCTTGATGGTGATCTATCCTATGATGTGGAGCCTACTGCTATTTTGGGTCGCCAGGTAAGGAAATTGAGGTCGAAGGAGATTGCATCAGTTAAGGTTCAGTGGAGAGGTCGGCCCGTGGAGGAGGCTACTAGGGAGGTCGAGCAGGAGATGCGGAGCAGATACCCTCAGCTATTTGAGTCTCCAGGTATGTTTCTTAACCCGCTCGAGGACGAGCATTTGCTTAAGAGGGGGAGAATGTGACGACCCGGCCCGTCGTCACGGGAATTACCACCCCGTTATGTTGTAATTGCATATTTCCTGCTTTTATATCATTGTTGGAGTCTATCGGGGGAGTTAGGAGTGAATTGGATTGAAAATGAGGCATATAGCCTTTTTGAAGGAAACTTGAATAAGGAAAGTCAACCCGGAGTTGACTATTTAGTTAGAGAGCTCGGAATCGGATTCTGATGATTCGGTTAGTTCCGGGAAGTGATTTGTGACTTAGGGGAACAATTGGAATTGAATTTGGAGGTCCGGTGTAGAAATAGGCTTGAATTGGCCAAGGTTGAATTTTGGCGAAATCTGAACGGTAGGTGAGATTTTGATCTGGGAGACGGAATGGAATTCCGATAATTGCAGTAGCTCCGTTAGGCGATTTTGGATGTGCCTGCAAAATTTTAGGTCATTCGGAGGTTGTTTGGTCGAGTTTTTGATCGAATGTCGGTTTCGGAAGTTTTGAAGAAACTTAGGCTTGAATCCACGTGTAATTAGTGATTTTGATGTTTAGGATGGTGTTTTTGTGATTGGAACAAGTTTGAATCATGTTATGGAGTATGTTGGTGGTTTTCGTTGGGGTCCTGGGGGCCTCGGGATGAATTAGGGGGCCCAAACGGACCATTTTTGGCCTAAGACAGCAGCTAAATTGCTGCTGTGTCTGCAGAAGGAAATCCTTCATCGCGTTCGCGATGAAGGGCACGCGTCCGCGAAGGTCAGCAAGGGTATGCATCGCGTTCGCGATGGTCTGGACGCGAACGCGTAGGGTCAGGATCGGAGGCTTTGCGTCCGCGTGGAGCTGGAACGCGTTCGCGTAGGTTTGTCAGGGTGTGAATCGCGTCCGCGTGAGGGATATCGCAAACGCGTAGAAGGAAAAATAGGCGGCTCGGCATCCGGGCTGGGCGTTCGTGAAGGTTAATCCGGGCTGGCATCGCGAACGCGTAGAGCAATCGACCCATGCAGTTAATTAAAACTAGAAACATTTCACATACGGGTTCATTTGCAAAACCCTCCATTGTTGAGCTCTAGAGTGAGAAAGTGACGGGAAATAGCTGGGAGATCATCGGGATATTGTCGGAAGTAAGTTTCGTGGTTTAATTACACGCTTTTATCATGAAATCATGGATTATTTCTATGAAAATGGAGGATTAAATGTAGGTTTGAGCCCTAGGCCTAAATTGTAGAAAAATACTGGTTTGAGCGGGCAAATGGAGTCCGAATTTGGTAAATTTGATATGCCTAGAGATTGAGACGAGGGTTCCGAATATGTAACTTTTATAATTTTTCAAGAAGCGCACCAAAAGTCAGGTTTTGACAACTTGTGGGTTTTGATATAATTTGGGTTATTTCGAATGAATTGCGTGAAATAGCATATATTGATGCATTCTCTATGATTTTGAGTAGATTTGGCATCCGAGGAGATTGATTTGCGAGGCAAGCGCAAGGCGGATTGAAGCTTCTACCGGTTCAAGGTGAGTGGTAGTAGTAAACAATGTACTGAGGGTTTGAAACCCCGTACTTGCACTTCACAGTGCTATGTTGAGATTAGACACACGTCTTGAGACGAGCGTGGTGACATTGTGATTGGGGACTTGGACTTCGTCCTTCCCGGCTAATAGAATACTGTGTTTTATGATTGTTAATGATATTATAGCTGTACAATTGGGGCTAATAGCCATGTTTGGGGCGTTGTGCCGATCTGTAGAGCATTAGGGAACCTATAGAGCTAGGTGACCCTTATATCGTGTTGGAAATATTCACTCAGCCGTAGCTCTAGCTGTATAGCATAATATGAGCCAGTACTAGATGTGTACATTGAGAAAGCTTATCTATGGTGGAATTTCCCGTTCTAGCTGAGTGGGCCTGTGAGGCCAAGTTTATATTGACTGAGACAAGGTCAAGGACCCACTGTGATATATTATATTGGGCCTGAGAGTCCAAGTATATACTGACTGGGATAGGGTCGAGGACCCATTATGAGGTATTATATATATATATACCTATATTGGATCGGGCTGCACGCCGCAGCAGTATATATATTGGATCGGACTGCACGCCGCAATAATATACATGTAATATACATGTAATATACATGTGGGACGGACTGCACGCCGCAGTATTATTGCGTTTGGGCTGTAGTAGCCCCTTCGGAATTTGAGTTTGCACACATTCTCAGTGAGCGCTGGTGTATATTATGGGATCGGGCTGCGCGCCGCAGCAGTATAAATACATATACATATATATATTGGATCGGACTGCACGCCGCAGTAATACATGTGTGGATCGGGCTGCACGCCGCAGTATCATAGCGCTTGGGCCTAGGGAGCCCCTCCGAAGTCTGTATACACCCCTAGTGAGCGCCGTCGACGTTAAATGGAGCGGGCTGTACGCCGCAGCGGTATATGTATTGGAGCGGGTTTCACGCCGCAGCGTTAAACTTATTCATATCCTACTACCTACTTAAATACTTATACATTATAAACATAGGTATGTGTCTTTATATATTGAGATGGCCGTACACCGTAGGGGTACGAGTGAGGGTTGGATCAGCGTGGAATCTTGTAGAGATAAATGTGGATTGGAGATTAGAGTACTACCATAGTGATGACGTACCTGTGAGGGTTGCCTTAGAACTGCTAAGTGATAGCACAGGAGTTCTTACTTTCAGTTATTATTTATTATTGTTACTCATTGAGTTGAAATATACTCACCCCACTCCCCTGCACTTTTTGTGCAGATTCACAGGTACCCGAGAGCGGTTGAGTTGTTGTTGCTGCCGGCACATATCTACTTCTTGCGGAGACTACGAGGTAGCCGGCAGCGTCGAGAGCCTATTTTCTCCTTCTTTATCATCTTGTTGATTTCCTATTTGCCTAGACTTGTTTGTATTAGGATGTTATTCTGTAGAGGCTCAGTCTCGTGACACCACGATATGGTTGGGACCGTATCTTGTATGTTTTACATTTCGCTTATCACCAGATATGATTATTTTCTGTTTAAGTTTAATTTGATTAATAAATGGCTGGTTTAATAGATAATATGGTCGAGCTTGCCTAGCATTGTGTTGGGCACCATCACGACCAGGGTTTGGGTCGTGACAAACACACACTGACATGATTCGAAATTCCTTTGTCCTTCGATTCGAAATTTGAATAATTCTGGTGATATTTGAGCTTCGCTCATGGTGGATTCCTCATGAACAGAGTAGGGAGACTATGTAGTACCAATTTGGTAGAGTTTAAAGAAACTAGGGTTTCCGTCTAAACTTTGACCTAATATTTGAGACACCCCAGGCAGATTTGAGAAAAACTAATAGAGGGTTTGGGAAGAGGGTGGTAAGGCGAGTCTATGGTGTGATTTTGGAGAAATGTGGACGAAGTTGAGTTTTGGACGGAATGTTTAGATTCAAGATTCGACGGGTTCCAGTAATATTCGAAGGAAACTAACCTTGGATTTGGAATGAGGGGAAGGAGAAGAATGCAGTATGTATTTTTGGGGTGGTTTTGAGAAGGGCCACCGGCGGCGATGATTTTCGGTCGGTATCATGGGGCGGCGTTACACAAGGTATTCTGAGAAGGTTGGGGGACGAAGACTTGTGAGGGGTGGTATCATTCCGACCATTTTATATTTTTTGACCCTAGCTTCGTGGCCATCAATATATATATATATATATAAAGCAGGGAAAATAAGTGACGACTTGGTACTTCTCATTGTCCAAGATTCATATTTATCTTTTTTCCCAGATTTTTGCTTATTTTTCCTTCATTTTAAGACTTTTTCTTTTCCTTCTAAGTGATTATTCAATATTCAAAAAACTGTAACGTCTAATATCTCCCTTCCCTATTTAAGGGCATTATAAGCAATAGCTATTAGTTACTACAACGTACTTATTGCAACTTTTATTGCGAAATTAATCCATTCATATAATTTGTAAAATATGCGTTATTGAATTTGAGAAGGCAAAAACATGGATACTGTCATTACTAAATTTTTGGTCCTTAAATTCTCTCAATAAGTATTTTTAGGAGCATGAAGGTGCCCTCTACTAAGAAGAAAAGAGGATAAGCACGTATAAGATCTGGAAGTGAGCAGTGGTTCTCTGTTCTTTTGGAAGCCAATGATTGGCCAAGTGCTTGGCGATGCATATTGTGAGGATTTTGTCGTGGACTACAATTAAAAGCAGAGATACAAATTTCAGAAGCACCAATTTTGCATCAAACATAAGTTTTATTATTGTTGGTGAATAAACAATATTAAATCTTCTGTTATAATTTTGATCAGTGTTTTTTACTCTCCTTCCTAATTTTCATTTCCTGTTGCTTGAGTTTTCTTTACTGGGTTGCTTGTGTGTGGAAAAGAAAACTTCATCCTATAGAAGGCCATTTAGCAAGCAACATTTTTATTGCCTCAGTATCACCTTCTAACACTCATCATTGTGACTTTATTTTTTCAGTTTTTTATTTGTTAATGAAGAAGTAAGTTTTTATTTTGTGCTTACTTGGTTTTGCGTAATTATTTTTAAATTTTTATCTCTTTTACTTTTAACATTGTGCTTATGTGCTTTGGATTTTCTTCTTTTTGACTTTTGTTTTGGCAGTCACACTCAAAAAGAGGTCTGAGGTTAACAAATAGCGACTTATTCTTATTTACCCTTTCTTTATAAAATAGATATTTAAAAAAAAAACTCAATTGAGATATTATATATATTATAGGAAGAATATATGTTGTTCAAAATGGAAATGAATGGGTGTAGATGAATTGAATTTCACCCATTTACTTTTCTTTACAAGAAATACTACTATATTACTTGTAATATTTAATGGAGAATTATTTGTGCACAACACTAAGAATATATACAAAAGTCATTAATTATGAATAACATTTAACACCTTATAACTATAATCACAATATATTGGGCCTTTCCAATTGAAAGGACTGTTTATGAAAACGCAATGGTTATTTTCACATATGTATGTAATTTTGTTCCTTGAACATTTGGTTTTTAACTTTTATAGCAATTTTTCGGGATATACTCACATTGAGTATATCTGTTATTATTGTACAGTTTATATTATATAATTTTTTTCTTTATTAAAATATTACTCAACTTTAAATAGTAAATTTATAAAAAGAATCGCGCAAAGCGCGAACCTATTAACTAGTTAGATCAATAGATTTCGACGGCCTAGATTAAAGCTAGACCAAAACGGGGTCATTTTGGGTTGTAACAGAACTGGACAGGTCTGGGTTGGGTTGAGGTTGGTTCGGGCCAAAGGATTGGGCGTGTGTTTGGGCTCTGAATTGATTCAAAGGTAACAGCCCACTTTTATTTTCCTTTTTATGTAATTTCTTTGATTTTCTCTCTTTTATTTATTTGCTTTCTTTTCTATTTTTTCTTGTTTTGTATTTTTTAATTTTTGATTTTGTTAAAAATGTCAACAAATAAAAATCAAACACCAAATTGACTCTAATATGATATTATGTAATTACCCAAAATTAACTAATTTCTAGTTTTAAACTAAAATTAAAATAAATTTGGAGTTGGGAGCATGCTCACAATATAATTTGGGGGTTCGTAGCTCATTTAGGCTTGAAATGCCGAATTTTGAAATTTTGAGGTATCCGGTCTAATAGTGAATTTTTGATCTGATGGTCGGATTGGAATTCCGAAAGTTTCTGTAGCTCTTTCATGTCATTTGGGATGACTGTGAAAACTTTCAGGTCATTCGGACGAGGTTTTATTAGGTTTTTGATTGAAAGCGTATTTTGATAGAATTTGAAATTCTAAGGCTTGAATCCTTGATTTAATCAGGTTTCCAGTATTGTTTGAGGTATTTTGAGGATCTGTACAAGTTCAAATAAGGTATTAGGTGGTATTCGTGCTTTTGGTGGAGTCCCGGGGGTCCCGAGATGATTTCTGATGCTCAACTGGCAAAGTTTGGAGTTAGAAGGAAAATTTGCAGTAGGGTTTTAGTATTTTCGCGTTTGCGGTCTTGGAGCTGTAGAAGCGGAGCCGCATAAGCGACCATCTTATCACAGATGCAGAGCCGCGTAAGCGGCCATTTCATCGCATAAGCGGATTTGCACTATCTAAGGAGAACTGTAGAAACGACCTCCTTCCAGTGTAAACGGAACCGCAAATGCGGCTATTAGTCTGCAAAAGCGCACCCTGTCACTTTTAGCTGGACTGCAAAAACGGTTAGTCCCACCCAATGTGACGACCCGGCCTGTCGTCACGGTAATTACCACCTCGTTATGTTGTAATTACATGTTTTATGCTTTTATATCAGTGTTAGAGTCTATCGGGTAAGTTAGGAGTGAATTGAATTGAAAATGAGGCATATAGCCTTTTTGAAGGAAACTTGAATAAAGAAAGTCAACCTGGAGTTGACTATTTGGTTAGAGGGCTCGGAATCGGATTCTGATGGTTCGGTTAGTTCCGGGAGGTGATTTGTGACTTAGGGGAGCAATCGGAATTGAATTTGGAGGTCCGGTGTAGAAATAGGCTTGAATTGGCTAAGGTTGAATTTTGGCAAAATCCGAACGGTAGGTGACATTTTGATCCGGTGGTCGGAATGGAATTATGACAATTCCTATAGCTTCGTTATGTGATTTTGCATATGTCCGCAAAATTTCAGGTCATTCGGACGTCGTTTGGTCGGGTTTTTGATCGAATGTGTAATTCGGAAAGTTTTAAGGAATTTAGGCTTGAATTCGTGTGTAATTGTTTATTTTGATGTTTAGGATGATGTTTTTATGATTGGAACAAGTTCGTATTGTGTTTTGGAGTAGGGTAGTGGTTTTCGTTGGGGTCCCGGGGGCCTCGGGATGAATTCGGGGGTCCAAACGGACCATTTTATGCCAAAGGCACTGCTGTTTTCTGCTGTAATAAGTGCAGAGCTATTTTGCTCTCTGCGATCGCGGAGGTAGCCATGTGATCGCGTAAGGTGTTGTCGTAATGCATCGTGATCGCGATGCCAAGTGTGCGATCGCGTAGGAGGAAAAACCTTGAGCTCTGCGATCGCGAAGTGAAGTCTGCGATCGCGTAAGTCAGGAATTGGAAGCAGTGCGATCGCGTGAGGATGCCTGCAATCGCGTAGGGTTATTTATCTGAAGCAATGCGATCGCGTGGGTTTTGTCACGATCGCGTAGAGTAAATTTGGAGCCTGGTAAAGTTGTTCATCGCGATCGCGAGCCTGTGGCTGCGATCGCATAGGGTCACCTGACAGTTAGTGAATTAATATAACAGAACAGTCCATTCGCGAACCCCATACCCAAAATCTCCATTTTTGAGTTCTAAGAGAAGGTATTGACGGGAGATTGCTGGGAAATCATCGGGGTTTCATCGGAGGTAAGTTTTGTGGCTTAATTACATCATTTTAACATGAAATCCTTGGTTAATTCTCTGTAAATGGAAGATTAAAGGTGGGTTTGAGCCCTAGGCCTAAAATTGAAGAAAAATACTAATTTGAGTGGGCAAATGGAGTCCGATTTTGGAAAATTTTACATGCCTAGACTCGTATCGAGATGAGGATTCCGAATATGTGACTTTTGTAATTTTTCGAGAAGCGTACCGAAAGTCGGGTTTTGGCAACTTTGCCATTTTTTGGTGTAAATCGAGTTGTATTGATTGGGTGTCGTCCCATTGGCCTAATTAGTTGTGTTTCTACTGTATTTGATCAGATTCTACGCGTGCGGAGCTTGATTCTCGTGGAAAGGGCATCACGGAGTAGGCGTCGCGCTGTATTGAGGTGAGTAATAGATGTGGGTGATGACCAGCGGGTTCAAAACCCCGGTATATCACTTTGTGACGCTGTATAGCAGCGAGACACGTACTCTCGTGTGAGTGCAGGGTCGATTGTAATTGAGAACTATGGCTTAGTCCGACTTGTTGATACTGTGTTATGATATTAGTCTATTCTTGAGCTCGTCGAACCTCCTCCTCGGATGGTTGCATACTATATTGTGATATTGGCTACTCTTGAGCCGTTGAACCTCCTTCTTGGATGGTTGAGTATACTTGTGGGCTGTGAGCCAGTTATTGGATCTCGCGAGGATCGTTATCATTGTCTTGTGATATTGACATGCTAGTTTACTACCAGTCCGTAGCTATTTCTGTTATCATGCTATTCCCAACCTCTAGAACTTGATATTACTGTTTTCAACTGAAAAAATGATAAAAGAGTTTTCAAAAACTACTTTTGAGCCTGCGAGGCTGTAATTGCATATTAGCTGACTGATAGTGGATCAGGCTGCGCGCCGCAGCGGTATATATGTTAGATCGGAATGCATGCCGCAGTAATATTGTGCTTGGGTTGTAGGAGCCCCTCCGGAGTCTGAACCCCCACAGTGAGCACGGGACCCAAATTGGATCGGGCTACGCGCCGTAGTGGTCATTTCATGCATTGCATTGCATTTAGCTACATTTGCTAGCTGTTATACTTGTTGTTGATATTGTTGGTTCTCTACGGTTGATACTGAGCTGTTACAGGGAATTGGTTACAGCTTTACATAGTGCTTTATTGTGGATTTCTTATCTACGTTGTCTTACCCTTGTTTATTACCACTGAGTCTGGCAGTACTCATTTTACTCCCTGCACCTTGTGTGTAGATCCAGGTACCTCTCAGCAGACCTGATTCGGTAGCCGCTCGGAGGCATTGTGCGGGATAGTCGAGGTAGCTGCAGCATCCGCAGGACCTGACTCCCCTTCTAGCTATCATTTCTTATCTTGTTGTCTTTCCTTTCCGCACCGAGTTTGTTATAAACTTTATTACACTTATGTTCTTTAGAGGCTCATGACTCTTGACCCTGCGGTCTATGGGAGTTGGTATATTTTGGGACTTGGTTCCCCGTTTTCGATATATGTATCACTGTTGTTTCATGTTTTGATATGCTTAAATGGGATAAAGCGAGCTCCTAGCTCCGTCATTGTTATTGATTTGTCAGGCTGGCCTATCAATGTGCTGGGCGCCATCACGACCGGATTTGGGGTCGTGACAAGTTGGTATTAGAGCCTAGGTTAACTAGGCCTCATGAGTCTTGAGCCGGTTGGTAGAGTCTTGTGGATCGGTACGGGGACGCCTGTACTTATCTTCGGGAGGCTGCAAACCTTTAGGAAAGTTTCAAATTCTTGAAATTCTTATCGTGCGTACTTGATTCAGCTTGAGATGTAATTCTTAAAACTCCTTCTACACGTTTGTAAGTGCACTCGAGTGATTAGTGATAAATTTGCCTTGATAGCTTATTATTCCCCAATCGAGGGACGAGATATAATCTCTGTGAGTTCATGTTGGGCCAGTCTGGAGGACTTGGGGCCAGATCCTCGTCTATGGCTAGAGCACCAAGGTGGTAATGTCACGAGCCGGTATTATGAAGTTCATACGATCGGTATTTATCTTAATTGTGAAAATGGCAGTTTGATAATAGGAGAGCTGTAAGGTAATCAGTTCTTGTTGTTATTTGATATGTAGCCCTAGTTATGGGCATGAGAAATATGTTCATTTCCTCTTAGAGGAAATGTAAAGTGCCCTACGTGTGGTAGTATGAGTTCAAACTCAAGAAAACTGAATTGGATGTGCTAGGTGTACCATGGTGAAAGGTATATGTGTTATGATTGGAGCAGGTGCAGCGCACGTTCATGTACTAATGCTGATGATATAATTGTGTAGCATTGAGATTTATGTTGTTGATATACATTGTGACGTCTTGTCGAGTTGCGGATGTATTATTAGGATGAATTTGGTGATTCGCTGGCTGGTGGATAGGCCAAATTACAGAGGAAACTCTATCGAAATTCTGGGAAAATTTGTGGCTTAGAAAATAATTCTGTCACCTGGAGAATAGGCTTAAATAGTGTGTGTATAAATGCAAGAGTTGCAAAAGAGTTAAGTATGTGATGAATCGAATCTCCGCCGAATCTTGTAAATGACTTGAGTTTAATCTAACTAGAACATTGTGGCATTATTTGAGTAAGAATGCTATGAGTGGCTGAAAGTGCTTGGGTGTATGGCTCCGAGACAAGTTGGGGAGGTTGTTGTTGATTAACTAATTGCACTGTTGTGTGCTATGTTGGTCCTTTCTCTGGGTATGTTGGGAAATTTTGATAAAGGTTATGGTGCTTCGTAGATGTGAAGAAATACTAGGATGTTTGAACTTATGTTGGTAAAGGATGTTCGGTGTATAGAAAAGAAAGGCAGCTAATCGTATTTGAATGTAATCATGATCTGCGGTGTCAGAGTTCTAATAAGGCATGAGTGGTTCTGTTCATTAAGACAGTTGAATTACAGCTGAATTAGGATGAACGACGCCCGAGGTAGTCTTGCGGTGTTCAAGACTTTGCTTGTAACGGTAAGGTGTCTTAAGACTGTGTACGTGGCTAAAGACCGCGGTTTCGTTATAAGAAATCGATACTTTTGTTATGTTATGTGGATGATGAGATTCTATGTATCTATATTGGAGAGTAATGATAACGAATTCAAAAAAAAATTGCAGGAAGTTCTTCAAGGTAAAGAGTTGTAGATTGTGGTACCTCGGGGAAACATCTGAGGGAGTATTCAGCGGCCTGTGAGTCTTAGATGGTGTGGTCTTATGTACGAGTCTCGTGTGTTAACATGAGTTGATGTATTATGGTGTTACAGTAAAGGCTAATATTCAATTAAAGATGAATCAAAAAGGAAACTAGGTAAATGGAACAACTTGTTAGTAAATTGGAACAGTATGAAAAGGGCACAAGTAACTCCTGGTGTGTGTTCGAGGTAATGAGCTTTGCAGTTATGGTGCAACAAAGCTCCTGATGTGCTGGCAGTTGCGTAGCTCGATGTGGGTAAAAGGACTCGGTCCTGGCAGTTAAGCTTATGCAATGAATGGGAAGAAAGAGTTGTGATATGTTTTATCATGGTTTGAAAATGAGTATATTCCTGTTGGTATGCGAAGCGTGGAATGTGTAATGATTTTTCTTCTATATGGGATCATGAAAGTCCTTGACTAGTTGAGTGCGCCGATGTTTGCGGCGGAGAAAAGGGATATGAATTTTCATGTTGTCTTAGTGTGGTATGGTATATATGATGTGTTATGGAAAAATGATAACGGCATGTTCAATGTTTGAGATCAGTTCATGTTTTGTGGGAAGTTATTAAAATTCCCAAGCAGCGTGGGCAGCTGCAGATAATCTGAGAATCAATCTTCCTGGTGATTAAGGAAAATGGTACTGTTATTCTAGTGATTTGGCAGGGTATATGTTCCAAAAGGATAAGGTAATGTAAATTGATAATATCCAGTGGTATTGTGGTATCCTCTTATTGGATCGACAGTGATGATTGAGTTGTTGATGGCATAGGGAAATTTCTGAATGGCTTTCGTGGTATGAATGGATGTTTGATGTGGGTTACGTATTCATACGGTGGAGAGTGGAATCAGGCATAGTGATTCATGTGTTATATATGTGTTAGAGACTAGAAGTTCTCGTAATCCACCTATGTAGTGGTGGTATATCGTGTGTATCGGCACTGTTTAGCGGTTAATGGAAATTGGAAGCCCTAGTGGCTATTTTGTTACTTGATATGACAAATTTGAATAATGATATATGATTGCAGGCTGGTTGTCATAAGTTAGGTTGTCTAGACTAATGTGATATGGACTATATCAGAGAAATGTCACAACTGCGTGGCCGAGCGCATCAGATCGTACTCCAGCAGGGTAGATGTACCCTAGGGCCAGCGGACGGCTAGTAGGTATTGCTTTGTAAGTTGGGCCTTCGTGGCGGATGTCAGTGTAGAGGTATCTACCATTGATTCAGTTCCGGTATTGAGGAACATTGTCGGATGCATTTCATATGGACGAGTTTGAGGCTATATATATATATGTTTACCATAATGAGCAACTTGACTCGACGCGCATTTCTTTAGTGAGGGTTCTATATGGATCGGGTGGTGCGCCGCCACAGGTACGGTTATTTAGATCGGGTGGCACGCTGCCATGGGTATGGTATCTGGATCGGGTGGCACGCCGCCACGGGTATGTCATTGGAGTGGGTTGCACGCCGCAACAGTGTAATGTGAAAATAGAGATAGTTATATGTTACCTAGTATACAATACTTCCTGGCTTCTGAGGAAAAATCCGTATTGAGTATCGCTTGGCGAATGGCACATCGGTTGTGTCCTTTTAGGATTTGATAGCATACATTAATTTTTTCACCGTGGGTGAGATTGATTGCTTGGTTTCAGACCTAAATATGTGCGTGGCTGATCGTTTTGAGCTTGGTAAATTGAGGTGCTTCATGAGTAATAGTGTTTGGGTAGAATCATGAATCGTGGCAAGGCCACGTGATGTTATGACCTTTTGAGAAGGAGTCATGTACTCTATTTCTATAATGCGAGACGCGATCTTAGTTCTATGTTATGATGACACAAATGAATTGAATACAACTCTCTTGTTGAAGATAGTTGTCATGATTTGAGTATGTTCGGATGTCTCTATTGGAGCCTGTGTTGTGCTCGTCGTGGCTTAGGCCGGTGTTGAGGTGACATATCACCAGTGCGGTGTGTTATAATCGAAATGATCATTTGAGTCATTATGGAGAGCGAGCATATGTGATTTCAGTGGGTTAGAAAGGTAATAACGAGATGTGGGTCCGAAATCTGTTGTGGTATCAGTTAAAAGTGAAATGGATTCATGAATGGTTAACCTAAGAGATGGGTTCGATATATCGCGTGTTCGGTTGCCGTGGGCATGATATGAAGGTGTTGGAACAAGACTCTGTCTAATGAAAAAGGTTTTTCAGTTCGTATTTGGTTATCGTGGGAAATTATTGTGATTAGAGACTATTGTCCCGAGTGATTGGGTTGTTTGATACATCATATGATCTCACCCGGAGTGGTGAGTGTGAGTTATTGCAGTGGATTCTAGTGTATCTTGAGTATAGGCATGGGATTAGCAATTGGTATATGATTTTGGAAAGTGCAATGTGGTTTATGGTTCAGATGGTCTGTGAGATTTTAGCTATATGGTGTTTTCAGGCTTATGAGAGATAGGGTGACGTGTCATCGCCCGAATATATGCTTGGTAAGGTCATTCAGCTATTGAGTTGCTTCTAGTACCACTCTGGTACGCTCGAGGACGAGCGTTTGTTTAAGTTGGGGAGAATGTGACGACCCGGCCCGTCGTCACGGGAATTTCCACCCCGTTATGTTGTAATTACATGTTTTATGCTTTTATATCAGTGTTAGAGTCTATCGAATGAGTTAGGAGTGAATTGGATTGAAAAGGAGGCATATAGCCTTTTTGAAGGAAACTTGAATAAAGAAAGTCAACCAGGAGTTGACTATTTGGTTAGAGGGCTCGGAATCGGATTCTGATGGTTCGGTTAGTTTCGGGAGGTGATTTGTGACTTAGGGGAGCAATCAGAATTGAATTTGGAGGTCCGGTGTAGAAATAGGCTTGAATTGGCTAAGGTTGAATTTTGGCGAAATCCGAACAGTAGGTGAGATTTTGATCCGGGGGTCGGAATTGAATTCCGCCAATTTTTGTAGCTTCTTTATGTGATTTTGGATATGTCCGCAAAATTTCAGGTCATTCGGACGTCGTTTGGTCGGGTTTTTGATCGAATGTGTAATTCGGAAAGTTTTAAGGAATTTAGGCTTGAATCCGTGTGTAATTGGTAATTTTGATGTTTAGGATGATGTTTTTGTGATTGGAACAAGTTTGTATCGTGTTTTGGAGTAGGGTGGTGGTTTTCATTGTGGTCCCGGGGGCCTCGGGATGAATTCGGGGGTCCAAACGGACCAATTTGTGCCAAAGGCACTGCTGTTTTCTGCTGCAATAAGTGCTGAGCTATTTTGATCTCCGCGATCGCGGAGGTAGCCATGCGATCGCGTAAGGTGTTGTCGTAATGCATCGCGATCGCAATGCCAAGTGTGCGATCACGTAGGAGGAAAAACCTTGAGCTCTGCGATCGCGAAGTGAAGTCTGCGATCGCGTAAGTTAGGAATTGGAAGCAGTGCGATCGCGTGAGGATGCCGGCGATCGCGTAGGGTTATTTATCTGAAGCAATACGATCGCGTGGGTTTTGTCGTGATCGCGTAGAGTAAATTTGGAGCCTGGTAAAGTTGTTCATCGCGATCGTGAGCCTGTGGCTGCGATCGCATAGGGTCGCCTGGCAGTCAGTGAATTAATATAACAGAACAGTACATTCGCGAACCCCATACCCAAAACCTCCATTTTTGAGTTCTAAGAGAAGGTATTGAGGGGAGATTGCTGGGAAATCATCGGGGTTTCATCGGAGGTAAGTTTTATGGCTTAATTACATCATTTTAACATGAAATCCTTGGTTAATTCTCTGTAAATGGAAGATTAAAGGTGGGTTTGAACCCTAGGCCTAAAATTGAAGAAAAACACTGATTTGAGTGGGAAAATGGAGTCCGATTTTGGTAAATTTTATATGCCTAGACTTGTATCGAGATGAGGATTCTGAATATGTTACTTTTGTAATTTTTCGAGAAGCGTACCAAAATTTGGGTTTTGGCAACTTTGCCATTTTTGGTGTAAATCGAGTTGTATTGATTGGGTGTCGTCCCTTTGGCCTAATGTTTTGTGTCTCTACTGTATTTGATCAGATTCTACGCGTGCGGAGCTTGATTCTCGTGGCAAGGGCATCGCGGAGTAGGCGTCGCGCTGTATTGAGGTGAGTAATAGATGTGGGTGATGACCAGCGGGTTCGAAACCCTGGTATATCACTTTGTGACGCTGTATAGCAGCGAGACACGTACTCTTATGTGAGTGCAAGGTCGATTATGATTGGGGACTGTGGCTTAGTCTGACTTGTTGATACTGTGTTATGATATTAGGCTATTCTTGAGCCGTCGAACCTCCTCCTCGGATGGTTGCATACTATATTGTGATATTGGCTACTCTTGAGCCGTTGAACCTCCTTCTTGGATGGTTGAGTATACTTGTGGGTTGTGAGCCAGTTATTGGATCCCGCGAGGATCGTTATCATTGTCTTGTGATATTGACATGCTAGTTTACTACCAGTCCGTAGCTATTTCTGTTATCATGCTATTTCCAACCTCTGGAACTTGATATTACTGTTTTCAACCGAAAAATGATAAAAGAGTTTTCAAAAACTACTTTTGAGCCTGCGAGGCTGTAATTGCATATTAGCTGACTGATAGTGGATCGGGATGCGCGTCGCAGCGGTATATTTGTTGGATCGGACTGCATGCCGCAGTAATATTGTGCTTGGGCTGTAGGAGCCCCTCCGAAGTCTGAACCCCCACAGTGAGCACGGGTACCCAAATTGGATCGGGCTACGCGCCGTAGCGGTCATTTCATGCATTGCATTGCATTTAGCTACATCTGCTAGATGTTATACTTGTTGTTGATATTGTTGGTTCACTACTATTGATATTGAACTTTTATAGGGTATTGGTTACAGCTTTACATAGTGTTTTATTGTGGATTTCTTATCTACGCTGTCTTACCCCTGTTTATTACCACTGAGTCTGGCAGTACTCACTTTAGTCCCTGCACCTTGTGTGCAGATCCAGGTACCTCTCAGCAGACCTGATTCGGTAGCCGCTCGGAGGCATTGTGCGGGATAGTCAAGGTAGCTGCAGTGTCCGCAGGACCTGACTCCCCTTCTAGTTGTCATTTCTTATCTTGTTGTCTTTCCTTTTCGCACTGAGTTTGTTATAAACTTAATTACACTTATGTTCTTTAGAGGCTCATGACTCTTGACCCTGCGGTCTATGGGAGTTAGTATATTTTGGGACTTGGTTCCCCGTTTTCGATATATGTATCACTGTTGTTTCATGTTTTTATATGCTTAAATGTGATAAAGCGAGCTCCTAGCTTCGTCATTGTTATTGATTGGTCAGGCTGGCCTAGGAATGTGCTGGGCGCCATCACGACCGGATTTGCGGTCGTGACACCCAAAAGTGGGACCGCAATAGCGGAACCGCAGAAGTGGTCCATGGGCCACAAAAACGGAAATCATAGGTCTAAAAAAGGGAAAATCTGAGGGTTTATTTCAAAGTTGGAAAAATCAATTGAGAGCTTGGGAGAAGGAGATTTTGAGTGGATTTAGAAGAGAAGACCATTAGGTAACATTGCTTTGATCCCTTCTAGTTATATTCCATCATTTCCTAGCTAAATCAACCATTAGAATTCAAATTCAAGGTCTACAATTGAAAAATATTGGTGAAACTTTGTAGGCCCAATTTTGTGATATTGAGTGGGCATTTGACCTCCGATTTGGAAGATTTTTATATGGTTAAACTTGTGAGAGTACGAGGGTTCTGAAAATGTGAATATTATTCGATTTTGAGACGTTGGATGGAGGGCATTTTGGTTATCTTCCCTATTTTTGCGCCCTAGCTTTAATTTTAATAGTGGAATCAGTTGTTTGCAATATTATTTATGATTTGTAATTGAATTGAATAGATTTGAGTCATTTGGAGTCAGATACTCATGGAAATGGCATCGTTGCCTAGTTGATTTCGCACCGGTTTGAGGTAAGTGGCTTGCCTAACCTTGTATGGGGAACTTCGTCCCTTAGGATGTGATAATTGGTAATTGAATGCCTTGTACATGACTTGACGAGTGCGTACTTGAGCTAATTGTTGAAACCCAGATTTTTACTTAAATACTTGATTTGGATTTTCTTTCATATTTTCCTTACTTTACTCGAAGATTATACTTGTGGTAGACTAGGAAGCATGCTTTAACTGACTTAACTGCCTAATTGCTTAAGTTGTTTTGACTGTACTATGTGAAGCATGCTAGGTTAGTTCTATCTGTTACTCCGCATTTCGTACCTTATTCAATAGTTTGTTTCTGGCTGTGATTGTGCATTTACATTGGGACTATGGATGTGGGATTCCGGCAGCTCCCCCCCCTTATTTGTTTACTTTGGACTACGGGTTCGATTTTCGGTAGACCCCTCTGCACTTTTACTTTGGTACTGCGGGTTAGATTCCCGATAGATCCCCCTGTACATTAATGGTTTGACTACGGGAGGGTATCCCGGGAGATCCTTTAGTATTGGAATATGAGTTGGAGTACGGGATGGTATCCTGGGAGATCCACTAGACAATTGAGAGAAGGGCTACAAGACGGTATCCTTGGAGTCCCTCATGGTATCATTGTCATTGAGTTGTATTTACTATGTGTTTACTCTGTCTTTTGCATTTGTTATTATCTTGTTGACCTTCCTTATTTCACTACTGTATTTTTTATTTTCGTCAGATTATCCTAGTGTTAACTATTATTACTATAATATTTGCCTCAGTAGGGTCCTGACCTTTCCTTGTCACTACGCTACCGAGGTTAGTCTTGGCACTTACTGAGTGCCGCTATGGTGTACTCACACCTCTTCTACGCATGTTTTACATGTGCTGATCCAGGTACCTCTACGCAGGCGCACTACCAGTAGCTGCAGGAGCATTTTCGGAGACTTGATGTATATCTGCCGCGTCCGCAGACCAAAAAGTCTCCCTCTCATTCCACTCTCTAGTTAGCTAGATGATACTCAGTTCTTCCTTGTTATTGACATTTCCGGATGATTTAGAGTAATATTATATTTCATTCTTAGTCTGTGTTGCCCGTGGGTTTTCAGGTCTTTGGGATAGTTTCAAAGTTTTTAAAGTATTAAAGTGTATGTACGAGGTGGCATTTGTATGCATTATTCCTGTTATTTAGTTTTGACTATAAATTTCGCAAACGTTGTTACTTTCGCAATGTGTTAGGCTTACCTGGTCGTGAAGACTAGGAGCCGTCATGACTTGTTCACAATTGGTGAACTAGGATCGTGGCAACTGGCAAGATAATACAGTTTTGTATTTATTTTTGCTGCAAGTTACTGTTCCATCTTGTTATGTACTTCCTCTTACTTTATTATATATATTGTATGCGGGTTATATTGTAAATGACACGCTGTAGCCTCATCACTACCTCGTCTAGATTAGGCTTAGCACTTACCAGTATATAGTGTCAGTTGTACTGATACAACCTTTGCACTTTCTATACAAATTTCGGAGCTAGTAGTTGCTGATCGAGAGGTCGGTTGCAGATACTTTATCCAGGAGACCCAAGGTAGTCCCACTGGCATCCTCAGGCTCTGGTGTCTCCTTCTACGTTTATATTTCCCCGTTTTCTTTTCTTTCGAGACAGATGTACTTCTTTCAGACCAGTATCTGTAGTAATTTGTAGTATGTTCATGGATTATGGCACAAGTTTCTGGGTGGTAATAGCTTCGGTATTGTTAATACTATATAGATAACCGATTTATTATGTACTTCCGCATTTATTTCTGTTTGATTTAGTTTTGTTAACTGTAACTATAAAATGTAAAGAAGAAAAGGTGAATAGAACTCTAACGTTGGCTTGCCTAGCTAGTGCAAGTTTAGGCGCCATCACAACCCTGATGGTGAAAAATTCGGGTCATGACAAAAAGAGTTTGAAAAAAGGAAAAATTTTGTATGTCCAAACGGGCAACTTCGATTACCATTCTTTTACATACACACATTTTTTGAGCACTTGCAGTGTACAAACTGCGAATCAATCTATTTGTATTATATTAAAAGCACGAACGCTCTTGGCGAAATGTGGTTCACCTTTTATACCTGTTTAAAATAAATTTTATATTGGATAAAATAGTACTAATATTATTTATTTTCCTTATATGTAGGAATAGTCATTAATTATTTTTCTAATATTAGAAATAATTGTTTCAATTATTTGCCTAGTATTTAGGACTTTGATTTGAAACATTATAATAGTCATTTAATTATAATATTCATGACTTTGATTAAAAACACATATTACTTCATTCAATTCCTTTTCAAGGGTACTTCACTATCGACTCCATTTATTGGAGTAGATATTTTAGGACCACGGATATTACTTTTTGTTATTAAAATTTTGTTAGGAGTTCCAATGTTTCTATTATTCTTCACTTTCAGTTCCTTTTCTAGGTTATGGGTGCTTTTTGAGTTATAAACTTTTATGCTTAATAGTTCTTATTTTTCTTTTCTTTTTTTTGAAATCCTTATATTTGGTATATTGGAACTGTGCATAATTTACCTAACAAAAATCCTTTCCATTATTTATTACATAGGCAAATACTTCTACCGAAGGCTATGCATAGTATTTTATGAAACGATATGTAATTATCATATGTTCGATATATTATGAAACGATATGTAATAATCATCCGAACAAGATGTAACTTTTCTATTGAAGGCTATGCATAGTATTTTAGAATTGCATGCAATAAAAATATTTAGACAATATTTATGACGCTAACATTAAAAAAAGAGTTGTTGCTTTGTTTACCATACACTAGAAAAGCTTTTGAAATCTAGCGCATAACTTACATAATTCATTTGGTTCAATAAAGGTATGAAAGGATATGAGGAGAATGTTAGAGAATAAAGAAAAGTGTCGAAAGAGGAAGAAAAAAAAATATTTTTCATTTAATTACCGTATAGTATTATAAAATTTCTTTTATGCTTTGAACCTATTGAGTTACTAAATAACATCGATCTTTATTATTTTTTCTTGAATTATTTCTTTATTTGTTTATAATTCAAGTACATGATAATATTTATTAATATTATAAAAAAACTACCACACACACACACACACACACACATATACATATATATATATATATATATATATATATATATATATATATATATATATATATATATATATATATATATAAAGAGAGAGATATTAAAACAACGAAAGCCCTTAGCGAATAATTATTTGTATTTTTACCCTTAGATTTCACATAAGACAAAATCGTAATTAGCTAGATATTAATATCTATCTATATAACAACAACAACAACTACCCAGTATGTTCCCACAAAGTGGGGAATATCTATCTATATACTATATTAAAAATATGAACACTTTTAGCAAAATATCGTTTGTTCTTTCATCCATTAAAATATATATCACATTGAACAAAATAATAATTTAAGTTATTTTTCTAATATTAGAACTTTAAAATCTACTAAATTTTGGTTATTAATCTTTCCTTATTGAATTAGGCCCTAATATTTAGGAGTTTAAATCCAACTGAGATTTTACCTCAAGTAGGAAAGGATCCCTGTTCTTTAAACTAATACTATTTCGTATTATTCTAGAACTCTAAAAGAAATTGTACACAAGGGCCTTTATAATAAAAATAAATTAATATAATATAAATAGAATATATATAAAATATAATACGCTAATGGTTTCATTTATATATACAAAAGAACTTCATTTTTGTAGCTATTTATACAAATTTGGTAATTAAGCATGCAAATATGGAACATATTTTATTTGTCACACATGTCTTTATTTTTTACTATTACTAAATTATGAATAATTAATACACAATTTTAATAGTTTAGTCTTTGTATATAATGAATTATTATTTTCAATATATTGACCATGAATGAGGACTTTTATGTAGTTTTTTCCCCATATTGAGTTGGTTATATAGAATCAATGTTTTTCATTTCAAAACTCATATTTTATTTTTATAACTCAACTATAACTTTAAACAAAATATTTATATCTTTTTAAAAAGCTTATACTCATTTAGACAAGATACGACGATAGGCGTACCAATACCATTACTAGTAACTTAAATAGACTCTTTTTTTTTTTTGATAAACAAAGATAATATATTAATAATTAAGTTTTGTGTACAGAGGAGTGATGCATATATGGCATCCTATTACAAATAATAGAACTAGTAGTAGTTATAATTACATCTGTCATGGTATTCCCAGTAGAATTATCATCATGACAGTCAGTAATGCTAAAATGACTAACTGCCTATCAGCTTCAAAACATAACGCGGCAAAAAGAGGAACTGTTTCCAAAATTATAGGCCTAGTATTTCTTGCAAAAAGATATCCCTTCTTAGCTAGTTGATCAGCCACCATATTTTTCCCTCTGCACACATGGTTAATAAGTGGTTTACCTAGCTCGTCCAGGTAGAACCTGCAATCCATAATCAAATTAGATAAAGTAGTATTTGTGGATTGTAATAGAGTAATAAGTGCAAGTACATCAAGCTCCACCACCAGTGACCTTAATTTACGATCAAAAGCCAATTTTAGTCCTTGTAATAAAGCAAATAACTCCGAGTAAATAGAGGAGACATAGTGTGATGAACCTGTAAAACCTATTATCCAGTCAGCATTAGAATTTCTAATTACTCCTCCAATGCCAGCTCCTTTTTTTTTTTAAAAAAGCCCCATCAGTGTTTAGTTTATAGTGATTATTAATAGGCAGATTCCATTTTATATTATTACTTTCCAGGGATTTATTAATTGGCTTAAAACGATAAGAAGATAAGTAAGTGTATTCCGCTGATTGATAAATAATAATAGAGTGAGAAATATTATCCTTTTTATGATTGAAAATATTATTATTACGAATGAGCCATATATGCCAAAGTGTATAAGCTAAATAAGTTTGTGGATTAATGTTATAATGAAAAATAATTGATTTAGTCTTAATGAGTCGGTAAACCCACAAGTGAGTGTTATGAGTATGAAGGAGGGGCTTAATGTGATTTACCATACCTAAGTGATTCCAAAGAATCTTAGTATTTATACAGTCTAAAAAGATGTGTTTAGTAGTTTCATCCTCTTTATCACAAAAGAAACACTTAGCAGTTGTTAAAATGTTGATATGATGCAAGAAAGCACATGTAGGAAGTCTATTATGTCAAAGAAGCCAAATAAAACTCTTAATTTTTGGATGAATTGGGAGTTTCCAAATCTAATTGTAACTATGGCCAGTATTATTAAAATTCTATTTTTCTATTATTAAACAATTGTACATAGATTTAACTGAGAAGATTCCATCAGTATTAACTCCCCAGTGTAAAAAGTCTTTATTATTAATAAGATTAGATGTATAAATGGCATCTATCATATTTTTTGTGGTATGATCAAGTTCAAAAGATAATTTATCCAAATTCCAACCAAGGGGATCTCTAATATCAGAAAGTGTAAGATGCAATTGATCTTGCATTAGAGGATCATGTATTAAAGATTGAAGGGATGTTCCTGGTTTAATCCAGGGATCATCCCACAAATTGATAAACTTTCTATTTCCAACTCTCCATTGCAAATCTCTTTGGCAAAAATGTCATCCATTAAGGATATTAGCCCACGTTTTTGAAAAATTATAACTATTTTGCTTAGAAAGGTATTTATTATAAAGAATTTTAGACCATAGAGAATTAGGAGAATGGAAGAACCTCCAAGCAAGACTTGCTAACAAAGCATCATTCTTAGTAGTAAGCGTTTGAATTCCTAGTCTTCCTTGATCTTTGTTAGTTGTTACCAAAGACCAATTAAGAAGATGCATTTTTTTCTTCGTGGATGTAGTACCCCATATAAAGTTACTTTGATATTGTTCCATTTTGTTGATAATATATTTAGGAATATTAATATATTGCATAACATGATTTGGAAGATTGTTTAAAGTTGATTTAATAAGAGTAGTTCGACCCGTCAAAGTTAAAAAATTTATTTTTCAACCTGCTAGCCTAGTTTTAAAATTATCAAGAAGGAATTGAAAATGTTCCTTTTTAGGCCTAGAAGTGAACATTGGAAAACCTTGATATTTGCCAAAAGAGATACCTTCCTTAACAGAAAAGGATTCTAATACAAAATTCTTATTAGATAAAGTAGTATTTTTTGAGAAGAAAATTTGTGATTTATCAAAATTAATTTTTTGGCCTGAACAAGCTGTAAAATATTCAAGAGTGTCAATAATAGCATGACAACTTTTAGTAGTAACTTTGGATAGTAACACAATATCATCAGCAAAAACAAGATGTGATAATGGGGGACCCTTTTTTGAAAGTTTAATAGGATGCCATTGGAGATGTTCAACTGAAATTGATATGCTTCGTGAAAGCATTTACATACACATGATAAATAGGTAAGGAGACAAAGGGTCCCCTTGTCGGATACCACATGTAGGATTAAAAAATTTGGTTCTAGATCCATTAATAAGGTCGAGAAGGAAGATGTTGTTACGCACGACATGATAAGCTTAATCATAGGTTCCGGTAGTTCAAAATAAGCAAGAGTTCTTCTAATAAAAGCCCATTCTAATCTATAAAAGGCTTTTTCCAAGTCTAATCTTAATAGCATGTAGGAATTTTTACCTTTAATGGTTGTAAAGTAATTTAAAATTTTCTGAATTATTATAACATTATCAGAAGCACGTTTTTCTTTAATAAAACTCGATTGAGTAGGTCAAATAATTTTTGAAACTACTAACTTTAGTCGCATAACAATTAACTTTGTGATTATTTTATAGAGGGTATTGCAAAGACTAATGGGACAATATTGTTGAATCATAGTAGGATGTTTAACCTTAGGAATTAGGCAAATAAAAGTTTTATTTAACTCTGTAGGAATAGTATTATTGGAGAGAATTTCCAAACAAAAAGGAATAACCTTATGGCTAACCTTCGGCCAGTATTTTTGATAGAAAAAGGGTGAAATTCATCCGGGCCAAGAGATTTAAAGGGTTCAAAGCTGAATAAAGCATTCTTAATTTCTAAAGGAGTAAAGGGTTGATTTAACAAATTAATGTCATTATTTGTAATATTTTGAGGAGGAATATCAGAATAATAATTTGAAGAGCTGAATTGATCAGTTGTATAGAGATTGAGATAAAAATTGGTAATATAGTTAAGAAGTTCATTATGTTGTGAAATCCAATTACCTATAGAGTCACGAATAGTGAAATTCTATTTCTTCTTTGTATGTTAATAGTAGTTAGATGGTAAAATTTAGTGTTGGCATCACCATCATTTAGCCAATTTATACGAGATTTTAATCTCCAAAATTGTTCTTCAAGTTGTAAAATTTTACTATAATCCATTGAAAGATTTTTTTCTAGATTTTGTAAGAATAAACTAGTAGGGTAATGAATTGATCTTTGAATTCCTGCAAGTCTTGCAAGAATGTTCTTTTTTTGTTCTAAAATATTACCAAACTTATTTTTATTCCAAAAATTAATAGCTTCTTGGAACTTAATAGTAGTAGTAGGTAGATTAAAATTTCCAGACCAAATACTTCTAACTAGATTAGCAAAATGAGGGTGTGTATTCCACATAGGTTGAAATCTAAATATTATTTTATGTATTATGTTATTTGGTTCCAGTGATAGTAATAGAGGACAATGGTCCGAATAAGTCCTGGGTAAATGGGTTACCATAGAGTCCGGGTATAATTTAAGACAATCAAAATTAGCTAAACATCGATCAAGATGTTCTAAAATTGTATAACCAGGAGCACGTTTATTAGTCCAAGTAAATCTACTACCATGAAAACCTAAATCTACTAATTGGCAATTGTTCAAACAGTCAAGAAATTTATCTACTCTAGAATTGCTAATAGGTAAGCCGCCATATTTTTCATTATGGTTAACCACTTCATTAAAATCACCAGCAACTAACCAAGGCAAATTGTAATTATTTTTAATAGAAATAAGATTGTCCCAAAGAGATTTACGTCTAGAAACAGCATGCTTAGCATAAATTGCGGATAATAACCAAGGATGATTAAGTGAACATACCTGAACCAAGCAGTGTATTTCCTGATCAGAGGTCACTAATTTAGACACTTTAATACCTTCTTCCTTCCAAAGAACCACCAAACCCCCTAAAGGGCCATTAGCTGTGTACTTGGGACATACAGGCAAAACCAAAATCATCACGAAGCCTAGAATGATCATGCATGTGAGTTTCTAGGAGTATGACTAACACAGGTCGATGATTATCCAATAAGGATCTGAAATGGCACCTAAACTCTGGATTATGTGATCCCCTACAATTCCATATGATGAAATTCATAAAGGAATTAGAGTAAGATGTGTTGTCCTCCAGAACTGGACTCCTCTGCATGGGATGAGAAGGAGATTGGTTGACATTCATTTGAGAATTCTGATGTAGAGTTGGTATTACTACCATTGCATACTTCACTATCGATGGGTTTAAGGTTCTCCTGAAGTTTAGAGTGCATGTTTCTAGATCGGGTGGACATTTGAGAACAAACGTTTTTTCGTACTGTTCTTTTAGGTCGTAAAGAAGAATTCCCTTGAGCCACCAAAACTCCGTCCTTGTTTCTCTCATTTCCAGTAGAGTCTCTGTTAGCTCTCTCCTTGTAGGACTGTCGAGTGTGTGTGGAGATTGTGGAGGTGTGTGAGGGGGATATTCAAGTTGGATGAAGTTTTCCAATGGACTCATTGGACTGGCATATGGAGATAGAGGGTTGAATGTATTGAGGGATTAGAACCATGGAGCAAATGTTTGTCCCATATGATGGGGTGGATAAAAAGGCATCAGACTGATAATTGGATTTGCATGGAGATTCAAGGGATTCATGTGGTAATCCCAGGGTTGAGTCGAGGATGATGGTTGAGTTTGGAGTGGAAGGGGAGTTTGGGTGGTGAGCCATTGGTTATGTGTGTAAGCTTCCAAGCCTAGTCTCATTCCCTCCGTTACTATCTTTGCTAGGTGGGATGGATTTTGAATGAGAAGAATCACTTCTTGGCCATTCAATTCCGTGGTAAATGTTAGTGCATGACTCTGTAATCCCATCTTTAACCATGATTGTAGAGGAAGGTCTGTCGATGGAAGCTGTGATGTGTAAACCATGGGGTTTGATAGCTGAGGTAGGTGGGGACCTTGCATGGTCAGACGAGGTAGATGAAATAGGTTGTTGTTTTCTTGAAGATTTAATTGCATGGTCGGATAGTAGTTGCTGTGAAGAAGGAAAGGTCGAGGCATTTTGAGTTGTTATTGTTGTAGAGGACTTAATGTGATCTTCACTAGCTAATAAAGGAGGTGAATTAAGGTAAGTTTTTAGAGGTGGTTGGTAATAGTAGGCAGAGTAATAGGTGGAAGCAATTGGTGAGATTGGCACATGAAGGGTAATCATTTGGTTCCTGAGAATGAGTGAGAATTTGGATTTGTTGAGCTGGAATTACTGTAGCATGGAAATTCTCATTAACCAAGCTTATCATTGTGGATGAGGTGTCATGTAGGGATGGAAGAGAGGCTGAATTGGCAGTTGCTGAATGGCTGTCAAAAGAGGCAATGCAATTACGTGTAGAAGAGGACTTATATGTCTGTGTAGGACGAGTAGGATTAGTTGTAAAATCTAGGGAAGAGGGATGATTAATTATAGTAATATCAGACAAGGGATTGGTCTGTTTTGGAGGCAAAATATTAGAGGAGTGTAAGGGGTTAACGGGTGAATTATTAGATTTAATTAGATTAGAGCCTTCATTAGGAAACATGTCAGGTAAAGAATTTTGTTTTATTGGTTCAGTAGTATAATTATTATTAGCAGAAATTGATAAGTAATTAAATGGATTAACACTTTCAATATCCGGCATTAATATGTTAGAATTCACCTCTTGACCATGAAGAATAGAAAACTTACCTGGTGCATGCAGCTTCTTCTCCACTTCCATGTTCATGGTAGTTTTTGAAGTGGATGAATTTGAATTAAAACATTTAGGAAATTCCACCAGGTGCCATGCATCTTCTTTAGATAGCTTTTGGTCTGTGGAAGTTGATGTTGAAACAGTAGACATATTTGTTGATGAACAGTTAAACTTTGCATGTCCAAAACATCCACAATTAGTACATAACATATTTAAACCTTCATAATGAATTTGTTGTCGATGATGACCAATATTGACGTGAGTTTTTAATGTTTTTTTCAACGGAACTTCAATACAGATTCTTGCATATCGACCCCTAGTTGTTGATGAAGTACAAGAATCAACCCAGAAAAGCTTCCCTAATTTAGAACCAACACGCTGAAGGATTTCTAAATCATAAAATTCTGTTGGAAGTTCAGGGAGACGCAGCCAAAGTGCTGAATAAGTGAGTTGAGTAGCTGAAGCAGTGAACTTAGGTTCCCAACGTCTTACGGATAAAAAATGGTTAAGAACAAACCAAGGTCCCCCATGTAAAGCTTTAATCATGTTTTCCTCTTTTTGATATTTGATAAGGCAAAATCCTGATCCCAAATCAATAAGAGGAGTATCTTCAGTAGGTTTCCATAGATTAATAACCTTATTTTTAAGTATATGATGTCCTATCTTCCTGCCAAACAATTTGATTATGATTGAAAATTTCCAAGGCTCATACAGTCTAGATTTATCAGTAGTTGAAATAGGAATGAATATATCATCAGTTTCCTATGGTAAAACACTTTGATCGGCTAAGTCTAACACTGTATTTGATGTAATTGGAAGTGCTAAACTTGGTGAAAGTGTGTTATCTAATAACAAAGTTTGTAAAAATGATGTTGGTTTGGAAGTAGAAGATGTATCATCAATTTGTATTTTTCCAATATCAGGGAGTTCGGAATCATTAACTAAAGTATTATCGGTTGAACGAGAAGTATCCATGTTGAGGAAGAAGTATGTGCTGTGGAGAGAAAAGTTTCACATGCTTGCTGTCACATTAACTTAAATAGACTCTAGATACACACACATAAATAATATGATAAGGGTGCACATCATTAATATTTACATGATAATCAACAACAAATGGCCCCTAAAATTTTCAGGCATTAATTAGCAGTTGGATAAGAAGCTTGCATAGCAATTCCACAAAGTCCTTCATCATCAACGTCTCTTTGCATTCTTATGTATTCATTTTCACCCCAACTAGTTGCCCGTGAATTCTTCACTAACCAATACTTAACCATCTCTAGTTTTTCCGTAAATGACTGCAGTAACACCATGATCTAACTCAGTTTTGCATTCTCCACTGAAAACACCGCTTGAATAGCATCAACGGCCACGAATATTTGGTTGGAAACTGCTTTTAACAAAGCAGATTCACTATTGGCTAGAATATCTTCGTAACCTGTGATCTTAACTGCATGCTAGTTTTGCAAGTACCAACAGTTCCCTCGTATACATAACGTGACACCTCCTTTTGGCGTGCACCCTACCCCGAGTAGACGCGAGGGAGTTTTTCTATTTAAAGTGACAATATTCGAAATGGAATTATTTGTTTATTTCAGAATCGTCACTTGAAATAAATTATAGTGTCCCAAGTCACCGTTTTATTTAAATCCCAAATAAAGGAAATTTCGACTTTCCAAATGAAGTCTGCGAACCAGAAATTCTTAGTAAGGAATTCTGTTGGTCTGAGGAAAGTGTTAGGCACCTTCGGCTCCGCTTGAATAGCATCAACGGCCACGAATATTTGGTTTGCAACTGCTTTTAACAAAGCAGATTCACTATTGACTGGAATATCTTCGTAACCTGTGATCTTAACTGCATGCCAGTTTTGCAAGTACCAACAGTTCCCTCATATACATAATGTCACACCTTCTTTTGGCATGCACCATACCCCGAGTAGACGCGAGGGAGTTTTTCTATTTAAAGTGACAATATTCAAAATAAAATTATTTGTTTATTTCAGAATCGCCACTTGAAATAAATTATAGTGTCCCAAGTTACCGTTTTATTTAAATTTCCAAATCCAGGAAATTTCGACTTTCCAAATGAAGTCTGCGAACCAGAAATTCTAAGTAAGGAATTCTGTTGGCATGGGGAAAGTGTTAGGCACCTTCAGATCCGCTTGAATAGCATGAACGGCCACAAATATTTGGTTGGCAACTGCTTTTAACAAAGCAGATTCACTATTGGCTAGAATATATTCGTAACCTATGATCTTAACTGCATGCCAGTTTTGCAAGTACCAACAGTTCCATCATATACAAAATGTCACACCTCCTTTTGGCTTGCACCCTACCCCGAGTAGACGCGAGGGAGTTTTTCTATTTAAAGTGACAATATTCGAAATGAAATTATTTGTTTATTTAAGAATCGCCACTTGAAATAAATTATAGTGTACCAAGTCACTGTTTTATTTAAATCCCAAATCAAGGAAATTTTGACTTTCCAAATGAAGTCTGCGAACCAGAAATTCTAAATAAGGAATTCTGTTGGCCTGGGGAAAGTGTTAGGCACCTTCGGATCCACTTGAATTGCATCAACGGCCACGAATATTTGGTTGGCAACTGCTTTTAACAAAACAGATTCACTATTGGCTGGAATATCTTCGTAACCTATGATCTTAACTACATGCCGGTTTTGCAAGTACCAACAGTTCCATCATATACATAATGTCACGCCTCCTTTTGGCGTGCACCCTACCCCGAGTAGACGCGAGGGAGTTTTTCTATTTAAAGTGACAATATTCGAAATGAAATTATTTGTTTATTTTAGAATCGCCACTTGAAATAAATTATAGTGTCCCAAGTCACCGTTTTATTTAAATCCCAAATTGAAGAAATTTCAACTTTCCAAATGAAGTCTGCGAACCAAAAATTCTAAGTAAGAAATTCTGTTGGCCTGGGGAAAGTGTTAGGCACCTTCGGATCCCGTGGATCTTGCACAGTCGCTAAAATTATTGTAATGGCTAAATATCTAATTTTAAAATATATGATAACTTATGTGCTTTTATTAAGTTAAAAACCGCTATTATTATTATTTTTAATGGAATTGTAACATCGTCAGAATGCATCCCGAACCGCATCACATAAACGTATTCGCAATTTTTTATGTGTTCCGACTTCGTTGAGATTCGGATTTGGATCACATAAATATGTACCTGAGTTTAAGGAGATAGCATTATTAGAATATGTGCCTAAAGATACTAGCGCATTTATTATTTGGAGAAAAACCGCGAAATTCACTATACGGCCTATCTCAGAATCTAGCAATTATTAACATCCATTAAGGGTCCCGCAGTATGTGCATTTTATTTGGCGATGCACGCCTCATTTTATTTTTAAAGGACTAGTCCAAAGTAAACTATATTTTTTTTATTTCGTTTATCTCTAAAAATGAAAAGAGAATCCCTAGTTTATTTCAAACATAATTTATTAAATATAAAAAAAAAGGTACTATAAAGACAGTCCGTTACCAACTCGGGCCCAGGTCCAACATACGAAGTGTTAAACTGGACCTAGGTCGTCTTATTCACATATTTCTACTTATCTACATTGTCCTACACATGCTCATAATATGCCAAACTAAAATATAAACGGGTGTTATTTTGTTAACAAATTTTCTCCAAGATTTAGAATGACATGCTATTGGAACGAAAGACCTTGACAACTTAATTTCGATCCTAAACCAGTTACATGCTGGAATTAACCTGTGGTATCTAACTAAACCTGTTCTTCGAGTTTAGCTAAACAGTTTAAACTATTAAGTAATCAACCAAGATGCCTGGTGTGTATTTGGAGCATGCTTTAAACAAAGAAAAATACTTAAATGACAGAGCATTCTACTACATCCTTAGACTTTATGAACTAAAAGCATACATGGCAAAAGTTTTACAACTACTACTATAAAACAATCATGTTCAATTATACATAAAACAAACATCTACGTGACTCTATGGAAAGAAGTACTCTACAGTGTATATAAACAAATATATAACTGTAATGAATTCAGAACTTTAAACTCTTCATTTCTTTGCATTATGCTTCAAGTTTTAAACTACAAGAAACCAGTGTATCAGTATTGCGTACCTAGTATTTGGAAAGCAAAGAAGAGGACGAAGATCAGTAAGAAAGTAGCAGTAGACAGCAGATGCCAAACAGCAAACTACTAAATCCCAGAATAGCTCGAACCAAGGGGATTTCAAAAGAAGGAACAGTGGCAGATAACAATCAACATTCAATGACTAATAAACCTCAAACAAATTGCTTGATACCAACAATAGAAACCCCTGAAACTTAATACTAGATTCTAAACCAAATATCCTCTGAAACCTTGAACTCAATATGAAGTTCTTAAACGAGTACTGGAGTTCTTTTAGCCCATGAACCAAATTCCTAGTTCAAGCTATATTTTGGTTTAAAAAGAGATATATAAACTACAAATCAGTAGAAGTTGACACAAAACCTAGAAGAGAAAGCGATGGAGCAGTAGTTCTTTTTATTTTTTAATACTTGAGATTGATATCCAAAAATATCACCCTTAACTATTCTGAAAACTTCCCTTTTATAAAAAAAAATTGCCTTAACAGCCTGTTTTGACACTTCAACCATAAGGAAACTATTTCTTACCCCTCATATTCCCTGAACTCTCCACTCAAAATATTAAAACATGAGTGCAAGTGTCTCCACTGATCTTTTTTTTGCTTTTTTAAATCACAGGGGCAGGGCAGCCTATTTTTCTATTTAAATAAGTATGGGCAGCATGTTTTCAGTTTAATTAAAAATGGTACCCATGTGATGTCTTTATCTTTCTGCCAGTGTTACTATTTCATTAGTTTAATCAATTCACTATTTCTTTGCTGTAATTGTTCATCAGTTGTCATACCTCCTTTTTCCGCTAACCCGCGAGGGAGCGAAGGAGTTTTTCCAATAAAAGGACAGTCGAAACAGAATTTATTTATTTAATTCAGAGTCACCACTTGGGAGATTTATGGTGTCCCAAGTCACCGGTTGAATCCCGAATCGAGGAAAAGAATGACTCTATTTAATAGTCTGCTCACCAAAAATCCGGATAAGGAATTCTGTCCGGGAGAAGGTGTTAGGCATTCCCGAGTTCCGTGGTTCTAGCACGGTCGCTCAACATTCATATTTGGCTTATTTATCTGATTTATTCCATGCTTTAACTGATGTGCAAATTTTAACCTTTAATCGCTTTTAATATTATTATACATTATTTTAATAAAAGAATTGCAACATCGTGAAAATGCATCTCGAACTACGTCGCACCAGTGCACCCGTGGTTGTCAGCACATTTTGACTCCGTTGAGATTTGGATTTGGGTCACATAAATGTGCACCCGAGTTTAGGGAAGTGATATTATTGAACATGCGCCTAAAGCAACTACGCCTTTGCACTTTGCGAGAGCCATGGGATTTGCTAAATGGCACGCCTCGAAACTTAAGGATCAATTCATAATAAAAAAAGGGCCACGCAATTTGTCATTTTTGTTTGGCATGGCGCGCCTCGATTCTAATTTCAAAGGATTGTACTCAACAAAAGCAAACTAAGGATATTCGTTAGCTATTTTCATAAATAAATAAAAACTAATTAATCCTAACAGCGTACGTCGCATAAATGAGATGACACTGCTTATATTACCAAACTTATTTCATTTTTTGCCTTACATTAGATTTACTGTACACGTTAGTAGTATAATGTGAAAATGTAGGCTTCAAAGATATTACATGAAAACTTTGCCCTCATTCCCAATATTTATATTCATTTGCATGTAAACTACAAATAAGAGTCATAGCCAATATTATTAAAACTAAAAAAAATGCAAACTAATATACACCAGTTTAATATGCTTAACACATAAGAAAGAAATTTTAAACCAACAAAATGGTTGGCTTCTTAAGTACCGAGTGTTTTTAAATGTGATAACCCGGCCCGTCATCATGTGAGTTATTACCCCGTTACCCCCCGTTATATGCTTGTTGATGTTGTAATATGCATGTTGGGTAAGTTTGAGTCAATCCGGGTTAAGTTTGGTTGAAATTGAGACAAATAGTCTCTTAGAAGAAGGAATAGTTGAGAAAAGTCAGCTGGATGTGGACCTGTGAGTTAGAAAGCTCGGAATCGAATTCTGATGATTTGGTCAGCTTCGGGAGGTCAATTGTGAGCTAGGAAAGCGACCGGAAGTGAATTTTGAGGTCCGCTGTAGTTTTAGGCTTCAATTGGCTAAAGTTGAATTTTGGCGATATCCGATCGATAGGCGAGATTTTGATCCGGGAGTCGGAATGGAATTTCGATAGTCGTAGTAGCTCCGTTAGGTGATTTTGGATGTGCCTACAAAATTTCAGGTCATTCGGAGGTTGTTTGGTCAGGTTTTTGGTCGAATGTCGATTTCGGAAGTTTGAATGAAAGCTTAGGCTTGAATTTGCTTGGATTCGATATTTTCTGTGTTTGAGGGCGCGTTTTTATGATTGGAACAAGTTTGAATCGTGTTATGGAGTATGTTGGTGGTTTTCGTTGGGGTCCCGGGGGCTTCGGGATGAATTCGGGGGTCCAAACGGACCATTTTTGGCCTAAGACAGCAGCTGAATTGTTGTTGTGTCTGCAGAAGGAATTCCTTCATCGCGTTCGCGATGAAGGGAACGCGTCCATGAAAGTCAACAAGGTTGTTCATCGCGTTCGCGGTGGGCTGCACGCGAATGCGTAGGGTCAGGATTGGAGGCTTCGCGTTCGCGTGGAGTTGGAACATGTTCGCGTAGGTGAGAAAGGCTGGGCATCGCGTTCGCGTGAGTGGAGACGCGGACGCGTAGAAGAAAATCTGGGCAGCTGGAAATCTGTGCTTCGCGAACGCGTGACTGGGCATCGCGTTCGCGATGGGAGGGCTGAGCAGAGCATTGCGTTCGCGTGAGGGGTATCGCGAACGCGTAGAACAAATTCCCCAGGCAGTGAAGTTAAAACCAGAACATTTCACTTACGGGTTTCATTTCATAAACCCCCATTTTTGAAGCTTAGAGAGAGGAAGTGAATGGAATTAGCTGGGAAATCATCGGGATATTGTCGGAGGTAAGTTTCGTGGTTTAAATACGCGCTTTTATCATGAAATCATGGATTATTTCTATGAAATTGGGAGATTTAAGGTGGGTTTTAGCCCTAGGCCTAGAATTGTAGAAAAACACCAAATTGAGTGGGCGAATAGAGTCCGAATTCGGTATATTTTATATGCCTAGACTCGTATTGAGACGAGGGTTCCGAATATGTGACTTTTATAATTTTTCGAGAAGCGCACCAAAAGTCGAGTTTTGACAACTTAGTGAGTTTTAGTGCAATTGGGAGTTACTTCGTGTGGATTGTGTGTCATTGCATGTATTGATGTGTTCTATATGATTTTGAGCAGATTTGGCATCCGAGGAGATCGATTTGCGAGGCAAGCGCAAGGCGGACTGAGGTTTCTTCCGGTTCGAGGTGAGTGGTAGTAGTAAATAATGTACTGAGGGTTTGAAACCCCGTACTAGCACTTTACAATGCTATGTTGAGATGAGATGCGCGTCTTGTGATGGGCGCGGTGACATTGTAATTGGGGACTCGGACTTGGTCCTTCTCGGCTTATAGAACACTGTGTATTATGACTATTAACGAGATTATAACTCTGAAATTGGGCTAATAGCCATGTTTGGGGCCTTGTGCCGATCTGTAGAGCATTAGGGGACCTGTAGAGCTAGGTGACCCTTATATCGTGTTGGAAACTTACACTTAACCATGAAGCTAGCTGAATAGCCTGTTAAGAGCCAGTACTAGATGCGTACCGTGAGAGATGAATCACTTCGGGTGGAAGCTCCCTTGACTTAGTTGAGTGAGCCTGAAAGGCCAATCCTATACTAATGGAGACAGGGTCGAGGACCCGTTAGGATGTATTATATATATATACATACATATATATATGTATATATTGGATCGGGCTGCACGCCACAGCAGTATATATATTGGATCGGGCTGCACGCCGCAGCAGTATATATATATATTGGATCGTGATGCACGCCGCAGCAGTATTTATATTGGATCGGGCTACATGCCGCAGCAGTATACATATTGGATCGGGCTGCACGCCGGAGCAGTATATATATTGGATCGGGCTGCGCGTCGCAGCAGTATATATATTGGATCGGGCTGCACGCCACAGCAGTATATATATATATATATTGGATCGGACTGTACGCCGCAGCAGTATACTCACTAGATACTTATGCCTTAGGGACACATGTATATGGAGATGGCTGTACACCGTTGTGGTACGAGAGGGGATTTAGTCAGTGTGAGACCTTAACGAGATAGGTGTGGACTAGTGATCGAATTACTACTGTAGTGATGACTTACCTATGAGGGTTTGCCTTAGAACTGTTTAGTGATAGTACATGAGTTCTTACTTTCAGATATCGTTTATTATTGTTACTCACTGAGTTGAAATATACTCACCCCACTCCACTGCACTTTCTGTGCGGATCCGCAGGTGCCCGAGGGTAGTTGAGACATTGTAGCTGTTGATCATCATCTACTTTTGCAGAGACTACGAGGTAGGTGCCAGCGTCCGTAAAGCCTGTTTTCTCCTTCCTTATCATCTTGTTGTTCTCATTTTTGCCTAGATTTGTTTGTATTAGGATGTTATTATGTAGAGGCTCAGTCTCGTGACACCACGATATGGTTGGGATCGTACTTTGTATGCTTTTACTATTACGTCACCATTTTTATGTGATCACTTGTTGTTTAAGCTTAACTGGAGTAATTGGAATTAATAATTGGCTGGGTTAAGAGGTAATATGGTCGGGCTTGCCTAGCATTGTGTTGGGCGCCATCATGTCACGACCCGGATTTTTCCCCCAATATCGGGTTCGTGATGGCGCCTACTCGTGGTAGCTAGGCAAGCCACTGTATTCATACTATCCTGTTTTTAACACAATTTCAATTAAATAAATGCGGAACACTTTATCGAAATGGAAATAATAAATAACACGGTAAAAATCATACTGAAATCCTCTACCCAAGACGTGGAGTCACCAACTCACAAACTACTATGGAATACTACACATAAAAGTCTGAAGGAAATATAACATAATTCTGTTTGTCTCGGAACAAAGAGACTACAGCTAATAACATAAATAAAGAAAGAGACGCCGGGCCTGCGGACGTCTGCAAGCTACCTCGGTCTCAAATATGATTAGCTCCCACGAAATCTACTTACTACTGCTGCTGCTCCTGATCGTAACCTGGACCTGTGCAAAAACGCACAGAAGTGTAGCATCAGCACAACCGACCCCATGTCTGGTAAGTGCCTGGCCTATCCCGGCGAAGTAGTGACAAGCCTAGGACCAGAGACACCCACATAACCTGTGCAATTCAATATATATATATGTGTACCACAAAATAACAAGAAATAATCAAGTATTAACACAATAAGGAATATCTTAAAGAATTCAACAATTAACCACAGTTAATAATTTCACAAGGAAAAACAAAGTGTAATGTAAACACAAGTAATATCAATTGAAGAAATAGCAGAGACAGTTGCACGGCATCACCCTTCGTGCTTTTACTCTCATCCTCACCAAATAAGCAAATAAAGTACACGGCATCACCCTTCGTGCTTTTACTCTCATCCTCACATCCATGGTACGGCATGATCCTTCGTACATGGTTCAATAATAGGGCACGGCATGATCCTTCGTGCATAAATAAATAAATAAACATGGCACGGCATCACCCTTCGTGCATTATCACTCTTCCTCACCCAAATAACAATCAAATAAGTTCACAAGGAAAACAAGGTATAATGGAAACACAAGTAATATCAAGTCAAGAAATGGCAAACAATTGCACGGCATCACCCAAATAAAATATAATGGAAAAACAAGTAATATCAAGTCAAGGAATAGCAAACAATTGCACGGCATCACCCTTCGTGCTTTTACTTTCATCCTCACCAAATAAACAAATAAAGTACACGGCATCACCCTTCGTGCTTTTACTCTCATCCTCACATCCATAGTACGGCATGCTCCTTCGTACATGGTTCAATAACAGGGCACGGCATGATCCTTCGTGCATAAATAAATAAATAAACATGGCACGGCATCACCCTTCGTGCATTATCACTCTTCCTCACCCAAATAACAATCACAGTTAAGGGCAGAGAAAGAAACAGCAATTCATAATCCGTCCCATCAAGGGCAATCAATAATAATCTTCACAACAAGTCCCAACAAGGGAGAACAATAACAATTCATCTGTAATATATCTCAAAATAATTATTTTCCAACGACTCACGGTCATACTAGACGCCGGTGTATGGATGCTCGTCACCACAGCCCATACACCGCACTCGATCACATAACACATAACACATAATCCTATTCCCTCAAGCTAGGATAGAACAAACACTTACCTCGAATGCTTATGAACAATCCAATCCGTGGAAATGTCTTTTTCTTTCAATTTGGCTCCAATCCAACCGTATCTATACACAATTGATTTAATATCATCAATTCTACTCCACAAACTAATTCTTAATACCAAATACAACTTTTACAACATTCTGCCATGAATAGTGAATTTCAACCCCGGGCCCACATGGTCGGAATTCGGGGTTATGACCAAAATCCGGTTACCCATTCCCCCACGAGTTCATATATATGATTTGTTTCAAAATCGGACCTCAATTCGAGGTCCAATTCTCCAATTTATGAAAAACCCTATTTTCTAACAAAAACAAGAATTTTACCATGAAAATCTTTGATTTCTTATGAAAAACATGTTTAATGATGTTAGGAATTGAAAGAATTAAGTAAAAAGTGACTTACAATCGTTTTGATGAAGAAGAAATCCTTGAAGAATCGCAAATGGGTGTTTTGGTTTTGTAAAATGTGAAGAAATGACTGAAATTCGTGTTTTTCGGGTCTCGTGTTCGCATTTGCGAACATGGGTTCGCAATTGCGAACCCCGACCAATTTCTGGAGTTTGAAAAATAAGCTAAGGGTGGGAAGTTCGCATTTGCGAACAGCTCGCATTTGCGAACTATTGTTCGCATTTGCGAACACATGCTGTATAGGCAGTGTTCGCATTTGCGAACAATGGTTCGCATTTGCGAACCAAGGCAGTGTTGGGGAAAGTTCGCATTTGCGAACTTTTGTTCGCATTTGCGAACATAGGCTGGCACTGGGGACCTTCGCAAATGCGAACAATTGTTCGCATTTGCGAACAAGGCTGGGCCAAAGGGGCTTCGCATTTGCGATGAAGGTTCGCATTTGCGAGCATGTCCCCCTTCGCAATTGCGAGAAAGCTTCGCAATTGCGAAGCCAACAGCTGGGTGAAAAACCAGCAGTTCAAAAATTCAGAGTTTCATCCAACGGTCTATCAAATCTTTACCCGAGCCCCCCGGCTCCAAACCAAACATGTACACAACCTCAAAAACACATTATGGACTTGTTCGTGCGATCATATCGCCAATATCACTTCGTTTTCATCAAATCAAGCCTCAAATGCATGATTTTCATACCTTTAGTTTTTCAAAACTTTCAAACTTGGGACTCAAGGTCCAAAACATCTCAAACGACATCCAAATGTCACCAAACTTTACAGAAATCACATATATAATATTTAAGACTTGTACCGGGCGTCGGAACCAAAATACGAGCCCGATACCAAGGTCAATTAATTTATTTCCTTTAATAATTGCATCAAAAACAATTTCACATAAAAATTCATAACTTGGGCTCTAGGCCTCAGAATTCGACTCCGGACGCATGTCCAAGTCCCATATTTTCCTACGGACCTCTCGGGACCATCAAATCTCGGTCCGGATCCGTTTACCAAAAATGTTGACCGAAGTCAACCATATCAATATTAATATCATTTTTATCCAAATTTCTCATAGAATTCATATTTTCTATCACAAAAATCTTTCCGGCTACATGCTCGGATCATGCACGTAAGTCGAGGTAATATAGAATGAGGTTTTCAAGGCCTCAAAAGCTCGAAATGATTAATTAAATAAGTGATGACCCTTTGGGTCGTCACAATCTCCACCTCTAAAACAACCGTTCGTCCTCGAACGGACAAAAGAAATAAGTACTTGAGTCAGGAAATAGATGAGGGTATCGACTCCTCATATCAGACTAGGACTCCTTGGTCGAAGTCAGGAGGCTGACCTCTCCACTGAACACGTATTGAAGGATAAATCTTCGACCTCAACTGTCGAACCTGCCGGTCTAGAATGGCTACCGGCTCCTCCTCGTAAGATAGATCATTGTCCAATTGGACAATACTGAAGTCTAACACATGTGTGGGATCGCCGTGGTATCTCCGAAGCATAGATACATGAAAAACTGGATGCACGGCTGATAAGCTAGGCGGCAAAGCTAATCTGTAAGCCACCCCTCCCACTCTGTCTAGAATCTCAAATGGACCAATATACCTAGGGCTGAGCTTGCCCTTCTTTCCGAACCTCGTCACGCCCTTCATAGGCGACACCCGAAGCAATACTCGTTCACCAACCATGAAATCTACATCTCGCACCTTGCGATCCGCATAAGTCTTTTGCCTAGACTGAGCTGAACGCAATCTCTCCTGAATAGTCTTGACCTTATCTAAGGCCTCCTGAACTAAGTCTGTACCCAACAACCGAGCCTCTCCCGGTTCAAACCATCCGACCGGTGATCGACATCGCCTACCATACAATGCCTCATACGGAGCCATCTGGATGCTAGATTGGTAACTGTTATTGTAGGCGAACTCTGCTAATGGTAGAAACTGATCCCACGAGCCTCCGAAATCAATAACACAGGCTCGAAGCATGTCCTCAAGAATCTGAATAGTCCTCTCGGACTGGCCATCCGTCCGAGGATGAAATGCTGTACTCAACTGAACCTGAGTGCCTAACTCCCGCTGGACCGCTCTCCAGAACCGCGAGGTAAATTGCGTACCCCGATCAGAGATAATAGATACTGGCACCCCATGGAGACGAACAATCTCCCTAATGTAAACCTCCGCTAACCTCTCCGACGAGTAGGAGACAGATACTGGAATAAAGTGTGCTGATTTGGTCAGTCTATCAACAATGACCCAAATAGCATCAAATTTTCTCCGAGTCAAAGGAAGTCCAGTAACGAAGTCCATAGTGATCCGCTCCCATTTCCACTCGGGAATTTCAATCCTCTGGAATACACCACCAGGTCTCTGGTGCTCATATTTCACCTGCTGACAATTTAGACACCGAGCGACATACGCAACGATATCTTTCTTCATTCCGCGCCACCAATAGTGTTGCCGTAAGTCCTGGTACATCTTCGCGGCGCCTGGGTGAATAGAATACCGCGAACTGTGGGCCTCTGCTAAGATCAACTCTCGAATCCCTTCGACATTGGGCACACAAACTCGACCCTGCAATTTCAATACCCCATCATCATCTAGGTTTACCTGTGTGGCACCTCCCCGCTGTACCGTATCTCTCAACTCACGTAAATGAGGATCATCAAATTGCCTCTCACGGATACGCTCTAATAAGGAAGAACGAGCGACCGTGCAGGCTAACACTCTGCTAGGCTCAGAAATGTCTAGTCTCACGAACCGGTTGGCTAAGGCCTGGACATCTAAAGCTAATGGTCTCTGATTGACCGGAATATATGCAAGACTACCCATGCCGGCATACTTTCTACTCAATGCATCGGCCACCACATTGGCCTTACCTGGGTGATATAATATAGTAACATCATAGTCTTTTAGCAACTCTAACCATCTCCGCTGTCGTAGATTCAACTCCTTTAGCTTGAACAAGTACTGTAGGCTTTTGTGATCAGTGTACACCTCACATGTCACACCATATAGATAATGCCTCCAGATCTTTAAGGCATGAACCATTGCTGCCAACTGAAGATCATGAACTGGATAATTATTCTCATGTATTTTTAACTGCCTCGAAGCATAAGCGATAACCTTACCATCCTGCATCAATATCGCTCCAAGCCCCGTACGAGATGCGTCACAATAAACTGTATAAGGCCCTGTACCTGTAGGTAGTATCAACACTGGTGCGGTGGTCAAGGCTGTCTTGAGCTTCTGAAAGCTCGCCTCACACTCCTCTGACCACTGAAACTGAACACCCTTCTGGGTCAACCTGGTCATCGGGGCTGCAATAGAAGAAAAACCCTCTACAAAACGACGGTAGTAACCTGCTAATCCCAAGAAACTCCGTATCTCAGTCACTGAAGCTGGTCGAGGCCAATTCTGGACTGCCTCAATCTTCTTTGGGTCTACCTGAATACCTTCCACAGATACAATGTGACCCAGAAATGCTACCGAACTCAGCCAGAACTCACATTTAGAAAATTTGGCATATAGTCGGTTATCTTTCAGAGTCTGAAGAACCACTCTGAGGTGCTGCTCGTGCTCTTCCTGGCTGCGGGAGTACACCAGGATGTCATCTATGAAGACTATCACGAACAGATCTAAGTAAGGCTTGAATACCCGATTCATCAACTCCATGAATGCTGCTGGGGCATTGGTCAACCCGAAGGACATGACCAAGAACTCATAATGCCCATATCTAGAGCGAAAGGCTGTCTTAGGAATGTCAGCCGCCCTGATCTTCAGCTGATGGTAGCCTGACCTCAAGTCTATCTTAGAGAATACCCTCGCTCCCCGGAGCTGGTCAAACAAATCATCAATCCTCGGCAGTGGATATTTATTTTTGATAGTCACCTTGTTTAACTGCCGGTAATCAATACACATCCACATCAAGCCATCCTTCTTCTTTACAAATAACACAGGTGCTCCCTAGGGGGAAACACTGGGCCTGATAAAGCCCTTCTCAAGAAGGTCCCGCAACTGATCTTTCAACTCTTTTAGTTCCGGCGGGGCCATACGATAGGGTGGAATAGAGATGGGGTGAGTGCCCGGTGCCAGATTAATAACGAAGTCAATATCCCTATCGGGTGGCATGCCCGGTAGGTCTGAAGGGAAAACTCCAGGAAACTCCCGTACAATAGGGACTGACTCAATAGAAGGAACTTCTGCGCTGGAATCACGAACATAAGCCAGATAAGCTAGACACCCTTCTCGACCATACGTCGAGCCTTAACATAAGAAATAACAGTGCGAACGGAGTGGCTTGAGGTACCCTTCCACTCTAATCGGGGTGATTCTGGCAAGGCTAAGGTGACAGTCTTAGCATGACAATCAAGAATAGCATGGTATGGGGACAACCAATCCATCCCCAATATGACATCAAAATCTACCATATCCAAAAGCAACAGATCCACACGGGTCTCAAGACCCCCAAATATAACTACGCACGAACGATGCACCCGTTCGACTACAATGGAGTCACCCACTGGTGTAGCCACATAAACTGGAATATCCAGAGCATAGGCGGGCACGACCAAATACGGTGCGAAGTAGGAAGACACATAGGAATATGTAGATCCCGGGTCAAATAATACTGAAGCACCTCTGCCACACACAAGAATAGTACCTGTAATCACGGCATCTGATGCCTCCGCCTCCGGCCCGGCCGGTAAAGCATAGAAACGGGGATCCGCACCTCCCCTCCGAGCTGCCGCGTCTCTAGGACGACCATCAACCGGCCGACCTCTACCTCTGGCCGGACGGTCTCTGCCTCTACGGTCTCGACCTCCACCTCTAAAATCTCTACCCCCGCCTGTGGCTGGCTGGGCAGGCTGAGGGTCAGCTGGGGCCTCGAATCATAGGACGAGGACCTCGGCTGCCGAGAGTTGCCCGCTGCTATGGGGCAATTCCGATAAAATGACCCGGGTCACCACAACCGTAGCGACTCTTAAGGCTGATAGGGTCGCTGGCCCCGACGACCCGAATGGCCTTCACGAACACTCCGAAGAGGTTGAGCATTAATAGGATACCGGTCTGAATAATGCCCCGAGAACCACGATCACACGATCCACCCCGTGAAGCTCGAAGGGCGGAATGAAAAGGCCCGGAAGACCGGCCTCTATCAAAGGATTCTTGGCTACCGAGAGGAAGAACCACCAAACACGCGCCCGAATGACGAGGCCTCTTATCCGAAGAATAACCGCCTCCACTAGCAAGAGCCATCTCAACTCTGCGTGCTGCATCGGCTGCCTCCCGAAATGATATGTCACTCCCCACGCCCATAGCCATCCGGAGTCTAATCGGCTGATTAAGCCCATCTATAAATCGGCGGACCCTCTCCCGCTCCGTGGGAAGTATCACCA